>CM056389.1:32198792-32752511 GCA_029718625.1 Synaphobranchus kaupii | reverse complement strand
AAAACAGGCTAAACATTTTCACAATAAATTAAATTAATCTCCCAGTCTCTCCACTCCCATTCATTTTAAAACAAATAAAAGCAAAAAATGTAATACTCAAAATAGTTTTGGTCCAAAGCAGAGACCCCTCCCCAACATCCTGTCACATTGAGGTAGGTTACCATTGTCACAACTCATTTCACTTTGCCCTGGTGTTCCATTTTCGTCATCTGTGCAGAACACGTTCAATCACAAGAATTCTGAAAACAATATTCAGCCAAGATTGGTTGTTGGTGGGATTTATGGACATCACCTTCCAATAGTTGAGTCGTGATTCTTTGCTCCACCCCCTCAGGTTCACACAAATATTACAACAGCACTAGTAATACACTGGAACACACAGATCAAGAAGGGGAAAGAAATAGTGGGGACAGTTATATAAACAAACCAATTCATAGTTTATTTGTTCATTTGCAGTTTTATTGAAGTTGCACCCCACCCCCAAATTAGTAAAATGGTGTAAAGCTGAATATAGTGGCGGTGTGCATGTTTATATGAGTTTGCTGTATGAGTACTAACACCTTGCAAAGCCAACCTGCCACCCCTTCCACAGTGCAGAAGTAGAACCCAATCCCCCCCCCCCAAAATAAAACTACTACTAAAAGCACCCTTCTCCGAAGTGAGCAGTGTCCATTCTAATATTACCAAATTTAATGTTTAAATTACTTTTAGCTTGGGACATTAAGACTACAATACCAAAAGCAGAAATATTACACGGTCACCATTTTATTCTTTGAAACTGGGAAAAACAAAACAATTGCCAACATAGCTCAAATGGCATTTCCTCCATGAGTGCTTGACCACATTTCTGCAGGTCCACTGCCCCTCGATTCCCACCCCACCCTCAATACCAATTGTAAAAATGTTTTATTTTTAATGAATTTGGAGGCCAAAGCAGGGCTGATCATGTGGTGTCGCCAGCTGCTGCTTTGCACACAGCAGACTAAAGTTTGCATTGAGCGGAGTCGAAGGACCTCTCATAAGTGGCTTTGACAGCAATCAACGGGCGCCCGACAGAGCAGCGGGGTCGCTAGATAGAAACGCAGACAGAACCCCCTCTGACTGAACCCTGTCAATTGCGCGTCGCCCTATGGAGCTAATGGCCAGTCGGCATTGGCACGGTCCAGATTCGATCAGACTGAGGGGTCATCCATGCACCTGTGTGGTGCCTTAACTGAATGAGCCATCCAGCAACCCCAATACCAATTCTTAATCTACAAATTGAATTGTAAAAATTTTAGAAAAAAAAATACTTGATGTGAAAACAATACCTGCACCATGAATGTACAAGCCTGATAATTGCTTGTTTTTATAACCCTGCACAGGAAACTGACTCGCTCTTCATTTTTATTTATTTTAAATCATTTATTGAATACTGTAAAAACATTCATATGTATATTGAAAAATTGTGCAATGACCCCATTTTTCCCTCCATTACAACAGCCCCAGACAGCTGCAACAGTAACACATCCGTGTTGGGGGAAGTTAGAGAAAGCAAAGGGCAGTGGAGCCACTGAAGCGCGGCCAGCATGGAGCCATTATGGGGGAAGTGACATCACTTTAACTGGCCTATAAGGGCATCAGTTTTCTTTGCACCACCTGGAGTCCTGCATAGTGCTCCAACAGGTGCTGGAAAATTCCAGAATCTTAATGCGTAGGAAGGGGGGTGGTGGAGGTTTTAAGGAGTTAAGGGAGAAAAAAAAAATAATAATCCTGGACAGGCAAGGTGACTAAGGATTAATGGATTAACAGACTGGCCAGGTTCAGCAGTCGGCCTGGAGAATTGTGGATTTCATTAAACACTAGCACCGCGTAATAGAATCCACAGTTCCTAGGGGGACATTTATGGCTTCAGCATTTGCATTGAGGCATAAATTTGGAGAAGGGAGAAGGTCTTTGGAGAGGTTAAAGGATGTTTGTGTCTGGTGGGGGCAAGAGTGGGATCTTCTCTGAGGGGTTTAGTGGACATTTCTAGATCAGGTCAGCCACGTTCATGGGCATCTCCTCCACGGTGGTGTTGTAGAAACTCTCGATGTCACGAAGCGTGCGTTTGTCATCTTCAGTCACCATGTTGATGGCCACCCCCTTTCTGCCAAAACGACCCCCTCGGCCAATCCTGAGGGAACAGACATGTGGGGGGGGGGGGGGGGGGGGGGGGGGTTATAGACAGTACATACTAAATTTACTAAAAGGAGAAAAGTAGAAAGATATAATATAAATGTAATATACTTCAATAAACCGTAAATATATAAAAATGTAAAGTAAAACAAATGCAACGTACACACACCCCAATGCTGTAACCGCACAATACAGACTACCAAAACACTGGCACAACAACATAAAATTGATCTGGCCTCACCTGTGAATGTAGTTTTCACGGTTGGTAGGAAGGTCATAATTGATAACCAGGGACACCTGCTGTACATCAATTCCTCTGGCCTAGTAAAAGAAAGGTTAAACAGCACTCATTTCATCAGTGGCAAACCTCAATTAAAGTAAAAAACCTAGCTCTTAAAGTAAACCAGTGCAAATTAGACATTAGGGTGCACATTTATCACCAATTACTCACAAATTAAACCGTAGAAAATTTCATCTCAGGAACAAGAACAGTCATTTATGAGCTTACCAATAAAAGTATCTAAAATGCCAGATCACAATTTAGAGCACACTTCTTCACAGAATCAAGCAACTGATGCAGCCTTCCAGGAACAGCACTCCAACACTGCTGTAGAGGCACATTTAGTGCACAACTGCGGCCGATCCACTTCGGGATTTCATGCCAGCTTGACCATTCAAAAGCTTGATCTGACATTTTGATACATGCAGCCTTTTATGCACGCTTGATGAAGTGTGCATATAAGGCATTACTGTGGTCCAATACGACTGAACCAGCACGGGTGTAGAGCCGCTTAGAATATTCAGTAACTTCGAACAGAAGCCAGGATGAGAGTTGTGTACTGTTGAATGCTGCTTTATAGTAGTGAGAGGGGAGAGATGCACCCAGTCACTGTGGAGAGCAGCAGAGCTCATCTACCAAAGATCTACATTCCTCCTGCAGCACAGACACGCTGGGGGTCCAGGGAACTTTGGGGAAGGTGGGTAACCATTATACGATAATGGTTTATGCAAACGTGCAATCCATTTACAACGGAAAGAACGGGAAATGGTTTGGGATTTGGCAATTCTATGAAAATACCTAAATTATGTGATAATCAATTATGTGGATTCTACTGTATGTCAAACCGAGCCAAATTTGTAATTTCCCATAACTCTCCCTCAAGGACTCGCCCCTGATCAGGAAAATACCAGTTCATAACATACCCAAAGGCACTGCCTCTGGTTAAGACATTTAGGCTATGAAAAAAAAAGATTAATCAGGAAAAAAAAACAAAAAAAACACTCCCTTCAAAGCATAACTACAGAGGTAAAATCACAGCCCACAGCGATCTTATCATTAACAGAATGTTGCCCTGCCGATTGACAGCTTGCATAGGAAAGTGTGTTTTGGGGGACGCGTGGACTCACCAGCAGGTCAGTGGTGATGAGAACTCTACTGGACCCTGAGCGGAACTCTCTCATGATCAGGTCGCGCTCCTTCTGCTCCATGTCCCCGTGCTGGTCAACAGAAACAAGTTAACTGCAGGTCCAGCAAACGTCAAACACAAAGACGCTATCGGAGAACCCCATAGGCTCCCTTCCTCCATTCCTCAGATAAGAAACGCCAGATAGCCCAGGTATCACACCCTACTCAGAACACCACCCTGCCCCAGCGCAAAAGCAATCTTAAACCCATCCTCCATTTACCTACACACACCTCCATGCACATGGCACCAACAGACGCACACGCTCACACATGCACATGTATGCAGACGCACTTTATATTAGAGCAGGGCGATAAACCATAGCAACGATCATCAAATGGTTTTTGATGATCAATCAGCCACCATGCAGCATATGGGCTTCCTTTAGTTTTTTTTTTCTTTTTCTTTTTGTGATGCGGTAGTAAACATGCAAAAGTCAGAGGCCATGTGAAATGCATAGTGACAATTCGTCAATCGTCAATATGTTATATCGCCCAGCCCTACTTTATTATTATTTTTATTATTATTAGAAGTAAGAGGAGCCATAGTAGTATCTATGCCTTGGTTTTTGGAAAATGGCCTTCAAATTTATCCATCATAGCCACACACAGACAAGCCCCACTATCTAATTAGATCACAGAACACAATGGGGCGCTACCTGGCTAGACCTCTGGTAGATGGTCGAGTGTCGGATCCCTCACTAAGCGGCAGGCAGAAGGTAACGGAGGTTAGTTGATTCACTTAAGTCAGACATCAAGGTACAAATGTCCAATGTGGAACAAACATTTCTGTTCCCGCCTTTGGTAACAAAGGAATCAGAAAGGCTATGTAGAGCCAACTATTGCTCATGTTGCTAGCTACTCTGCAAAAGCCAGAGACTGTTAGGTGTGGCACTTTGCTGCTAATCTCAGACTCTCGCGCTGCAACCGTTTGGCACCAAATAGGGCTGGGTGATACTCATTCGTTCTGAGCACAATAACAGTCATCGCCACCATGTGCTGTATTGCCTTTCTTCATACCTGATGTGGTAGCAAACCTCCGAACTTTGGCCGTCTTATCAACATCCAATGGATCAGTAGTTTTTAAAAAAAAAAAATTTTTTAGTTCCCCACCCGGAAGCATTTCACGTTGCCTCTTCAGTTTGGATGTTCACTACAGCATCAGGTATAATAAAAAAATAATTTAAAAAAAAAGACTGAAAGGCAATACACCACATGGTGGCGATTACCATTATTGCACTCAAAAAATATTCACACAGCCCTAATACCATATAAAATTTGACTTTCAAAAGTCAGTCTCATTTACTACACCAGACTGCAAATTCCTAAATTACAACTTGAAGGTAAAACTGCACACAATACTGTACATTATAAAAATTGTAGTGGTGAGTTCAAGGATATCCACATACCCATAGAACCATTTCATCCATGTACATGAAATCAAGCAACATTAGTTAATCATGGCAGACCATTAGAGCAGTACATTAGTATGCATAATAAGTAACTGGAATCTGCCATGTTGTATGATCACAATAGTTAAAGTACTGCTACAACAATGTAATGAACAGACAGCAGCAATGCAACAGCATGTCAGCGCGAATACATTTTGATAATTTCAGCTCAATAAAGGAATTTGACATGGGAGCACTTTAAAACAAAAACTTCACTTTCCTTCAAGAGCACAGAGGGCTGGCTATGCCCATGGGTCGATGGCAAAGCATTCATGACAAAGACACCAAGTACAAGGTATCAATCTGCGACAAAAAGCCATCAAGCACAAATCCTGTTAAACTTTATTAACAGGCCCCTTTAAATGCCGTTACTTTTATTAAACAGGCTACTCATTCAAATTAAGGATGAGGAGTCAAATTTACTAGTAGCAAATCCTGCCACAAAGAAAATTCAAGCTAAATGGAGAATCCCCTGTGCCTGGAGAAATGTCCCGAAACATTTCTCTCTGAGTCTCGGAGGGAAGAATTCAGGCATCTGTGCCCACAGCATGAACCAGCCCATGCTCACTGTTTAGAGTGGGCTGGGATGAATATGGACTTATTCCTCTCCCCCTGCCAGATATAAGACTCAATGCCACTCAGAGACACTGCCTTGCCCAGTGACAGGGGGTGGGGGGGTAGGCTAAAGGCCAATTTCCTTCATCAGTTCACCAGACCGTCCGAGAGAAAGTCTGTGTGGTGTGAACAATAAAGCCAAATGCTATTAGACACCAGAGATATTTAGGTTTTTGAAAAGCAGTACTTCCTGATTAAGCAGGAAAGGGCGTATCTGTGATGGGATGTGGCTTCTTACCAAGGCAGAGACAGTGAAGTCCCTAGCGTGCATCTTCTCAGTCAGCCAGTCAACCTTCCGCCGGGTGTTGATGAAGATGACCGCCTGAGTGATGGTGAGGGTCTCGTACAGGTCGCACAGGGTGTCCAGCTTCCACTCCTGAAACGCATTCAGAAAGAGATCAGCCCCAGCAACAGGTCACCGACAGAGGCTAGGAGATGAGGGGGCCTTAATTACTAATAATCGCTATCGGCCCTGGAAGCGCCACATCGGTCGACCCTTACTGCAAATGGTTCACTATTGTGGAGTCACCATAGAGGAAATGAGAGCGTGGTTGTTTTGGTAACTAAAAGCCTTTCCGTTTTGCTTGTGGGTTGACGTGAGCATAGTAAACTGTGGGCATGCTCATGTAGACAGCTCTGCAGAAAGATTACCAGCTAGCATAAGAGCACTAATCCTAAACTGTCATTTATTTTACCCAGTTCCGAGACACCTTTGATCAATGCCACACCGGATAATCACTACATTTTGGCAACATCATAGAATAAGGCTGTGACATGAATCCATTTCACACCGTCATGCATCGTGGCTTTATAAATCATCCCTTTAGAAGCTGCTAATATAATTTACCATGTATTCCTCCTATAAACCCAGAAGCAGGATTCAAAAGCAAACAAGGGGACAAAATGACTGCTCAGATAAAACCCCAGGGATGAGGGAAAGGCACTGAAATTGGAAAAACAGGTTTTTTTATTTTATTTTTATAACATCAGGCATCTGTGCCCACAGCATGAACCAGCCTGTGCTCACTGTTTAGAGTGGGCTGGGATGAATATGGACATATTCCTCTCCCCCTGCCAGATATAAGACTCAATGCCACTCAGAGACACTGCCTTGCCCAGTGACAGGGGGGTGGGTTAAGGCAGTGGTTCTCAACCCTGGTCCTGGAGTACCCCTGTGTATGCTGGTTTTCGTTCCCACCCAAAATTGCAATACCAGAAATTTAACAAGCCTTTAATTTTTCTTAATTAGATGTTTTTAATGTTTAGAGGGATTATTTACCCTCTTAAGCCACATTATATTAGCAATAGCTATGCATGCCATGAAGAATAAAAGTCCAATATTCACATTGTGCTGTATTGTAATTAAAAAGAGGTAAAAACTGTTTTAACTGATCAAATTAAAGACTGAGGTGAATCAATAGGCTCATAATTAGTGAAATTGTGGACACATGGCCACTAAAACTAACCGTTTGGTAAATAATGAAGAATTCAAAGGCAAAGCAAATGATATGAGCCAAATCTGCATTGTGTTAACAAGTTTAAGGAAAAAATTATGAAGGAACTTCTGTTCAATTACCTAATTAGGAGCCTATTCACCTCAGTTGTTACCTCTTCTTTGTAATTGTTTGCAATATAATGCAATAAGAATTATGAACATGGGAATTTTAATTAAGAAAAATTAACAGCTTGTTAAAATTCTGCCATTGCAGTTGTGGTTGGAACGAAAACCAGCATACACAGGGGTACTCCAGGACCAGGGTTGAGAACCACTGGGTTAAGGTGTTGTTACACGAAGCAATTTTTGTTGCTTGCAACTAAGTTGCAGCTGAGTTGTTCATAGATTTCTTCGTGTAACATTCCCTGCAATTTCTGTGCAACTTGATTGCAACAAGTTGGGAGCAGTTCAACTTTCATACAACCGATTGCATACAATAACCAATCAGAACAGAGATATTGATCACACGCGAACGCAGACCTGTCTGCGCGTAGCCTACTACGATAACGTTACTAGCTGGATAAATTATCATAAACTATAACTGGCTAACTAACATTACCTAACCGAACTGGCTAACTAATAAAATGAACGCACATAAGGCTTTGCGTTTCCTTGTTGGCAGCATTTTAGACATCGTGAAAATAAATAAATGTAACTAGCTAAATGTTAAGAGAAAAATTGTAACGATAGCTAAATTTAGTGATCAAGACTTGATATTTGTATCTAACGGAATAAACGGATCCGGCGTAATATCGAATGCTACATACATACTTGATTCTGATTGGTTGTTGCGTGCAATTTAAATTGATTGCGAATTGCGTCGTGTAACAGTTGAATTGCATAAAATTACATCACCAGCAACGAGTTGCCGCAACCAAAGTTGCGCAGAAATTGCATCGTGTAACAACACCTTTAAACTCATTTGATCTCATTTCAGGATACAGGCTCCAACCATCTGCTTCAAGCTGAGCCAGAGTAGTCAGGCAAAGAATCAGCCGACTTCAACAGTGAAAGGATCGGTTGCGATTTGGCACTACAAGCTCGGCAAGATTATGGCTGAGTTGATACCAGTGACACTTTGCCGACTGTTCTGACAGTTGAATGAGAACAATAATACAGACATCATTTCAAATAGAGAGATGGGCCTATGCCAGGGAAAAGGGCTTCCTCTTGGACTGAAACATCCTGACGTGACCAGTCCCATAAACTGAAGTTCAGACGATGCTGTTGCATAGCGTCACTTTCTTTTATTCGCACCACGTGAAACACATGCCGTAAGTATCATGACAATTTGAGATTTAAAAAAGTACATAAATATGTTTGATATTGACTTAATTTATACACACACACACACACCAACCTACAGTAACCTTTACATAGCCTAGCCAAAGTGATATAAGTAATGTGGCCTAACGTAACTTATTTGACGTATTTTGTAATGCCGTTCATTTACATGAATAAACCTACCTAAAAAAAAATGCAGTAGAAGTTAACGTTAATTAATATTTGTCATTGAACCTCTTGAATTTAGCCACTGTATTTAAGTTTAGATTATCCCCAATAGGCCTATGCCAATTAATGCTATAGCCTACCTTATGTGAAAGGAATTAAGAGTCCAGAGACATGGAAGTGTGTGCGTGCGTGTGTAAACTGTACTTCCGTCTGCAGGAGAGCCGTGACCACATTTGCAATTGTAAACTAGGCCCTCCAGCCCTATTTGACGGTATGAAAAAATGAGTATCGCATAACCGTACTGTGAACCTTGGTTAGGTCTGAATATATGCAGGATGGCCAGAGAGGCAAGTAGAGGGTTTAAAACGGACCTCTTTCTCCACGTTGATGTAGAACTGTCGGATACCCTCCAGCGTCAGCTCTTCCTTCTTCACCAGGATGCGGACAGGTTCACGCATGAACTTCTTAGTTACCTCAAGCACATCGAGGGGGCATCGTGGCGGACAACAGCACCACCTGGAGGCAGGGAGGAAGAGATGGTTTGACGAGTCATTTCGAAACGACACGGGAGACATGGGGGGTTTAGGCTGGGTTTCACTGTGAAGTGCATTGTGACAACTTTGTTGTGAAATGCGCTATATAAATAAATATTGATATTGATTGATTAATCGCTTACAAAAAATATATAATCTCAAAATCAGAACTGTTTTTTTATTCTAATGAACGACAAGGCGCAACCGACATATCAAAATAGAACGGCCAATGTCACTGCGTCTGCATGCGTTTGTGGCAGAGGTTGTTTTATCGGCCGTTGGAAACAGTAAACAATCCTGTGATGTCCCAACCCAGCTTTTTTTTAAAAATATTTTTATTTGTTTCAGCCTGGCCAACTAGTGACAGGTTGAGTCTTCACTCAACCACACTTAACAGAAAACTGAGTTTTGTTAAGTATGACTGTTATAAGAAACACAACAAAACATACAATCAACTGTTTATACATGGTTATGTTATTCCCTTGGCCAAAATAAAATATTTTTTGCATTTACTGCTATAAAGACCATTAATTTAAAAGCATCCAATGCTTGAAAGTGTTCATGAGTAATACTTCCTTTTAGAGCCTCGAAGACTAACAGCGCAAACAAAGCCAAGGCTACCATTTTTAGGCTAAATCGACTTTGCATTGACACTCCGCTGTTGATTTTAGGCTATTCAAGAGTTAGGCTTATAGTGATTAAAGTAGTTCACAAAAATATACAGATGGACTGATCAGGATTTTTGGAGGCTGATAGCGATCAGATTTTGTAAAATACATTTTTTTTAAAGATCTGCCGATATGGATTTCTTTTATTATTGATCATTTTTTAGAAATTATGCTAAAATATTATGCATGGAGAAGATTTATGGACAATGAGAAAACTACTCAAAAGGAAAGGCAAAATGAACGGTCAAACAAGATGCATTTTTGAGCCAACAGTAATAAAGGTCTACAACATTTGAAAAGCTTTTAATTCAAGAAAATGAAAGACTCTGGATGTGGCTGCGTTTGAACAGCTGTTAATATGCTGTTAGTATGCCACCGGTTAAACGGAACAAGCCTAGTTCAAACTTTTTCTGCGGTGTAAAACATCACATTTTCGTTTAATTAATTATGTGGCGAGTTCCGTTTGATCTCATGAAATGGCAAGATTGGGACCAACACAAACGGAATCAATACTGAGGCGGAACAGAAGGTCTACCTATTCAATTTAAAAATACAAACAACAAACTAGCATAAATACAACAATGATTTTGATGGCCAGTAAGTGATTTTTCTAAATGGGACAATGATTCTATCTGTGCCTTTGCCTTCTTTTAAAATTCTGAAAAAGTGGCAAGATTATGTGCAGCTACGGGAACCTAAAAATGACATTCAGCAGCTGTGTGGAGATGGCATCACGTTTGAATGAAAGATGTTGATTTTTTTAACATTCACTTTTCTCGCTCTCAAAAGATTGACATAGGCCTATATAAACAAGGCATAGTTAGATTATAACAAGCACATTAAAGATCTGTGCCCACAGCATGAACCAGCCTGTGCTCACTGTTCAGAGTGGGCTGGGATGAATATGGACATATTCCTCTCCCCCTGCCAGATATAAGACTCAATGCCACTCAGACAATGCCTTGCCCAGTGACAGGGGGTGGGTTAAACTCATTTCAGGATACAGGCTCCAACCATCGGCTTGTTGGTCAAACATTTTGGTTGGTTAGTAGGTTGCACTTTGACAGGGGAGCAGTGGTTATACAGGATTAGATGCGTTGAATCTTAAAGGTGGCAGCAGTCATCAATATTAAAACTTGGTTTTAAATGCAATCTTGCTTCAAGCTGCACACAAATCAAACTGAAAACATTCCAGAAGTGTCATCTGCTGGCCTTCAGATATGATGATGTTCATCAGTGGAAACCCTTGGTTTCTCTCACCTGCGTATTGGTGCCCAGCTTCTGGAAGATCTCGTAGATCTGGTCCTTGAACCCTCTGCTTAGCATCTCATCAGCCTCATCCAGCACAAACATCTTGAAGTACTTGGAAGCTGGGAGAAGACATCAAATCACTTTTTTTTCCCCAAGGGAATGAAAATATGACCCACAAGTTGGTTGGATCCATTTCACCAGGTCTGGATCTGAGCTGCACTGGGCTCTAGACATTTTTAAAAACGTTTCCTCTAGTGTCTGTGTGGCTGGGACCCCAGGGAGGAAGGGAAACTGCCTGGGACCTTAAGACCAATTCAGATCAGTCATCAGGTACCAACCCAGGAATTCCAGAAGAAATTCATCTCAAAATCTCAAGTTAAGATTTTAAGACAAATCTGCTCAACCAACTCCCCTTGAAATGGAAACGGTCATTTGATTTGTTTGCCATAGTTTTAATCTGAACGTAGTATTGTGTAGTATTGCTTTATTCAATATCATTAATTTTTTTTTTTTTTTTACATGTGACAACAACCCACTCTTGTCCAGCCTGCTGTTGCAGTTTTGATCTGAGCTGGTCTTAATGAGCTCTTTGTGGTCTCAGACGTGCAACGCCCCGTACAACATTCCATCACACCATTAATTGGGAAGCCTGGAGCCAAAGAAGAATCCACCATTAACAGTGGCTTTACTTCACACCCAAATGAAGATGGCAAATAGGCTACAACTCATCAATAAAGCAACTTGAGAATTTCAATCAATTCACTTCAACCACACTCATATGGTGGCAGTACACAAGTTCTGATGCACGGTCTTCAGAGCATTTGCTTTGTGACAAATTGAACAAACTTCCTCCTGCGGATGGAGGAGGCACAGTAAAATCCAATAAAAATGAACGCACTGTGACCTGCCAGCCTGTGGATTTTCACAACCGGACAGTCCAAGTTCCCTTTCCAGACAACCCTCCCATGCGTGGCAAAGCGCCCTTTCAGTCGCCTTGCCGTCCTACATGGACAAATCCAAAAAGGTTATGCATGCACAGATGGCACATTGTTAAAAACCTCCATTCTGATTCTCTTCCACTACAGAAACACGGCCAAGAGGCTACAAGCAATGAGAAATTGGAATTTTGAGAACTTGGAAAACCACTTCACTGAAATTCTCAAGTTTATTGATGGGAGATTTAGTTCAGAATGCTTTTCTACCATCGGCATGACTGTAAAACCACCACTGTAACGCTCATCACAATATTTGGTACCCTCTGCTGCTGGGGTCAGGTCCTGGAGAGCTCTATGGTTTCCTAGTTTCCATCCTTATTAAACATTATTCAAGCAAGTAAAGCAGTTGATGTCAGTTAATGCAATTCATCTGGTGACATGGGTCTGAACTCGTTGCAGATTTTAAGGAGAACACTAAAACCAGCACCTGCACCAGAGCTGCGGAGCCCTGGGATGGCAGTATCATTGTTTTGTGCACTGAGACTAAGAGCAGATTCTTGGGGGGGGATCAGGGCAGGACATCAGACTGGGGTACAAGAGCAGCGCCTCCGGCAGGCTGTGGAACTCACCGAGGAATTTGCGGTTAAGCATGTCGAAGACGCGGCCCGGGGTGCCCACCACTATGTGGGGTGCCTCGGCCTGGAGCTTCTGCACCTCGTTCCGTACATTGGTTCCCCCGATGCAGGCGTGGCATGACGCCCCCATGTAGTCACCCAGTGCCAGAATCACCTTCTGAATCTGCAGGGGTCAGGAACATGACGTCCAGGTTAAGAACCGCCTGGAGTTCAACTGAGCTCATTACAAACAAGGCTTGTGGCTCAGGTAGCATCTCATACCCCCGTACCGCTAATCTGGCATGAGCAAGAGCTTTTACTGAACAGTCAATACATTAACAAGCAACTGTAGTTAATATTTTTACTGTTGATTTACCAGCTTTATGCAAATAACCACCATGGCAATACGATAAGCATTTTAAAATTTATATGAATATTACTGGCTACAAAACTCTGCCATACATTTCTGGGCATATTTTGAGATGGAAGGCGTGTGTCCACAGCATGAACCAGCCTATGCTCACTGTTTCGAGTGGGCTGGGATGAATATGGACATCTTGCTCTCCCCCTGCCAGATATAAGACTCAATGCCACTCAGAGGCACTGCCTTGCCCAGTGACAGGGGGGTGAGGGCAGTGATCCTTGTACATTTTAATGCCACCCTGTTTCATAAATAGCAAGCTCAAAGAAGCAGGGTCACATGAGGAGTAATAAAATGGGGATAAGATAGTCGTGACAGAGAATTTGCACCAATTGTTACATTGGTAACAACTAACAGAACCCCAACACAGCAATTGGGGGACACCATTGCCTGGCTAATACTTATGGAGGATTATTCAACCCAAAATGAAAATGAAAATGAAAACGAAAATGAAAACAAAAACAAAAATGGAAAATGAAAATGGAGGATTATTCAGCCCAAAATTTAAATTAAAATCTTTTCATTTTCGTTTTCATTTTCATTTTCATTATCGTTTTCATTTTCATTTTCATTATCGTTTTCATTTTCATTATCGTTTTCATTTTCGAACTGTACTATCTATGTAAATGAGGGGGTATGGTCAAGCAAGCAGGGTGGGCCTCATACAGGTTTAGTGCAGTAGCACTTAATGAACACTAGGGGGAGCATAGCATAGGGATGGGTAACAGTCTATGCTTGATTCTATGCTGTCAGGGCACTCATACGTTTTAATGTATGAAATGATGAAGAATCTGAGCAGTGTTATAAAGTATTCTTGTTTTATGAAAGAAACAGAGCTAGCTAGCCAGCGCTACGCTGTGTAGGCTATAGGTCAAACCTGCGAGGTGGAAAATCCAGGTTCAGAAAGTGAAAGATTGCAATCGTTTGTTGCAATCACCTGGATTTGCTAATTATCACAATTCTTCAGCCAAGAGGTAGGAGCTAACTAGGCTAATTAGTGAAATCGTGAGTTCATGGGTGGAAGAAACACGGCAGGACTTTTACTTTCTGACCCCTGGAATTTCCACCTCTGCAAACCTGGTAGTAGCCTACGATAGGCTACATTGTGCCAGGTTAAACGTTGGATTGGATGGTTGTGTTGTGAAATCCTTTCTTAAAATAAATGAAGACCGCAAATGAGTCACTGGATCGTTTAAACTTTTAACCTGGCTCCGGTACTTTAAGCGAACATTAAGGCATTGCTTCAAAAAGTCTATCGACAGCCAGATTCTATTCTATATGTTATGCAAAATGAGAAATGTTAATGTAGGCTATTTGAAAGTGAGTCGGCTTCGTCATACATCTATCGTTAATTGTGTTTACTGTATTACACACTTCATGCGTGTGCCATGAGTCACTGGACCGTTTATTTTAACCTGGCTCCGATAGATCTAGCTAGCCTACTTCAAACGAACATTAAAGCATAGCTTCTAAAAGCTAGCTAGATTCATGACGGTCGTCAAAAAATATGGTCGCAAATATGAATAGGCTAGGGAATGAAAGGTGCTGACAGCTGAAAATGGAACGCACAAAATGGTGCTATGACGTTTTATTCTATCCGGTTGTTTTAATACACATCAGAGCTAGAATCCTGAAAAATAAACAAGAATGTCTAAACTTGGAACCTGCCAAGTGTGTCGTTTTTTCCCTGAGGGAATTTCACGAAGCAGAGGTGTAGCCTAGCTACTAAACGAGATTAAGGGGTTAGACAGCTAATTTAAATTTCCACCCTGGATTTTCTGTATATCACAAAGCCGACTCACTTTCAAATACATTAATGTCTCGATAGACTTTTAGAAGCTATGCCTTAATGTTCGTTTGAAGTAGGCTAGCTAGATCTATCGGAGCCAGGTTAAAATAAACGGTCCAGTGACTCATGGCACACACATGAAGTGTGTAATACAGTAAACACAATTAACGATAGATGGATAACAAACACTTATGAGAGCTATTTTAGGATAATAATAAACAGCTAGCAAGCTCAATTTAAGATTCAACCCTGGATTTTTTGTATGACGAAGCCGACTCACTTTCAAATAGCCTACATTAACATTTCTCATTTTGCATAACATATAGAATAGAATCTGGCTGTCGATAGACTTTTTGAAGCAATGCCTTAATGTTCGCTTAAAGTACCGGAGCCAAATTAAAAGTTTAAACGATCCAGTGACTCATTTGCGGTCTTTTCATTTATTTTAAGAAAGGATTTCACAACACAACCATCCAATCCAACGTTTAACCTGCCACAATGTAGCCTATCGTAGGCTACTACCAGGTTTGCAGAGGTGGAAATTCCAGGGGTCAGAAAGTAAAAGTCCTGCCGTGTTTCTTCCACCCATGAACTCACGATTTCACTAATTAGCCTAGTTAGCTCCTACCTCTTGGCTGAAGAATTGTGATAATTAGCAAATCCAGGTGATTGCAACAAACGATTGCAATCTTTCACTTTCTGAACCTGGATTTTCCACCTCGCAGGTTTGACCTATAGCCTACACAGCGTAGCGCTGGCTAGCTAGCTCCGTTTCTTTCATAAAACAAGAATACTTTATAACACTGCTCAGATTCTTCATCATTTCATACATTAAAACGTATGAGTGCCCTGACAGCATAGAATCAGAGGAAAGTGTAGTATAATGGTTAAGGAACTGGTCTTGTAACCGAAAGGATGCAGGTTCGATTCCCAGGTAGGACACTGCCGTTGTACCCTTTAGCAAGGTACTTAACCTGAATTGCTTCAGTATATATCCAGCTGTATAAATGGATAATATGTAAAAAACATGATTTAAAAAAAAAAAAGTTGTGTAAGTCGCTCTGGATAAGAGCGTCTGCTAAATGCCTATAGTGTAATGTAATGTCTTTCTGCAGTAGCTACATTTTATAGGCGGCAGTGTAGTATAATGGTTAAGGAACTGGACTTGTAACCGAAAGGTTGCAGGTTCGATTCCCAGGTAGGACACTGCCGTTGTACCCTTGAGCAAGGTACTTAACCTGAATTGCCTCAGTATATATCCAGCTGCATAAATGGATAAATGTAATAAGTTGTGTAAGTCGCTCTGGATAAGAGCGTCTGCTAAATGCCTATAATGTAATGTAATGTAATGAATCAAGCATAGACTGTTACCCATCCCTATGCTATGCTCCCCCTAGTGTTCATTAAGTGCTACTGCACTAAACCTGTATGAGGCCCACCCTGCTTGCTTGACCATACCCCCTCATTTACATATAGTACAGTTCGAAAATGAAAATGAAAATGAAAACGATAATGAAAATGAAAACGAAAATGAAGATTTTAATTTTAATTTTGGGCTGAATAATCCTCCATTTTCATTTTCCATTTTAATTTTCGTTTTAATTTTCGTTTTAATTTTAATTTTGGGTTGAATAATCCTCCATAAATACTCAGAGCTGCGAATAAGTCAGAAAGTATCTGCCACCTTTGGCAATGTCCCAATGTTAATGCATTATGTGGTTGGTAGAGCTCCCATCTGCTTTCCACCAGTAAAGATGTCATGACCATCTTATCCCAATTTTAATATCCTTGGTCAATACCCACAGGAAGACAGGAAATAAAGCCAGAAAGTATCCTCCTATCACTATTACGGCTATTCTACCGGTTGCAATCACCATACATTGATTTGCAGAGCTGGTTGGTGACATCAGGACTGTCTTATCCTCATTTCATTAACCCTCGTTTGCATGTGAAGTTAGCTTGTCTGGGTAACCTACCTGCTGAGCCAACTCTCTGGTTGGGGCTAGGACCAGAGCCTGTGACCCCTTCAGCTCGATGTCAATCTGCTGCAGGATCGAGATGGCGAAGGTGGCGGTCTTCCCTGTGCCCGATTGTGCCTGTGCAATCACATCATAACCTGTGAAAAGACAAATGGAGCTTGAATGCTGAGGAATATATACACGTTTTAAACACACTAACAGAACCAATATTGATAGTAATATCATTTATTTTCAGTGCCTTTCAGTTTGATTAACAAGACTCGTACATTGGTTATGGGCAAGTGAAAAACGTTCTCCATCAGCCCTTGCTTGAAATTTTTAGGTGGACAGCTGGACAGTTTGAAACCATCAGTTGTGACACACAACCAGTGCTCCATTTCAGTGGATGGATAAACGATAAACTGAACAAACACAGGCAGCGTTTGACCTAGGCCGTGCCATTGGCCACCGAAAAATCATAGGTGACCCACGAGAAATCAATGCCTGGGCCCCAACTGACCAACTCCAAGATTGGACAGTGAGAAAAAACTAAGTATAATGGTACCGTTTACATTGTAAGTAGCTTAACATAACGTTAGAACTTACCACATCTCCAGCCAAAACAGTAACTTTACAAAATGTCGTAAGTTAGTCAATATAGGTAACATTATCTAGCTAACATTATGCATTTATAAAAGTTAATTGACGTTATTTATGTCTAGTATTAATGTTATATAGCAAGCTACCTAGCTTCACAGATTTGTAACACTTAGTATCATCTTGTTAGATACATTACTTGTTGGCCATCTAGCCATTAGCTGCGAGCCTGTTTAGCAAACGTTATATTGGTAATGTTAGCTAGTAAGCTTACTAGCTGGCTAAACTACCTAGCTAGTTAAAGAGGACCAAACAGTAGTAAAAAAAAAAAGGTAGCATTAATATTAGTTTAAGATATTTAAAGTAAATATTGTTTGTTGTAACTTGGCCTCATTTTGATATCAATACTTTTAACAGCAGGTGTTGTTTTCGCAAGTTTTAATTACATTACTTACAGTACTTTGTAGGCTATACACGAGTAACATGACATTTTTGTACATTGAACACGTCTTTTGTTGAGATTTATATTTTTGCACTCGCGTGATGCGTTTACATTTCCCCTCCGTATTCAAACTTCAGTCCATTTCATTTTGTCTCTGCCTTGTAATGATGGCATCCATGTGCTACAGGGTGACATTAGGCAAAGTTCAGGAGGTCAAGCTGGGTTCTTCAGTTGGCCATGGGAAGCAATAAAGTAGTTACATTACAAGAAGCCGCTGATATCCCAGCCCACTAGTTTTCATCTTTATTGTTTCCAGGTGAGAAAGGTGACACATGCACTCAAACATTTCAATGTTATGTTAATAACCTAGCCAAAATGTGAAATGTGTTAATATTTTATCAATAGTTTAACTAGGAACAGCGTTAGTCATTAGCACGTTTGCAAGCGTTTGAATCCTGTTAGTTTTAAGCTTTTGTTACGTAATTATTTGGAGTCAAAAGCAACATTAGCTTTACTTACAAAAACCAAAACAGCCCAAAATGAAGTTATATTAAATCTGGTTTCTACACAACATGCTCACATTAAAATGAGGGATGTAACGATACACTGCTCACGATTCGGTATCAAACACGGTACAGGGTTCACAATTCAATACACTCGCGCAATTTTTAAGTTCGAATGGAAACAAACGACTGTAGACGATTCCTTTATTCTAGAGCTATAAAAATGCAAAAACAATGTAAAAGTTAATTCCTTTAGTTTGTAAACAAAATGTATAATTCAGTGCAAATGCAAATAGAATCTCTTAAATGAAAAAATAAAATAAAACTACAAAAGCAGATGCAAGGTCTAAAAGCTAAATTGTAAAATAAAAAAAGTCTTAAACAAGAATGTCCTCTACGAAACAGTGCAAATGTCTGAACTTGGTTGCATGCTACACCATGTCTAAACCAATGGAAAGTTGCACAGCTCAGGGTTTTTATTAATTTTATTTTTATTATTCTAAAGACAAATATCCTCCACTATATCTAAATTGCAAGCGAGCGACCTCTCACGTAGCTACATAGTTGATATTAGGTTATGTTAGTAAGTAACTAGAAAACAGCAGTAACTCATAAGTTTTATATGAATAGCTAGATTTTCATTATATTTGTGTGGAGAAGCCACAATTGCACGCACCACACAGCAAAGAGAAAGATATCCCTATTAAACTGGTTCACATTTGAAAATGGCAACATAAAACGTTGGCGTTACCCAAAACCCGTCTGTTTAAATACAGTTCCTGCTTGATGTCAGGATTATTAAAATAGGATGAATACTAACAGATGCATGTCACGGCCAACTGATAACTGACATCACCATCCATTTACACAGAACTACGTTCGTACCAATAGATACTTCAGGCTGAGTTAGAGCCACCTTATAAATCCCGCTTCAGAGCCTTGTCAAACAGCTCCTTAAAAATCACTGATCTAGAATAGGACTCGTTGACCAAGCCAAGTTGCTTGACAGCAGTCTCGATGCCTAGTTCTGCCAGTTTTGTAGTTTTTGAACATCTTAAATTGTACATATTTCTGTACTGTATCCAGTACCAAAATGTGGCATTGATTAACCCGTTAAATATTTTAAATCCATGTTAACTGGATTAGCACTGATTGCGTGTGATTTAAAAGAACCGGCGTAGTCTTGATGCACCAGGTTGCGCAATGTTACGATGACGACAGCAATTACGGCTGGGTCGACTTGTTGAGCCATGTTTGCGGCAGTTCCTGTTCGATTTAAATAAAGAAAGCCCTTCGCCGGGGAGCGCCACCAATGTGGGCGTAACGGCACACCGGTTCACAAAATCGAACCCACTCAATGACAACTCATTTTGGCGTTCCCTCTGGTTGTCCAATGTAGGACGGTGTCCACCACACAAAATTCTAGAGGTGAGAGACATTGAGAAGTGTCATGGAACACTCATTTTAAGTATGTTTTTGTAGCAAAACACTTGTCAAGGGTCGTGCAACAGTGTAAAATAGGCTTTGATTTCATTTCTGAAAAAATTACTAATATTCATAAGTCTCAATGCAGCCCTTTGCTACGCGTTTATTATGAAAATTTATATTTTGATGACAATACAAAAATATACACTCATGCAGCCCCAATGAGAACATACATGCACAACAAACATGGGGGAAGAGAGGGAACCTTGCAACCACAGCACATGTAGTAGCACAAGACAGCCACCTGCAACAAAGAATCATAGATGCCACATACGTGACCAATAGCTGCACACCATAGTACTAACTACAACATTAGCCAAGCTGCGGTGGTTTAGCAGCCAGTGGCACTTACCCTTGATACAAGGGAGAATGGCCCGCTGTTGTATGGCAGAGGGCTTCTCAAAACCATAGGCGTAGATTCCTCGAAGCAAAGTTTCACGCAGGTTCATATCATCAAAGCTGTCCACGATCTCGTTCCAGTTGCTCTGTTGTGGAAAGAGGAGTGATTGGGAGGGGGTGTGACTGGTTTTACTTTTCAGGAGATTACCTAAACCTGATTGGTGGGCATTGGTTTGGTTAATTTGAAACCTCTTAACTTTTAATATGAATGGTGATAATGCCAATGTGGACAATGAACTTAATGGTAACAACTTGTGACAAGTTTTTCTGTGCCCACAGCATGAACCAGCCTGTGCTCACTGTTTCGAGTGGGCTGGGATGAATATGGACATATTCCTCTCCCCCTGTCAGATATAAGACTCAGAACCACACACAGATACTGCCTTGCTGAGTGACAGGGGGTGAAGGGCACAAATGATTAATGCCTCAAATTCAGCAACACTTCACTGTGAACAAACATTCAGACTTCACAAGATACTGTATCCTAACATTTGCAGACATTGAGAATTGTTTTATAAACACACATTTGTGAAACAAATGTGAAATTCTCCATTCTGAATGCAATCCAGAACGGTTATGCCTAACACTACAAAAGCGCTCAATTTCAGGGACTCACCTCAATGATTCCGTCTGGCTCCATGCCCTCGGGGCCATTGTCTCTGGATCTGGAAAAAAAACGAGAATTAGTCTCCTGTAGTTACAATGCAAACGTTTGGTCTCAAATGTCAAAACAAACTAATATAAATGGCCCATGAATGTTCAACGTTGGATGACCGAATGGGGACAATGGTCTTCGGGCATAACCGACGTTTAAGTAATAAGATTAAATGGCATACTCGTATTGAAGGCACAGGAAAAAAGATAACGTTAGAGACTTCACCTTAAACGTATTCAAAACGGTATTCAATGAAACGTTACATTCACGTTTAATGCATTAAAACTATTGTCCGGCTAGACCTTATGTTAATTGTGCTCTGGCTCTGCTAAAGTTTCACAGATTCTGTCCACTGTGGATACAAAAAAAAAAAACTGAAAAAATTGTGGACAGCATTCCAATTGGATAGCCAGACCAACGTAACAGGAAGTAGGAGTAACCTAACTATGGAGCAACGTAACAGGAAGTACGAGTACCAAGACTTGCCTAGGCCCAATTTGGAACATTACGACGTACCACGCCATCGTAGCGACCCATCTAGCCAAAATCCTTCCACGGGATGTCAGAACTTGATTAAATCCGTCCACAAAAGTATCTACCTGTGTATTGCTCCAAGTCATTGTGGAACCTATAGCACGCTACGCCTGAGGCCCGTCTTTGTTTCGCAGGCTACACCGACCATGTGCTCCACTCGATGCCATTTTCAGAACCAGAGCTGGCTTGTTCGAAAGGTGGCCGTAATGGTATTTGCCAGAAGTGGCTAGCCGTTAGCTGAATAAACGGCTAATATGATCAACTAACATTAGCAAAATAAGCTATACAAACATCGCTACCACTTGGCATCTACACAAAAATGCGAAGTGGGAGAACGTTAAGGTAGCCAGTAGTAAATTAGACCGATTCTTTGGCTGACAAAAATACCCCCCATTGCCGTTCTAAGACAGAGCCATAAAAGACCCACCCGGCGGACATTGTGTCTCTACAGTAATTAACTACAAAATCTAAAACTTTCAAAAGATGCAATTCTATAAACGCAGCCTAAAATATCGAACCAAATCCGCTTATTAATATGACAATACCTAGCCATCAAGTACTGATAAACGGGCTAGCTAAGTTAATGCCAGAGAAAATTATGTTCTTTGCCGAGCTAAGTTAGCTAACCACTTGGACAAAACAGATGCTGCTTCACGCAACCTAGATAATGATCATTTTGGAAATGTCATGTTAACTAAATAGCAGGCGAAATGGCAAAACAGAATTAACGTTAACTAACTTAGAACTAACGTGAGATACGAACCACCGCGTTAACCAGCACACACAAGATTAGATGAAACAATCGATACGAAGACACGTTAGCCATTTAGTTAGCTGATGGCTACGTTACTCGGTAGCTAACAGTTAGCCATCTAGCTAACGTTAGTCGTCCCAGTCAAAAAATTGGCACAAATAACTAGTGTGTAATTATCGAACATAATACAATTCATGGGAAGAATTTCGTTCCGAATTTCGTTCCATTAACCACAGGAAAGGCAACATAAAATCAATCTAAACGTTGATGAGTTCCTTACCTCTCTTCATAATCTGCCGACATTATCACAAAGGGCGAGTTCGCGGTGAAAATGTGTTATATAGTTTAACGTGGTCACCAAAGTAGCTTTTTGATTGCAGTAGCGCGCCATCATTCAGATTTGGGACCACCCTTTCTGAGATTCTATTGGCGTATCAACACGTCACTTAGAATCAGTGACCGCCTTCAATCCTCCTTGTAAGATAAAAAGGGCGGGCTTCATCGTTTTGTTTCTCCTAGATTCATTCCATTGGACAGGGGCAGGATGAAGATTGCTTTCATTGGCTTGTTCTCCAATGGCGATATTGGAGCAAATGTGACAGAAATCGAACTACAGGTATTGTACAAATAGGGTTGCCAGATTGGTATGACACTGTGAGAATATAATAGCGGTAAAGCCGCTAAGAATTTCTTTGGAGAGTGGATGGGAAGAAATTTTTATTTCACATATTTAGTAGAAATCGAACAAAAAGTTACTTTGGACTTTAAAACATAAAACAACGTGAAGTAACAACATTAAAAAGTACCCAGGAATGGATTGCTTATTGGCAGTCTTCCAAATCATACACCCAGCCAACAGTACCATCTTCACTACTTTGCTAATAAATTGGAGGGGCCACTTACAAGTTACAACCATGAACATTCGGGATTAATTCATGAAACATACTTCTAGAAATGAGGAGTTGAAAATAGTCTTTTTTTATGAATGACTTAGCAGAAGCTGCCCAGAACATATTTTAAGTCAAATTGTACAGCAAAGCGGTCATGCAATATTAATGGTTTAGCGTAGGATCAAGTGGGTTAGAAGCGGAGACATCTTTTATGTTATCTTTGGCCCTTGTATGAAGGTAGGGATATAAAATTTAAAACAGATTAAGATGAGGATCTTTAGTAGCCTACACACCAATAGAGAATTTTTATGAATTAGATTTTATATTATTTTTAGATTTAATTTATAATCAGACCCCTGAATAACTTGCTGAAATGTAAAATGTAGTTTTAAACGGGAAAATATATCAACCACACAGTATCTACCTGTATGTGCAATGGCACTATGGGAAAAGACATTTATAAAAATAAAAATAAAAACATTTAAAAAAAGAATCGATTTGCCTGATTGTAAGTATGAAAATTAAATAATCACTACTTAAAGCTTTAACAGATAGCCTACAACTTATCATTTCACAACTTGCTTTACAAGATTTTATTAACCAATACTCGTAGCAAAGAAAACATGACAAACCAACTAGCTACAGTATTGGCAAGGCCCATAGCTACTTCAATCTGTTTGAAGGGATTCTTTGATGCTCAAAGAGTAAACTATAAAGTACAAACACAAATCAGTTAATACGCCAATTATCCTTCTGGGTACAGCACCATTTTATAGGGAGTAGGCAGTTGTTAAAATGATATTTTACTTTATGGAAACAGTAAAAAAAAAAAAAAACATTTTGCAATTATTTTTACCCTTAGTTATCACCATTCAGATATCAGATGCCAATTTAACAAGT
Source organism: Synaphobranchus kaupii (assembly GCA_029718625.1). Classification (NCBI taxonomy): domain Eukaryota; kingdom Metazoa; phylum Chordata; class Actinopteri; order Anguilliformes; family Synaphobranchidae; genus Synaphobranchus; species Synaphobranchus kaupii. Next base: position 32,728,551 of record CM056389.1, on the reverse strand, counting down.
TCACAGATGCTGTAATTTAAATATTTTGGCCAGAGGATTAGAAACAGTATGTGCATACAATTAGTTTCCTGAATTAATTTTCACAGGAGTGTAAATTTCTTGGTTCACTGGTTGGAAACAAGTTGCTGAATATAATTGTTCTTGGAATGAGCAGAAAATGTTTTTTATTTTTTAAACAAGGGTGTTAATCATGTGTTTGTCTATTTTTGGCAGGCAGTTGGATGTTATATGTAGGAAGAAAATGATTGTAGTAATTTAAAAGTTTTTTTTAATTTTTTTTATTCCTTCTGTAGGATATCTAATATTCACTCACTCACCCCCACAAACATCAAACATACCCTCTTCCTCCACACCTTAACCCAATCAGGGCCGAGATGCCCCCCCTGTGGAGAAAGGTATTTATGGGGGCCGATGGAAAGAAGTTCAGTTCAGTTTGGAGTTGGTGAATTAAGTTTTTCCTCTTTTATTTTTGTGGTGGTGGTTCCTTTTGTTCCTGTTCAGCTGGAGGGTAAATAACAATGGCAATTTCTGGCTTATTGGACTCTCTCTCTTTGCTGGTATCTTCCAATTAATGTCTGGTTTAATGTCTTCCTTTTTGTAAATTATAGTCAGTCAACATTCATTAGTGAATGTATGATTTCAAGTCATTATTATTCTAATTAAATAATTTTATTAAATGAAAAAGTCAATCTCAAGACCTGATTTAGACTTTGTTTTGACTTGTTGGTTGATCCACCAGGTTACTGTTCGACGTACCTATCAACGAACTTGGCGCGCAATATCTCCAGAAGCCATTCACTCCCCAATAATAATAATGTAAAAGGTTAAGTTCATTACTTTTTCTCAATCATTTTATTTTTGTAACTTATACCACAATGTATACAATTCAAAAGATAAAATAAACAATTGAGTTTTTCCGTTTTCGGCCATTGTTTTCCATGATCCAGCAACATATAATTTACGGATACGGTAGCCATAGTCAAAAAACTGACATAGAAAGGAGAAAAGAAAAAATTAAAAATAAACTGTATATAGTGGATGTGGTCCATTACGACAATACTTCTTCAGATATGATTTTGTAAAAGAAATGTAATTCCCTCCTTATGCAGCATCTTTCGCAGTGAACACAGCTTATCAGTTACATCAAGAAAAAAAAAAAACTATTTGGCGACCTCCTACAGTAGAGGCTTTTCCACTTTCAGAACTGGAACAAGATGGACGTTCTGGTTCTGAATGCTTTTCCACGTCACTCCTGTCAGGTCAAACAAAAGCCATGCAAGTAGAACCGTGCAGCTGCAGGTCCATAAGAGTTCAGTTAACAGAACCAGGGCAATGGGCAGAGTTGTTCCCACCCCAGGCACAGCTAATCAGGTGAAAGTGAGAATTATCACTTTACTTTAAAAAGATGGCAAATAACCTACAAGTAAAAATCAGAAAGGGTTTTTCCAAGAGTCTACTATTGAATATTATACCTTTACTATTGGATTAACTTGCTCAAGTATATGCTCATTGCTTGCTAGTATTCCGAAACGGCTGTTCACAATTTAATATTTTGTGTTATAGATCTCACTTCAGGAATTTAAACTACCTTAGCACAACCTAACAGCAAGAATGTGTTCTTTTTAAGTTTAGTCAAAGAAAATGAATAGCCATGTTGCTGCTATTCAGTTTAGGAAGAACAATTGTGTTCATGTTTTTAACTGATGATTAGTAGTTGTTCATGTATCCAAGCCACATTTGCCATTATAGGGCTCGTTTTGGACTGTGTTTACAGCTGTATGTTTAACAAACTAATTTCACCATGAGGTTTAATAAAGTACCTCATTTAATCTCACTGCTTTTTAAAAGGGAAACAGGTTAAACACTGGCAGTAGGGCATAGACAGAGGGCAGTTTATGCAGTGTTTGACACGGCAAAAAGGCAATTTCAAGGTATCTATACCTAGAAGGGCTATTTTCTCTTTTCCTCAGTAGTCTGTCTGCAATCTTATTTTATAAGTTCTATATTTCTCAATCTCTCGACAGGTTGGGCCTGGTAGCCAAGACTTTGTGTGAAAAGAGACGCAAACAAACGGTTACCCTGCCAATTTATTTTGGTTCATGGTTCTAGTGCTTGCCTTTCGCTCCAGTTCCTACAGTGGAAAATTGGCTAGTGATAGTTCAGAGTTCCTCATAGAACAAATGAGTCCTGTGTTGTACTTTTTCCCTAAAGACAATGGGTAAGAGTACAGTTGGCCTCAATCAACCACAAGTTAAAAAATAAGGACTGAAAAGAACGGGGTGGGGGGGAGGCAGGAGAGTTACAGGAGAGGAGGGGGGGGGGGGGGGGGGTTTAATATATATACGCTTTACTAACAAAAAAAAAACAAAAAAAAGTGGATGGGAAGTGAAAGTGGTTGGATGGGTCTCTCCTCTCGCTCCCTTACTCGGTTGCCCGGTCTCACAGAGAGAGCTTGCAGTGACACAGTTCTTTGTACATGAGTCTCCTCAGCTTCGGCATGTCCTGCTGGCCAAAGCTGAACGGCTCTCCCAAGGCTAAACACTTGCAGTACTAGAACAAACACGGGAGCACAGTGAGAGAAGAATAAGAAGAAAGTTTTATTTAGAGCACGTTTCATACAAAGAAAGAAGCAGCTGAAAGCACTTCACAGTTCAGGCTCTTTTCGTACCTCATTCCTCAGTTTAAAGCAAATTTCTGTTCAGGGCACTCTGGTGAGAATGCCAGAATGCAATGAACAGACATCCCTACAATGCAATGTCATTTACAGTAGAAAATGCTAGTGGGGGCAGTGGGTATCGATCCGTATTGTATCCAGTGGCTCGGATAACATTTCCAAACGGTTTTCTGGCAAAATAAATGTATACAGAAATGAAGGATTCCGATTGACTATAGGCTACTTTTACTTTTGAAGCCTTGTGAAATTTGGTGAAAACTGGGTGAACAAACTTTAAAGTGTCCCTGACAGGCAGATATATTTTATGAACAGGGCTAGGCTGTGCAGCCAGTGTCCATCAATAGAAAGCCAGGCTTGAGACCCACCTGAAGAACAAAGGCCCCACAGTCGCTGTCATTGTTCTGCCTGGCCACATTCTGGTACACACAAAACAAATAAAGATAAGCATGAAAACACAGACCATGTGAGAGGCAGCCCCAACACTGAAACCACACTCACCATTTTGAAGAAGCCTTTCCACCCAGTTAGAAAGTCCTTCTGTTCTTTTTTGATAGCCTCTGCCTGCAGGTACTTTGCAATATGCTTAAAAAAACAAACAAAAAAAACAAAAAAAACAGTCAAAACTGGGAGGGATGCAGTGGCATTCAAAAGGAGAGCGCGGAGTGGACACTAAATGAAGTGACAAATACATGTAAACAGTTACAAGAACAATGTAAAAGGAATGAAAGATGTACTGGAACAATATATAATGAGCATAATTGAGGTTGAAAAATAAATAATTACCCCCGGCCCAGACACACATCTGTTACCCCCCCTCCTCCACAGACTAGATAATAAAACAAGAGGCACAGACACGGATAATAAAATAGAACTTGTGAGATCGCCTTACATGGTTGAAAATGGAGGACCTCTACCAACCATGGAATACATTGGAAACAACCAAGAGAACAGTGGCAATGGTGGATACCCTCTAGCTACTACCTACTAATTCCTGCAGGGATCCCACAACAGCCAGAAAAGTATCCACTAGTTCCTACCAATGCAGTGACGTGCGGTCAGGACAGGCAAGGTAGGCACTGCCTACCTTGTGAAAATGAAACAGAAATGAGATCTTAAGCAACTAAACTTTTTTTTATTGTCATGTGTATTTATTTGTATTTTTATGTTGCATATCCACTTTCATTTGAGTGTTTTTTTTTTTTTTGTTTTGTTTTTTTTAAATTAAAGATTAAGGAACTTGTGCATATGCTGACTAAAATAAAAAAAATGTCAATATAATTCTGTGTGTAAAAGCCCTGCCTTTTCTTCAAGCCAAATCTCCCAGCTATTTGGCGCATGTGCTCTTTGATCCTGCACGACTGCACAAGGTACGCCAAAATAGCTCTTAAATGCCTTTATACGTAAATGTGTTAATTTAGAAAAATCATATAACATGGTATGCATCAAGCACCTGCATAAACGTGAATCAGAATTATGTGCAGTATGTCACACTGGTGGGAGTTACACAGCAACCAGCAGAGAGTAGTGAAGCGCGGGTTGACTGAAAATCAGCTCGCGGATCCGATGGGTCGGGTCACAAAAAAAAAAGAAGACATTCTGGATGGGTGGCGGGTAAATGACATTATTTTAGATCAAATACAATATATCATTACATCTCTGAAGCTTCATTTGTTGTCTGGCATGCATTAGTAGGCAGTGTTGGGGAGTAGCGGAACTACATGTAACTAGCTTAACTACATTTCCGAATAACGCGTGGTAGCTTAACTACTTTGAAAAACAATGAGCTTTCAAGTAAAGGCAAGTTATTTTTTAACCAAGTAGCGAGGTAGCATGGACAAAAACATAGGCATAGAGTTTGCATGTGGAACGAATGCCTGCATTCTCAGGCTATTTCGTGTGAGACCCAGTAAAATCTGTGTGCGCAGTGAGGGCTTTCTGATTCTTTTTTATCTTCCCTTGACATTTTGCTGGCGGCGCTGCCTCAAGCATGTTTCTTGCCCTCATATGGAGGTAAGTGAGCGGGGTTCAGGATGGAGGAGGAGACTTGATTTTTAAACACAGTACCATAAAAAGGCTAAAAATCCTACATAGTGCACCTTTAAATTTCACTTTTTTTTCATATCATTGGCACTTGATTAAATGATAATGACTGTGTTAAAGGACAGGTTCACTTTTTTTCAACCCAGGCCCTAATAATCGTACATGGTACAACCTCACTGATGGCTTTATTATCGAGAAATTTACCAAGTAGTCTAGCCTTCAAAAACCATGATAAATCTCCTTTTTGAAAACGGGACACTCACAGTATGCTTACGTGTCTCTTATTTGGAACTACAACTTAAAATTGTCACAGTACATCCCAATTATTTGTAAACTTCTGCACTATATTTCTGGCAGCCCCATAGAAGACGACCAACTCACTGTTGTTGTCAGCTAGTTTCTCTTATTCCGGTGCGGATGCAGCAAAGAGGATGGATTTGCGGAAGAGCACAATTAATTCAATAAAACCCGATATAAAACATGGTTTGCGACCCGTTTTTCGGTAGAACATCCAATACATGTCTGAGTATAGTGTGTGTTTCCCGTTTTAGAAAAAAATATTTATCACGGCTTTTGAAGGCAAAACTACTTGCCCCATTGGAACGTGTTTACACCCACTGAGAAGCTGTGGTTAAAAGAAAAATTTCTTGACAAAGCTATCAGTGAGGTTGTGCTTGCACAATTATTAATGATGGGGACACAACCTTGGTCTGGGTTGAACCTATCCTTTAACTAACAGGCACATTTTGAGGGAAATTATTAGCCTGTTAGTTGTCTGGGTTGAACCTATCCTTTAACTAACAGGCACATTTTGAGGGAAATTATTAGCCTGCAAATGCATTATGCATTCTTCATAGCTTTGGTATTGTGTGTAAATACCAGATTTGATGTAGAATTATATTCTAAAAGAGTTCTATTATAATCTTCATTAAAAGTAAATCTTGCTTTCTTAATAGCCAATGCCTACCCAGCCACAGACCTCACCGCACGTCACTGTACCAATGTACTCTGATTGGTGGAGCTCCTCTCTGTTGTATATCATTAAGGTGATGTCATGACCGTCTTAGCCCCATTTATTGGCCGTGCTCCAGACCCTCTCTCCTGGTGGGCCCCCTCACCTTGGGGCAACGACGGTTTAGAGTACGCTGGGAGTCAAAGTAAGTAATGGCTCGACGCGGGACATCCACACACACCAGCGACCAGTGGACCTCCAGGTGAATGGGTATCAAGAGGAGCTCTTTCTGAAAGATGTCCACCTAAGACAGGGAGATAGAGGGGGGGGGGGGGGCGCGAGAGAGAGAGAGCGATAGCAAGAGAGAACGAGCATGAGAGAGGAATGCAGAAAGAAAGCCAGTGTGAGAAAAAGCATGAGAAAGGGAGAGTGAAAATGGGAGCAAGAGAGCATATGAAAAAGCCAGACAGCCAGAGAGAGCACGTGAGAGAAAGGTTTGTGAGGTGTAGATGGAAGCACTCCAAATGACAGCTGTGTGAGATGCTCGTAGCATTGCTCTTATTATTGCAAGAATTGACAAAGCTGACTAAAATGTGAATAGACAAAAACAAATTCATTTGATGAGCCTGATAATTTGTCCAAACCGACATTGAAGAGACATTATAAAAAGGTCAGCATGCATTCCAGACATACAAAGAAAAACAGTAAAGGAAAGAAATTCAATGAAAGCATTCTTACATTTTTTGTCCATCGCTTGACACCATCATAACCTTTTGTCCTCAATTTGTCATAAAAAAAGCTATTAAAAAAATGAACCTGAGAAAGGGGAGATTAACACACATAAATAGCTATAAGGCAGAGGGTAATATTAAGAGACAAATAATAACAGCACTGAACTATAGGCTTGTGGTAGACAAATGGATAATGAGCTGGCATTTGATATCCAATGTGATCTTCTCACCCAGGTTAACACACACTACTCAGCGAATCTGGAGGATTTTGAGTAAGGCAATCCTCATTTCCCACCCAGAAATAGGGGGATTTGTTTTATCGGGACTCCACTGGATCAATCCATTCCCTATGGATACAAGTATCCACAAAGATCACCTCTCAAAGCATTGGCTGACCATTTTTTGTCTGGTCTTCTCACAATGCAAACTATCATTTCAACATATACACTAAATATACAAACAATTTCTCCAGATTAATAAACTAAAGCTGTGCACAGTAATTTACCTTGGAAAAACATCAGCACTCCAATGTCAGTTACAATTTCATTGTTAAATAATATAGCCAATTGACCATTGAGTGTGCTTCTATGGCTCGCATAAGGGTTGCAGTAAATGTTTATAGTAAATTATTGTAATAATGCATGTACAGATCCTTTCCAAAAAATTTGAATATCATGGAAAAGTTGTTTTTTTTCCCATAATTCCATTCAAAAAGTGAAACTTTCATAGATTATAGATTCATTACACACAAAGTGAAATATTTCTAGCCTTTATTCGTTTCATTTTTCATAATTTTGGCTTACAGCTCCAGAAAACCCCCAAAACAGTATTTCAAGAAATTAGAATAGTGTGTTGAAAATCAGCATTTATTTCAGTTATTTCAGAGAATGAGTGGAGTGGCTTTACTCAAGGAATCCGACAGTTGTAGCCCATGTCCCGGATACGTCTGTACGTGGTGGTTTTTGAAGCACTGACTCCAGCCTCAGTCCACTCCCTCTGCATCTCCGCCAAATTTTGGAATCGTCTTTGCTTGACAATCCGCTGAAGCCTACGGTCATCTCTTTTGCTTGTGCACCTTCTCCTGCCACATTTTTCCTTTCCACTAAATTTTCTATTGATATGCTTGGATACTGCACTCGGTGAACAGCCAGCCTCCTTAGCGATGACCTTTTGTGGCTTACCCACCTTCTGGAGGGTGTCAATGATGGTCTTCTGGCCAATTGTCAAGTCTGCAGTCTTCCCCATACTGAACCAAACTGAGATAAACTTTGCAGGTGTTTTGAGTAAATTAGATGATAGTGTGACACTCAGTCTAAAACATTCATTCTCTGAAATAACTGAAGTAAATGCTGATTTTCGACACACAATTCTAATTTCTTGAAATACTGTTTTGGGGGGTTTCTGGAGCTGTAAACCAAACTTATGAAAAATGAAACAAATAAAGGCTAGAAATATTTCACTTTGTGTGTAATGAATCTATAATCTATGAAAGTTTCACTTTTTGAATGGAATTATGGAAAAAAAAAAACTTTTCCATGATATTCTAATTTTTTGGAAAGGATCTGTATGTGCGTGCATGACAGAAGGGGTTCACTCTCACCTTCTCAGGCACAGAATCCATCACCAAATCTCCATACATATTCATGACCTGAGGAGATTTGTCAGACTTGTAATACTTGCAAATCAATACCATAGACAAAGCCTCAAAAAACATTTACAGAAAAAATCATACCACACATCAATTCAGTCCTTCATTATAAGGGTATAAGGGACTGACCATCAGCATGGAATTAAAAGCTTTTAATCTAAATTTAAATAGCAGCCAGATTCTACTCCAGCTGATCAGACTTTATTAAAACAGGCCCACAAGCAGATGACAAACATTTTAGTATTTTAATTCACATTGTAAGTCGCTACAGATAAGTGGCAGCTAAATATGCAACTACCAAAATATACAAGGATTAACTGTATGGATGTACCTGGTCATTGAGCCAGTTCTGTCCATACAATGTGCTGAGGTCATCCATGGTCAGGACGTGCCGTTTGTAGTTTACGCGGAAACCTCGTACCATGGCAGTTCCAGACAGCCGCTGGTGGGACTGAATTTGCTGTTGCACCACCATCTTCCTTTGGGGAGAGTAAACCAAAGCAATGTTTTAGACCTTTGATCTTTCAATCCAAGTCTATTTTTTCCCCATTGATAATCCTCGACTGAAATAGCTTTTCAGATTTGATTTTATCATTTTTCTGCCATATTTCTTGGTACTATGCTCAAGTCATCACTTGGCACACAAACTTGTAGAGGGAGCATTGCAATGGAGTGGGTACACTCTTCTGATGCACTCACCCGTAAACTATATTCAACACAACAAACCACATGTATAGAAAATAAACAGTTTGGCACCAACTTATAAAAAATATAGGTTTGCTTTACTAAATGTTGATGTGATTAAGGTATGGCATGGAAGCCAATAAGTCACGCATTCAACAAAATAAACATAGAATCACCCCCAAATGTATTGCCATCCAATCAAAGCACCAACGCTGAACTTTTACTGGAACTGGGTTTTACGGTCAAATATGGTGGTGGTTGATGTATAGGGTTGTTTTGAATCTGCTGGTCCTGGGGTCCGCTTGTTAAGGTCAAAGGAATCATGATCACCAGCAGGTAGCAAGGCATTTTGACCAAAAACCTAGTATCCTCCCGCCAGAAAGCTCAAACTCGGCTAAAAGAAAAAATCTATAAACAAGACAATGATCCCAAGCATACCTCAAACTCAACCAATTAATGGTCATCTGACCACAAAATTACTGTTTTGCAATGGAAATCTCAGAGACTCCAGACTTGGACCTAATTGAACCCAATTATGTGCCTTGAATTAAAGTGGGCAGTCCACAAGCGCTGAGGGATGTTGAAAGATTCTGTGAGCAGGAATGGTTTAAAGAGTCTCCAAAACATGTTCACCAATCTCTATAGAAGACATCTTGGTAGGGCCAATAATTCTGACACCTATCCTTTTAGGAAATAAAATGACTTACTAAAAACCTCTGAGAAATTTTATAAGAATGAGAGATACATTTATAGTTTTTACCTAATATACCCATGTTGTTTATTTTATACATAAAATACCAAGAATTTGGTCGCCTTAGAGAGGTTAACAGTGGTCATCGCTCTCTAATGACAACTGGTAACCTACACATACCTAGGGCACAATGTAACAGTGACATCCTATGGAACCCTAGCTAATTGAAGCCAAATGATTTCCAGTGTTGCTACAGTGTTGAACCTAGTTATAATGGCCTAACAAAGCCCAAACTTTAAGTCATGATCATAAGGCTCAGCCTGCACTCACACTTTTACAGACTGAGCCAATCTAAAAGCCTTCAAACAAATATGTGAAGACCAAGGCCTGAAAATGTGAATAACCTGCACTATTCATTAAAGATACTCCCATTCAAAAAAGTCATAATTTTTTTCTGAAAAAAGAAAAAACAGGCCAAAATTATTCAAACACTATTCCGTTTTCATTCTTGATCACAGTCAGATCAAAGTTTCTGCAAGAAATCATGTAGCAGTTGGAAAGAATAATAATGTTTGATGTATAAGACAACTAATCGATTTGAAAAATTCTCACAAAATATAACAGAGGTTTTCATACATGCTCCTGTCAAAAACAGTGTGCAGAAATGGAGTGGCACAGAATATTGTCCTACTGTACAATATATGTACCATGCTTCCACATGAACCTTTTAACAGCCCGTTTGTAGTGCTCCATCAGGGTAGTGAGCGGAGGGCGTGGTGTAGGTGGTGCAGATGGTGGTGTGGGTGAAACAGACCTGTTGGGCTGAGAGAAGCTCTCGTTGAAGATGTCCTGTAACTTCTCTACCACCTCGTCTGTGTGAATGGGGATCAAACTGCCGTACTGCTGCAGGAACTCCTCCAGAATACCTGGGAAAGTACAGACTCATGATACCATAAATCACTAACCACCAGTCCACAACTGCAGATGAATGAGCCCATATTTACACTACGCAATGTATAACTTGGCTCAGGCTCAACTAGCGTACTTGAGGGAATTTGATTTGTTGTTTTCCCAAAGAATCGTAGTTTCTAATAAACAAAATAGACCCACCACTGATGGGGATGCCAAATTGCTGAACTTCAACTGGAACCAGATGTAATGGTTTGACAAAACCGAAACTAAGCTTTATGGCCACAAGCTTGGAATCGGAAGGAGGATCCTTATGTGAAAATACAGTGAAATATGGTGGTGCATACTTAATGTTAATGGCTTTGATGTTATGGGGTTCTTTTCCACAATAATTTTCCTGAGCAACTGTATTAGTATATAACTATAGAGGGAAAGGTGTCAAGAGCACTCCGTGGATAAAGGATCAGACACTGTAGTCTAGCAAAAATATATATAATCTGCTTCTAAACCTAAAAAAAAAAAAACTTGTGTTTTCAAAAGTACATATACTCCTTTCAGTTATGATATCAAAAAGGTGATCTTAAATGATTGCCATATAATACAAAGTGACCATCAGCTACAGGAACAGTTTTTAGATCATCCTATGTTTGTTTTCTCTAAAGGCCGTAGCTTGAGACAAACTGGTAGGGCCGACACATTTGCTCCAACTATGTACCTCTGTAACTATCTAATGCCAAAGATTTCCCCTCTCGAGACTGTCTCCTGTTCTCAATATATAAAATGCAATAATTTTACTCATCCGAAAACATCTAAAATGTACAAAATCAAACAATTGATAACATGTAAATCCACTCATGTAATTTACATTCTCATGTCCTTGCCCTCTATTATACATGGGTAAAAGGATACACTCCCTATGGACTAGAATCATAGAGCATGAGTTCTATCCGTAGGTGTAACGACAAATCGTCCGTTCCCAGACACTTCCAATTGGCTAAACATTCTCCTACAGATTTACACTTTTTAGGTATTGAAAGGAATCCTGTACATCGTAGGGGGTAACCGTGATGTCACTTTACTTCAAAGGGAAGCCTTCTGGATTTTCGAGCTAAAGTCCGAGGTTCCTTTTGGCATGAATGAAGACTTGGCTCTCAGTTTTAAAAAAAATAACAATTTATGAATTACCTTTTGCACATATTGTCAATTTTCTATTTAACATTGATATCCATGCAATTTGTTAACCCTTTCGGCCTATTCCACAGATCAATTCTCACTAAAACTAATGTGTTCTTCAACTATTTCACCTGCATGTCATTAATGATGCTCTATTTCACGTGAACTATGTTCTTTTTCAGGTGTTGTTTTTACTTAATTATATTCATGCAATGTTAACTTAATTGGTCTATTTTGTTCAGATTAACTTTAAAAAATGTGGTTTGCCAACTACTCGACCTGTATATCGTCATCTCATTAGTAGAATTCTACTTGACGTGAACTGTGTTGCAAGTTTGTAAGTACTGAAGAAAGCATGCAGCTGAAACGTTTGCTCTAGTCTAGCTGATTCTTTTTCACGTGCACTTTTTATTTTTTGCACTATGTATCTTTCTGAATATATATATATTTCTGCTAGACGGCAGTGTCTGATCCTTTATCCACGGAGTGTTCTTGACACCTTTCCCTCTATATTGATTTTTTCTGGATGCACCAGTGATAACTCCTATCTACTGAGCGCAGCGATTCTTTTTTCCATTTGTCCCTTAGTATGAAACCACAACATTGCCCCATTTTTGGAGCATACAATCACTTATTACCAGTATTGTTTATTACATGCAGCCTTGATTTATATTTATCTAGAATGCAAATAATTTTGGAAGGCACCATCTGTGCAAAAGATTTGATGTGTACTGGAAGAAACATTCACATTTGTGAAAAAATGTGAATACAAAATACATTTAAGATTGATTTCCACAGTTTTTAAAGGAGCCATATTCCTTCTGATATTTTATGGTATATTACCATAGTTTTTAGTCCACATTATCGAAGAGTAAACTGAAACTCTTCACTTGCCAAAGGATTCACACAACAAAATTTGTAAACGCTTCTAGTGCATATACACAGAGACACGTATATGCAATATTAAAGACGGCAGTTACAACAGGGCAGACACATTCAAATCTGTGCCTGCCACCTGATGCTGTCATCGTTACCTTGGATGCAAGTAATGTGTTCATCAGAAAGTGTGTTCTGAGGGGGGGCTTTGTCCCGGGAAGGAAGCAAGGCACTGCCCGGAGATTCGGGAGGTGAGCTTGGGCCTCCCATTTCCACCATGCTAGTCACATGGCTAATCTGAATCTCGCCAGGAAAACCATTCAACCTGCGGCCTAGGGGAAGCAGAAGACACGGGTTTCACTAATTATCTTCATCAGAGAAATTAGGATTTCAATTATTAAAATGCCCCTTTCCCTTACTCTCAACACAACATAACATGGGAATTGGGTGAAAACGTACGCAAATAGCATTCCTCAAATACAGTATTTCTAAATCCTGATACTGGTGAGCCAAAATATATTCTAAACTAAGTGGCACAAATGAACACAAATAAATGGAGACTAACTACATAAACACACCTCCATCTACTCATTTCATAATTACTCCAGATAGCTACCAGGAGCTGCATTCAAGAAACAGTTCAGTTAGCCATGATCAACAGACCCCAAATGGAACCAAAACCAGCATGTTTTGGTTGACCAAAACCAGGACCAAGAAACATTCTACAGAGCAAGTTTCCTTTGCCCACAGAACAGACATCATTTTAAAAAACTGACAAACATAAATTGCACCTGCAAGAGTAGGCCAACCTGTAAACAGAAATTAGCAATACAAGTGGGTAAGAGTTTATCATAAATAATGTGCGTAGCATTATGCCCATTAATGCATAACAGCATCTGAGCTCGAATGAGGTTGATTACATTACAGCCTGAGCCACCATATGGCTAATTTTTGTTGATTAATATAAATCAGTTGGGCATTACATTTTAGAATAAGGAATATTTTAAAATGCACATGTGTCCAAGATCAGGGAAATGAACAGTCCAAGAAAATAACATTTTTTTAAAAACAGCAGAATGAGACAACAGGTGGAGTGAGGTTAGGCCAGCCCACTATACCATTTACCTCTGACGTGATAAAAGCAGATTAGGAAATGGGGGAGGATTCCCTCCCTTGAATGAGATACTTACTCATCAATCCCGACTCCCCAAACAGCCCCCCCTTCTGCAGTGGTCCACGGGCAGGCCGGGTCCTGTTCTGCCAGCGCCTGTACAGCCCCAACTGTCGACGTCGCCTCTGCCCCCAGCCAAGCACGGCGGGGGTTGTGGAACTCTGGGCCCACTGACGCCAGGACCTCCATTGCTGGGCCAGGCGGGACCGCAGGCTGGTGTACCGTCCCAGTCTCCGCCGGCGCAGCTGCAGCCTCCGCCCCCGGAGGCCATTGACCCGCATGTGGGCGGGGCTGCCAGCAGAGTCCAAGGCATTGTGTCCAGGGTGCACCTGCTGCTCATGCAGTTCCCGTGGCAATGGAAGTAACCCCCAGTCCCCCTCTCCTTCTTCCTCCCAGCTGACACCGTCGTCGTACTCATCCTCTTCACCTTCATTATCGTCGACGTCCTCCTGCTCTTCTTCTTCCTCTTCCTCTACCTCTACCCCCTCCTCATCAATATCATTATCACAGTCCTCATCCTCATCCTCCTCCTCCTCCTCCTCCTCCTCCTCATCCTCTGCTGCTTCTTCTTCTTCTTCTTCTTCACCCTCCTCCTGGTCTATATATTCTTCATCCCAAACCCTCTCCTTCTCTTGCTGGCCTAGTTTGAGGTGCATGGAGCTGGGGGCGTGGTGGGCTGCGGCCGGGTCCATGAGATGGGCCCCTCCCATTCCCCCACCGCCACTGCCCTCCTGGCCCCCAGGCAGGGTCAGCTCATTGGCCCAGAGGTTCTGTGTCAGACTGCCTCCACTGTCTCTCATTGTCCACGGGCACCCCACAACCTGCGCCAGCTCGCCACCTATCTGTGCCAAGGGTCAGAGCACAGAAGAGAGGGTCAAAAAACAGGGTTAAAAATGGAGGAGACAAAGTGGCACCACCCATTCATGAGCACTGATTAACTTCATCACGTGTATTAGTGTCATGCTGGGGCACTACTATGAAATTAATTTAAATGCCTGCTTTACTGGTATAGATTAACTCATTACTAACAAACACTGTACTGGAATCCATGAAGGACCGGGCTAAGGACATGAGCGGGAATTGATAAGATCCACACGAGGCAGTATGTGGACTAAAGGTTTACACAATGGACTCCGGCTCAAAGTGTATTGTGATATTGTAGCTACATTTTGGATATTGGGAAGATAGCTAGCTACTTTGTATCGATTGTTTAAAGAAACCTGGGCAGACCTCAAACATTTAGTCAGCGGTCTAGCAAGCGAACGTTAACTGGCTTACGAGAAGGCAACTGAATGCAAACATTCGCGCCTCCGTCAAGTCCATTTACCCAACAGATGCCAGCCAGGCACGGGACGTTATAATATCGAAAGCTCGCTAGAAATATTTATGCAAGAATGCTAAACCAAGACAAAACAGAACACTATCAAATTGGCATAGAGTGATGTGGCAACGTGTAGATAGCTAATGTTACACTAGATAGCTAATGTTACAATAGTTTGATAAATTACAGTTCAATTATGCCTGTATTGTTGGATTAGAACCAATTAGCTAGACGACGTAGTTAGCTAGGCTATACCATTTAATGTTTACTTTTATATTTCAACCGCACTTGTTAGCAAACAGTTTTCTGTTTCAATTCATATTTCACCCTGTCGTTGAGTAGCTCGCTATCGTCGGCTAGCTTGTATTGATCAGTGCACTCGTTTCAGCTAACGAACGTTAGCCAGGCGACATTACGTTAGTTAGCATTAGCTAGTTTCTAGGGTTAAGCTAACTAGCTAGTTGGGTAATAGCGAATCCAATCATATGGATCTCAAACACACAGGATCTAGCGTTAATTTTAAAAAGCAGGAAAGACGGAGCCATAATCTCACTATCGCTCTTGCAAACTAACTGCATATATCTAGGCTAGTGTGTCATAATGAAAACACCGCTCGGCCTCCTCGACTCCACTGTCGGCGATATTAAATAGCCAGCCAGCGGTACGTTTCTCGCTGGGAAGCAAATCCTCAAAACTCACCGTTGAACCGTAGTCTTCTTGCAAATGTAAGTTCTTCAAACTATTTGTTTTGGCGTATTTAAAACGATTTCTAAAAACAAAACGCTGCTTTAAATTCTGCCTCATTCAATGAAAGCCGGCGCGTCTTTAAAACGAAATCAACCTGCTTCCGGCTCGTCTCACTGGCGTCATCAGTAGCCTAAATAAGCTTGAGCACGGTCAGAATTTAAGGAACAAAAACATAGCCTAGACATGGTTCTATGAGAAATCAAACCCAGGAGTCGGGAGTTTTCACAGTTTTCACAAGTATATTAAACAATAATAGTTTTTTCTGGTCAAACTTAAATTATAGGCTATAGCCTAAATAACAAACCTATTATAGGCGAGTGATTCTACATCGACGACTGATTATTGACTTCCGTCCTAGCGTCGCGGGCACTCTCTCTGCACGCCAAGCTGGACTTGTAACGTGCAATGTAGCATACCAAACCACAATTGCCATTACTGTATAAACCTTGCAACAGGTAACCAGTATGCCATGGTAACATTTGCGCAAGAATACGTGAGGATCTCTGGATCACGCGTGTTCCATGAAAATAACACACAGACTAATTAAAATGTTAACTCTACATTAGATCCGGATCTTCTAAAAGCTGTGGCTAATTTATAGTGTAGGCCTACATCACTCATTCAACGCAGCCAACAGAGCTTTAATTGTCCCCTAGGGGAAATTTGGTTGCAACCAAGTTAAAAACAAACACTGAAAAATACACAACAGTGTAGACTGCACAACAGACAAGAAATAAAATTAAAATAACAATTTAAAATACCATGCTGGTATTACAATTTGGCGACATAATTACTAGAGTGTCGTGTGTAAAATAAACCAGTAGCCTACAACATGACACCTGGTCATTGATGCGTGTTCATACCTAGGCTAAATTGCTAACTAACAATGAAAGGCCAAGTTAAATATCGTGGCATTATGGGCCCTGAAGTCCTAATACTTCTATGATGCATAAAGCCGCCTAATACAAAAAGCGACCTATCACTCCTGAGATCCAGGCACATCCAACACGCAGAAAAACACAAATTTACAAATGAGTAATTACAAGAATAAATTGAAAAAGAACGGACTTTATTAATTCCTTTGCTAACTCTTTTTAAAGTGAAATGCAAAATCCAGCACTTGCATGAGGTAATCAGTCATAGTAAGAATGAAATAAAACCTGACTTTTGCTTTTGCACTTCACTAGCTACCTTTGATTGATGTGTGTAAAAGTGCCCCAGCTTTGTGCTGTAATTTTTTTCTGGGTAAAAACACAAATCTATATATTGCTTGTTTTGTCAACAAAAAACAAAATATATAGGCTACATGTTACAATGTAGGGGCGGTGCAGTGGATAGTACAAAGGTCCTGGGTTCAAATGTGTAAGTTTGCATGTTCTCCCCATGTTGGTGTGGGTTTCGTCTGTATTAGAGTGATATACAGGATAGGACCCAAACGCAGGACTTAGAGACAGACAGCTGGTTGAACTCCATGCAGGAGACTTGTATGACTTACAAGTATGCCCACACAGGGTAATGGGCAGGAGGTCAGGAACGGGCAGGCTGGAGCAGGGTTGGGCAAGATAACACAGGGCTGAGTAGGACTGGATGGGAAAGGGGAAGGCAGGCAGGAGAACGGGAGCAGGGCAGGACGGGAGCAGGGCAAGGCAGGCAGGAGAACAGGAGCTGGGCTGGATGGGGACGGGCTGGACAGGAGCAGGAGAAGACAAACTGGACAGGTAGACAGGACTGAACACAAGGTTGAGGAGCAGGTCAGGAGCAGGTCAGGAACAGGCAGGAAACAACAAAACCCCTGGAAGGTAATATGACAAGCGCAGGGCACAAGACGATCTGGCACAGAACAAAGAAATGGGAGACTATATGCCAGATTACTAACGAGACAACGAGGAACAGGTGAGACGAGGACACATGAGGAAACACAATTCAGGTGTGGGGAAGTGGAGACACAAATTTGAAGGAGAACGGGAAAACACAGAACGGAATACACATAGAAACGGAAAACCAGGAAATCAAGACAACGGCACGGGACGTGACAGGTACTCCGGTTATCTCCCACAGTCCAAAGACATGCAGGTTAGGTTCATTGGAGGTTGGACTAATTGGAGAGTCTAAATTGCCTGTATGTATGTGTGAATGAGGTGTGTGCTCTGTGATGGATTGGCGACCTGTCCAGGGGGTATTCCTGCCTTTCGCCAATGCATGCTGGAATAGGCTACAGCCCCCTGCGACCCTGACCACGAATAAGCAGGTTATAATGTTATAATGTAAAATATATAAATGTATATTAGGATGAACATGTAAATGCTACAAAGAGACCAGGCTCAAACTGATCTGTTTCTAAATGGTTACAAAATATCTTTAATTATGCAGACTTTACTGATATTTTACGCTGATGTCAAACAAAATGAGGAAATAAAAGTGTAATAACACGTAAATTTAAATGTAGTACTTGTTCTTTTTTGTAAGGATATACATAAACTATATAATTGAATAACCTTTTGGATGGTTGTATAGATAGCAAATAGATAGAAAATGGCAATATATAGCATTACTCTCATTTAGTAATACATGTAAATGAGATGCAACATTGGTTGGAAAAAGCTTTATTCAAGTTAAAAAAACATGTTTTTTCATCAGATAAAAGCTCAATAAGCTGCATAAGCTTTATTTAAGGCATAGACAAGACACATACAGGTAATCACAATTACAACTAAAAAGTGAACAGAAGTGTCACCAAGGGGCAGGCTAGATAAATTAATTAAATTGGGGGATGTGGAAAGACACAAAAACCAGGTCATATTAGTGTATAATCCATAAATCAAAAAGAGAAATTGAATAATTACAACCCAAATATGAAAAATTGACAGTAGTGCCATCTAGGGGCTGGCTAGAATTTTAAATAATGAAATATCAATTCATTTTTCCAATTAAATTTCATTAAATTGCAGTTATATACAAATAGATTACATTGACATGATCAATTGTCATAATTAACCAAACTACTCTTAGCAATGATGTCATATTCCCTGCTAAGGTGGCATGATGGCATATGTGCTTGCAGAGTGACAAGAGAAAAGCTTGATGTGAGATTTTGAAGGAGGAAAATATGTTTATACAATTAAAATGAGATTCTACATTTACAGTTTTCTGTAAATATACAGAGAGGGAAAACATTTAGTTACCACTTGTGTAAATCCTTCACATATCCATCTTTCTCTCTGTCATGAAAAGACAGTGTTCCGCTGCTTGCCATCTCCGACCTTCTCAAAGAACATGAAATCCTGGAAAGGGGGAAAATGAAAAGACAATGACAGTTGAACACAAACAATTGAAGGTAAACTGGTGATGAGATGTTGTGCAGAAGTAAACATTTGTTGTGCAGAAGCACACAGTCCGTGTGGTCTAGAATTGCTGTTGTAGTATTGATAAAGTGAATTAGCATTATGTGCTACCAGCAAAATAACCAGCAGACCACATTCAACAATCTGTAATATAATGACTTCTTGATGAAATCCTTGATTGATCAATGAATGATTAGTGTCATATTGTTATAATGTTTGGTTTATTGGCCAATGTGTTGGTTTATAATGGATGATTTCACTGATAAATCGATAGAATAAGCAATGTTCTTATTACGCTGTAACAATTGTTACGCTGTAACAGTATGGAACACATGGTTGGATAAATAGCTGTAAGTCATCAAGGGTCTGAGGTATCAATGGAGCCTCAAACCATCACTCTGCTGCCAGATATGCAGTAGATGTGAATGGATCACAGGGTTTCTTCTCCTGACTTATTTTTCCAAAGAGTTCAATGAGAAAATGAGTGAGGAGAAACAACCCTTAAAGTGATCCATCCATATCTACTGCATATCTGTGACCCAAGTGATGGTTTGAGGCTCGTTTGATACCTCAGACCCTTGATGACTTACAGCCATTTAGCCAACCATATTTTCCCTACTGTTCCAGCAGAATTTGCAGCTTAATCTAGACCCCCCCCCCAACACACACACCAAATTCACATAGAGATCCATTCAAATTCAGAGAGGTTATAGAATCGCTTGTAAGAGTACCTGGAAATAAGATATCAAGAGTCTTTTGATGTTGTTGGGTCACAGACATAAGGAAGTCATGGCATGCAAAGGATATGCAACCAAATATTAAGTCTGATGACTTTATTTAAGTTTAAGTTCATTTGTCCAAGTACGTTTTGTGTGGGGGAGACTATGTATAAAAAGGGCTACAATTGCTACCCGGTCACCCGATATGGATGTAAAAACACTCAAATGAAAGCTGAACGTCTGCTCTTTAACATCATAGTCACTGTTCCATTTCAAATCCAATATGCTGAAACAACCTTAAAGTATGCACAATGGTGGCTCCATGTTCTAGGAGTCATTCATAATGTAATTGTGGCACACAGATGACCAGATCTCAAGAACTGTCAAGATTCTTTTGACTCACCATCTGGGAAAGGGACTTACTGAAGCTGCGACAGGCATGGCAGTTATGTGCCACCTGTGTGAACTGTGTATGTACCAATGCGATTGGTAGAAAATATTGGTTATATCCAGATGCGATTGGTTTGAAAATATTGGTTACATCCAGAAAAGCAGAAAAGTCAACAGGTTTATTGCTCTGAGCTGTACTGCTTTTGGTAGGCTTATAGTGACAAGGTGTAAACCAGGAATGCAAGCCTAGTAGCCTACTCACAATGAGGAAGCAAGCGCCCATGAGCACCGCCTTAATCTTGACGTCCAGGTCCATGGGAAATTGAATTCCAAAGTTGTCTGCGTCAGTGAAGGCCTCCCTCAGAAGCCCGCTCCACTGCTTGCTGATTCGTCCAATCGATTGTGACCCGTCCTTTCCCATCAGCTGACCAGGGATAACAAAATAGGGATAAGAGAGTTGTGACATCAACTTACTGGTAAGAAACCAAGGGAGGTCCACCAATCAACACCTCTTGAGAGGAGCTGAACCAATCAACAACACAATCACATCAATCACACAATCTTCCTCCCCTATTAACTGTAATTCCTCTCTCTTTTTTCTGTCTTTTAGACTCACCTCAAAGGAGACGTCACTGCAGAAATTACAGGCAATACATGGACCCTCCAGCTTCAACAGTGTTTCCCTGGATGCTCCCTGTATGGAGAATTGAGGCAGGAAAGGGTGCCAGTCCTGAACCACGTAGCCTACTGTGGTTCCCGGCGGTGCTTGAACTTCCATCTGAGATGAGCACAGACACCAATGGTGGGATTAGATCAAGCCAAATATGTTCTCTAGTATTAAAAGCTTAATCAAAATAGCAATTCCTCTACCCAATAATACCACACTTTATTGCTGGGGTATGCCACTGGTTTATTTGATTCAATCAATTATACTGACTTAATTTTCAAAAGAGCTGTATACACCAGTTTTGGTTTACTTCTATATTAGACCACAGTAAGCTGTTTTTACCAAAGTTATATGTGCAGTCTGCATCTGTAGCTCATGACTTTATAAAAAATGTCACATCAATGAAATGTTTGAGCCATTTAAGTAAAAAGTAACTTTAAATTACCCCTTACTGAATTTGCTGAAAATTAAATAGCATGCTCCGTAAAAACGAAATCTTTGTTAGGTATCTTCCCTCCACAACGCAATGCTACATTTTCTTGTTTTATTGGCTTCAAATCTCCTGCTGGTGGAAGAGATTTTGCTCACATTGTGTACACAGGTATTCTTATATCACTCTTTTTTCTGTGTGAGGTCGTCTCAGAAACCCAGTCAAATCTAGAAAGATCTGCACTTGTATTAAACCATTACTCATGTGTGTCTCATACTTTATACATGAATAACCTTAGACCTGACTTCAGTTGGTTCATGTGATTAACTAGAAAATATTGGTTATATCCAAAAAATATAGCAGGTTTATGACCTGGATTAGCAGAGAGGTATAAGCCTAGCATGTGAGGCTACCGTGGAGGGTTGTTTGGAGTGTGGGGGGAGAGAGGTACCTCTTGCAAGCAGCAGGGGAAACAGCAGGAGGCGCAGCGCCAGGGCCGCACCAGGTGGATGACCTCCTGGCCGCTGTTGTCTTTGATCTTCAGGTCGAAACGGCGCAGGGAACCACAGCAGTTGCGGGTGCAGCAGTCGCTGCGCTCTTTGGCCATGTAGATCTGCTGCCCCAGACTGTTCTTAATCTCGTACTTGTTACTGGTCTCGAAGCCAGTTAAGGCTGGAAGGGAATGGAAAGAGGTGGGCCAGACGGAAGAGAAAGGGGAACAGATGGAGGACAAGCACAGGAAAGAGAGGTAGACGAGGAGAAGGATAGAAGCAGGAAAAAGTAGGAAAGGAGAGATGGGGAGAGGAGAGTAGAGACAGAAAAGATGGTGGAAATTGGATAAACTTATTCTTTTTTGAGAATCAGTCTTTTTTTCTTCCTCTAATAAATCTGCCGATTTATTATTATTATTATTATTAAAATTATTTTATCCTGTATTTATCCAAGTGAGTCCCACTGTCTTTTGTCAATTCATCCTTGAGATTATGCAAGTAATAAAGAAATTGTTAATGTATACTTACCTTCCAAAAGCTCAACTTTCTGGTGTATCAAGATCTGATCAATCTGCAGGTCAGTGGAAAATAGATAAAGGAAAGATAAACACTACCGATAGATATACTTTTCACCACAATTCAAGCATAATCATTTATTTCTGTAAGGCTCATAAAAATATTCCAGTTTCTTTCCAGTTTCAATATTCTTTCAATTGCAAATATTGTAAAATGCTGAAAGTGATTTAAGATTAGGACGAGGAACCCCATTCCTTTGTAGTTTGGCTGAGATTTAGCAAACACTGGGAAAAACATGGCCCTTTACTCAAGTGTCTGTCTTCAGCTAATGAGAAGGCATCCAAAATTGCAAATGAAAAAGTAAGCACCGACTGGTTCAGGTAATATTTGGCTTTATTTTAATAATTTTGTTTAAAAGCAAGTCCAACACATGAACGTTCTGGCTCTTGCCATCCTCAGATTTAGCTATGATTGTTACGACCCCGGAAATGGACTGGACCCAAATGCATGACTCGAACACAGGAATGCCAATACTCAATATTTTATTGCTTGATCAGGGTAGCCCTGAAGCATGGGGAGAAAGGCAAAGGCAGTTAAAATTCCAAGCCGGAACTGGACTTCAAATAGACAGAGCGCGTAGCTCTAATAAATTATGCTTCGACCAGTACTCCTGAAGCATAGGGAGAACATAGAAGACAGACAGTCCAGGTAGGAGTCAGCAGGGGAGCAGCGGGAGCAGGAGAGGCCAGGGGTAGGAGATGGAGACGGATAACCAGGTTGGTGGAGCAGGGGTAGAGCGGGAGCGGGAACAAGGCTGAGTGGAGTGGGGGAAGATGTGCAGGACAGTGGAGCGGAGTCCGGGCAGGACGCAGGCGCAGCGGCAGGGCAGCAGCAGTAGCAGCACAGCAACAGCAGAGCGGCAGCAGCAGCAACAGCGACAGCACATCAACAGCAACCGCAGCACTGGCAGTAGGCGGGCACCGCCGCAGAATGGAGGAGCAGGAGCCCTGGCTGCATGCACACACGTCAGATGGATGGCAGGGAAACCGCAACACAGGCAGGGGTAGCAAACAACTGCTGGTTGGCAGACTGAAGCAGACAAAGTTAGTACAGCGAGGCAGGAATTAATGAACAGCTGGAAATGCCGTTCCAGACAGGAGCAGACTTGGACTTAGACGGAATAGCAAGGCGAGTTAACGCTGGTACAGGACAAGACTTTAGTTAGCAAGACTAGACTGGATACTAGGAATCAAGACAAGACCAGAGGTTTCAGACAAAGAGCATAAACGAACTGGCACAGGACAGAGAACACCGGGTGACTAAATGCAAACATTAATTGGTATCAATTAGGTGCTGCGTGCGAATGTATGCGAGGGTGATTAACAGAGCGGAGAGTGTGGAATGCATGCAAAACGGGGAAATGGGATAGGCTGAGAGAAGTGTAGTGAGACAGAGTGACACAAAGGGAAAAACCACGCCCAACCTGCAGCTAGGGGAAACGGACTATGGAGAGACAAACACGAGACAGGGGGAGAAGGAAAACACGGGAAACGAGAGGACGGGAGTGAGAATGTTACAATGATGGTGTCATGATTATTTGCTGCTTTTGCATTTCTACGTTTCCTTTTTGCCGTTGTCAGGACGCTCTATTGGATTTTTTCCGCCTCTGTTCCGGTATTCGTATCTTGCCCGACAATTATTCCCTACACCTGTTTTGCGTTTCCTGCCGGCTATAAATACCTGAGGACTTCTGCTTTTCCGCACTTCGATATTGTCTTTGCTATGTTGACTACAAAGTCGGTAGATTTTCGGTTGCTGCATTTCTGGTTCGTACGAATAGGAAACGCAGCAAGTCCGGTTATAAGATTTAGGATTAGATTGGTTTTCTCTTTCCTTTACAATCTTTCTTTATCCTTTATTCTTTTCACCTGTTGCCAGTTGTGTTCAGCTCTTTTGCCACAAGAGCTTTGGCTAACAGGTCTTTTCTATTCTTTTCCTTCTTTTGTTTTGTTTTACCACCTCTTGTTACGCCCAATTATTTAGTGCGTGAGGTTCTTTTGTTAGTTATTCTCGCTGTTTATCGAGATCGCCTCAGTTTTTGGAGGTTGCTTTGTTTTGCCTTGTGCTAGGGAAGTTTTGCTCCCGATCCTGTGTTATCTCAGTCCTGGTGCGGCCACTTGTGGCATATCTCTCTAGATACGCTTTTAGAAATCCTTATCGGTCGCTTTTGGTTCTCAGAACCTTACACTCCCCCTTACAGATGAACTGCAACCACTGCTATATGTGGTGCTTTTTAACAGCGTGAATGAGAAATGTTACCATTAGTGAGAGAGGCTCTCATAGTAGATAAGATCTTGGTACATACACAGTTTACACAGTATTTAATTTTTTTAAAAATGGATATGCAAGTGATATGGCACATTGTATGGGTGCTCAGTATAAGTGTATTATAGAGTTTTACAGGTAAATTATAATGTGTGTGAAAGGGAAAGTGTGTGTGATGATATGGAGTGAGAGTGTGTCACAGGTAGACAGAGAGGAGAGGGAGTGAGAAATGTAGGGGGTGAGAGAGAGAGAGGAGGAGACAGGGGTGATGGAGGTTGGGAAAGAGAGAGAAAAAGAGAAAGATTATGTGTCACTGTCACTGACCGACCTGCGCAAGATATTCTAAGCCTGGCGGTACCCCCGTAGGCTGGTACCCCAAGTGGAGGTCTGGGGCTGCCTGCATCATCTGAGTGGGAAGAGAAAGTAAAAATGGAAAAAAGATAAGTAACAGAGTAAATATAAAAACAGCTACATTCACAATACTTTAAAGCAGGGGTTCTCAATCCTGGTCCTGGGGGACCCCTGTGTATGCTGGCTTTCGTTGCAACCGCAGTTGCAATCCCAGAATTTTAACAAGCTGTTAATTTTTCTTAATTAGGTGCTTGTCATGTTTGGAGGAATTATTCACCCTCTTAAGCCACATTATATCAGAAATAGCTATGGATGCCATGTAGAATAAACACCCCATGTTCACATTGTGCTATATTATTTAAAAAAGATAAGAAAATTATTTAACAGATCCATTTAAAGACTGATTTGAATCAATAGGCTCCTAATTGCTGAAAGTGTGGACACATGGCCACTAAAATTAACCATTTCGTAGATAATGAAGAATTCAAACACAAAGCAAATGATAACGAGCCAAACCTGCATTGTCTTAAGCTTAAAGAAAAAATTGAGTTAAACACATGTGTTCAACAACCTAATTAGGAGCCTATTGATTCACTTCACTCTTTCATTTGAGTGAAAATACATTATTTTGTAACCTTTTCTCATGTAATTGTTGCAATATAGCACAATAAGCACAATGTGAACATGGGGAGTTTGTTCTACATGGCATGCATAGCTATTTCTGACATAATGTGTCTTAAGTGGGCGAATAATTCCTCCAAACATGAAAAGCACCTAATTAAGAAAAATTAACAGCTTGTTAAAATTCTGGGATTGCAACTGCAGTTGCAACGAAAACCAGCATACACAGGGGTCCCCCAGGACCAGGATTGAGAACCCCTGCTTTAAAGAAGTGAGTAGTCCGCAGACAAAACCCTCCTGGCTACCTACGCCCCCTAGAGGGTTCTATCGCTGTGGACACTGTGTCCATTGCTCTAACTCTAATGACATTAAAGTCTTCTGTCATCCACGTTCGGGCAAGGAATTTAAAATAACCACTTTTATTAACTGCAACACTACCCATGTTATCTACATGCTGAAATGTATATGCTCCAAAATCTACATCGGACAGACTAAGAGAGCCCTCAAACTTAGAATTGCTGAACATAAGACCGCGATCCGGTCTAAGAATATGGACTATGCTATTGCGCGACATTACGCTGAAGCCAATCATGGTTCTGTCTCTTCTCTAAAATTTTGGGGTATTGAGAGAGTCACTTCATCATCCAGAGGCGGAGATATTATTAAGCAACTGCTCCGCAGGGAGGCGTACTGGATACATACACTCAATAGTGTGGAACCCAATGGGTTAAATGAGTCGCTGAATCTTTCATGTTTTTTGTAACTTGTGTACAGGCTTTTTGATTTTCATTTTATATTGTTTTATGCCATGTTCACAATAGACAATTATTTAGTTCATTTACCTATGACATTTGTCGTTCTTCTCTTTATCCTGTTAAAGAAGATAACATTGTATATGTGGTATCTATGACGAGATTTATTAGTCCTACACATGCGCACCTTATTTTGTGTAATTGATGGGAGGGTATTTATATACCTCCCGGTGCATTGTCTGTATTTCCATTTTGACTCTGAAGAAGACGTCGTTGACGTTGAAACGTCAGTCGCATTAAAATATTTTGTTTTGCTCTGAGCTCTGTGTGCTCCAGTCCTCCTTATCTCGGGTTAGTCCTAGCGAAGTAGTCCGGGTTTGGTATTCACTTTAAAGATCACTGCCATTGTGATTACAGTCAGAAAGGAGATAAAGCTAATGAAGTGAGAATCTGTGGTGATTAATCAACGAATTGAGCAGAGCGAAGTAGAAGAATGCCTTTAGAGCTGCATTGTTCTATTAGCTAATATTAGTGCTTATTTAACCAGGACATTTGAAATATAGCAGCAGCTGTAGCATCAGTTTCCTCTGGATGAAAACTGGGTCAGACTAAGACGAGGGAGTCTATCTGAGGGAGTCTAAGACTTGGTCAGACTAAGACCAGGGAGTCTATCTGAGGGAGTCTAAGACTTGGTCAGACTAAGACGAGGGAGTCTATCTGTGGGAGTCTAAGACTTGGTCAGACTAAGACGAGGGAGTCTATCTGAGGGAGTCTAAGACTTGGTTAGACTAAGACGAGGGAGTCTATCTGAGGGAGTCTAAGACTTGGTCAAACTAAGACGAGGGAGTCTATCTGTGGGAGTCTAAGACTTGGTTAGACTAAGACGAGGGAGTCTATCTGAGGGAGTCTAAGACTTGGTTAGACTAAGACAAGGGAGTCTATCTGAGGGAGTCTAAGACTTGGTCAGACTAAGACGAGGGAGTCTATCTGAGGGAGTCTAAGACTTGGTCAGACTAAGACGAGGGAGTCTATCTGAGGGAGTCTAAGACTTGGTCAGACTAAGACGAGGGAGTCTATCTGAGGGAGTCTAAGACTTAGTCAGACTAAGACGAGGGAGTCTATCTGTGGGAGTCTAAGACTTGGTGAGACTAAAACGAGGGAGTCTATCTGAGGAGTCTAAGAGTTGGTCAGACTAAGACGAGGGAGTCTATCTGAGGAGTCTAAGAGTTGGTCAGACTAATGCCTCCCACACATTACACACATTTCAGCAACTGAAGTCGGATACCCTCTTAACATTTAATAGTCTTTTCAAAATGCCTTATGTTTTGTTGTTTGTTGTCTGTCTGTCTGAAACTTTTGTAAATTACTTGTCCTGCTGCCTATCATGGTCAGGTCACTCTTGTAAAAGATATTTTCAATCTCAATGAGTCTTTCTGGTTAAATAAAGGTTAAATAAAATAAATAAAAAAGTTTGCTATGATAAAATAGTTTTCATATAAGGGACACACTATTTGTAAAATATTTGATAATATATTTTTCAAACACAATCCTATATTTTGGTTTTGTTAATATTTTGTTGTTCAATTATACTGCATGTAACAATATTCACAGAATTTTGTGGAAAGTGTAATTTGTCATGCTAATTTTAAAAAGGCTATTAATGCTAATAATTGTTATTCTTCCTTTCTCTCCAAGTGACACAGATACAGTGAAAGTGGGTAAAGATGGACAGGGTGAAAGAAGAAAGTGTAATACTGAAAAAAGAAGAGAAAATGTGTGCAATGGTGAGCGGGGACGAGAGGCAGACTGAGAGCAACATATTTTATGGCTGTTTTTACATATTACACAGGACTGAAAAGATTGCAAGGTCAAATATAGAAACATCCTTGTGGACTTTGACTTATCCTATCTTTATAGAAAGACTAGGGAGAGGCTATGGAAAACTATCACCACAATAATATGAACCACAAACACCACACCACAGAATTGTATTTATCTAATATTAAGTTTTGAGTTTCTGTCACTTCCATGTCCAGTTAATTGAGTAAATTTTTTTTTTTTTTTTAAATAAATACTGATTTATATTAGATCTGGTTTTCATATAGAAAAAGCAAATATAGAAAATTGCATTTGTAGCTATAGCGAATATAGCGATTTCTGATTAAATCTCAGCATGCCAAATAGCCTACAACCATTAACTTAATTGCAGGTAAAGAAACCTACACAGAACCTGCAGAATGAGCAGACTTGGGTTTACGCCTCTCAGGAAATTAATATTAGCTTTTGTCTACAAACTGCAACAAGAAGTTCCGTTCTTAACTGGGACACTGTGTTCTAACTGCATAATAATGGTTAAGTTAGGTAGCCTATCCATCTAAACGGTATACCTTACATTATAACCCAATAATAATAATAATAATAATAATAATAATTCTATTTTTATAGTAGCCTAGTTTAAAAAAAAATCGTAATAAAAATAGGCTAACTCATAGGCTACTGTGAAAGTGTTATTTACGTGCGTCTAGAACTAGGTGTAAAACATGCAATAATTCAGCTTTAAGAAACAAAAATGCAAACAAAAATCAAAAACAACTTACGTTTTAGTTTTCAACCTGCTTGCCTCTGTTCTCAAAAGGCTTAGAGACCTGTGGACAGCTAGCCTAGCCTACTTCCTACGAAGAAAAACAGAATGAAAAACAGAGAAGGGACTGCTAAACTTTGAATCGCCTATTAATCTTCACACTGGTAAGTGTCGGCTGGATTCTTCAGCCTATTTGGCGGTTTCTCGCTGCTCCTTCTCCGCCCCGTTGGAATATTTCCTATAGGCTATAGTTCGGTGGTTGGAATATGACCTTAATGGGTTCACACTTTCATCTCAGATCTGCGATCTTAACTGTGCAATAGCCTATGCATGCATCGCAGCACAAAGTAAACCTGCTGTAAAGCGGCAACTAACGTGCGACAAAGCGTCGGCATTGGCTATTATTTCCCGCTTGAGACAAATGAAGCAGGCTAATAGGCTTAAATAAAGCCGAATTTAAAGTTCTTTGTCGCATTCTATTTTTGTGTCCTCTGGGTTATCCCTCTCTGGGTTGAAAATGCTAAAGTAGCCTAATTATAGGCCGTTTGAACCTATTAGCAACAAATTTTCTATTTTAAAGTCTGTAAAGGGGCAATTCATATGCTTCATATTTATATTAGCTTGTTTTTCTCAGATAATAAATAGGATATAGTGGGTCAATGTCACCATAGGGTTCCGTGTTATCAATGTAAACCATTCTGATTGCATGCAAATTGTAGAGCAGGGCCATATCAAAATGTCCCTTATTAATAAGTCAGCTATAAACTTGTATGATCATAAAAACATAAAGACATGGGCCTCCTGATACATTTTATTTTCCTTTCTTCGGATGCAGGCAATTTTACAATGTCCACTGTGCTGTTCACTCAACTTCAGCGACAGTAGCCTATAGGCCTAATAAGTGAACAAATCATAAAACTTTTTAAAACTTTTCTAATTTTCATATTTTTGTTTTAAGTTCTCAATTGAAGTGGTTTGATCATGTTTCATTTTTTTAATAATAAAATCAATGGGTTTGTGTCAATAAAAAGTTGGTGTCCACCCTGCATATTGTGGTATCTGTCTATTTAAGAAAATACCCTTTTTTTTAGAATAACGTAATCATTTTTAATATTTGGTCGCATATCCTTTGCATGCCATGACTTCCTGATGTCTGTGACCCAATAACATCAAAAAACTCTTGATATCTTATTTTCTGGTACTCTTACAAGCGATACTATAACCTCTCTGCATTTGAATGGATCTCCATGGGAATTGGGGGTGGGACTAGATTTAGCTGTAAATTACACTGGAACCGTATGGAACACATGGTTGGCTAAATGGCTCATCAAGGGTCTGACGTATCAAACAAGCATTAAACCATCACTCTGCTGCCAGATATGCAGTAGGATGGATGGATAACTTGAAGGGTTTCTTCTCCTGAATTATTTTTCCATATAGTTCCATAGAGTTCAAATTTGTCAGGAGAAACAACCCCTAAAGTGATCCATCCATGTCTACTGCATATCTGGCAGCAGAGTGATGGTTTGAGGCTCGTTTGATACCTCAGACCCTTGATGATTTACAGCCATTTCGACAACCATGTATTCCATACTGTTCCAGCATAATTTACAGCTAAATCTAGTCCCACCCCCAATTCCCATGGAGATCCATTCAAATTCAGAGAGGTTATAGTATTACTTGTAAGAGTACCAGAAAATAAGATATCAAGAGTCTTTTGATATTGTTGGGTCACAGACATCAGGAAGTCATGGCATGCAAAGGATATGCGACAAAATACTTAAGTACTTTTTTCTACATTGTTAAAAATTTTTGATGCCCGAAAATGGGGGGGGGGGCTTTGTACAAAAGGTTCTATAATTACTAAACCGATATGGATGAAAATACCCTCAAATTAAAGCGGGACACAATATCTTAATGAAACTATAATATTATCATAATCTGATGAAAGTACTTTTAAATCTTTGTCCCTGACAGGGTGGACATATCACATGGTTTATTCAGTGAACATTTGCCTGTAATTATTTGATGCCAAGTGCCTGAGCTTGACCAGACCAAGTCAAATGTCTACGCTCTCTGATAAAACCTAAAAGGAATGGAAATGTTTGACTAAAATCTAGAGATGTTGAAGTGCCAAAGGCACCGTATGGTGCTAATGACCCAGCTATGTCTGGTTCAAGTAGTCTGGAGGTTTTTTTTTCAGAGCAAATGTAGAAAGATGTTTTGAACCCAGCAGCAGTACAGATCGAAAACACATTTCCATATCCAAACCACTTGGCTTTTATGGCTCAACGCTCATGGACTGTTTTTCTTAAGTACATTTACATTTTAGGCATTAACTGACGGTCTTATCCAGAGCAACTTACAATTAGTGCACAAAGTAAAAGGCTTAAGTTCGTAAATTACCAACATTCCAAGTAGCAATTAATGAGTGTAATGGACAGGCCATGTGTGATATTAATTATTGTGGCAAAGGATTACCTAAGTGGAAATAGGATAGATGGAAGATGTACTTGGAAGAGGGCAATGGGAATCAGGGTGGAGAAGGGGAGGAAGAAATATTTCCTGAATAGATGCGTCTTCAGGTTACGCCGGAAGGTACGGAGGGACTCTGCTGTCCTGAGATGGGCAGGCCGTTCCACCATTGGGGAGGGAGAAGAGTTGAGGCCAGGAGGAGCGAGGTCCAGGTTGCCGCAGGGCGGGGAGAGCTCGGCACCCAGAGGCAGCAGATATGTGGGGAAATGGGCTTGCAACCGCCAAGGTTGTGGGTTCAATTCTCAGCTGTGGTGCTGCCATTGCATGTTAAAGGTACTTGAACCTGCATTGCTTCAGTGAAATATCCAGCTGTATAGATGGATTGTATGGGGGGGGGAAGCCATTCTAAATCCTGAAATGTAATGCTTTACGCCAAAGACATACTGTTTACAGTGTACAACATTTTTTACAGAGAACTGATGCCAAGGTCGGGAACCAGACAACAGAAAATCGTGGCCAAAATCTCTTGATCAGCGTTGCTTGGGCAACCTTGTCAAGCCCAGGATTTTTCTGCTACTTGCAAAGGATTTCCAATAAACCTGTAATCAATTTAATCAACAGAATGACAGCCACTTTCAAGACAGATTAGAAAATACAAAAACAGCTTCTGGGTTCTTTAGTAACTGATAGCTTGTGCTCTGTGCCAACTGCTCTGTTGCAAGTGCTAACTGAGGTGATGGCAATGTGAGGTAATGTTCATTACTGCTTCATTTTGTGGGTCATTACCCTTCACAAATTAGTTTTCGGCCATGATTTTTACAATGAAATTGCAGGGCACCAGGCAATTGCTTGTGCTGCCTTATAGCTACAAGCCCCTGTATGTGTTCCCCCATTCACATAGCCTACAACTAGCCTAAATCAAAAACACAATGTGAAGGAGTCTCCAAATTTACACCCATGTATAAGTAGCTCGAAAGCTTAAAAGTGAGGAGCCTTTTGAAGTGACTGAGGATACAATACCAACACGGAGCAGAACAGTGGGTGATGTGGCCACGAAAAGCATGCTTTAAGGAGAGTCCGGAGCCCAATCCTGACTGCCAGTGCAGGCCATGGCTAGCAGCCTCACAATTAAATATAATATCACCCTTGGACGGAAGGTTCTGATCAGCTAGTTGTCAAACTCCGACACCGCAACAAAGATAGAAATCTGCCTGTGCCAGCAGCAGAAGCAGGAGTTTTCCCATGTATTTCTCAGAAAGCACACTTCAGAATGAAAAGAGGAGCTATGTGAGGCATATTACCTGGATTTAATGTTATTCTGCTCTCTGAAATTAACACAAGATGCTGCAGCAATGGAACTGGACTACAATTAGTCTAAGACAGAAATAAGAGGAAAAGTGTCTGTGTGAATGTGTACACAACTAGAAGACAGACATACCTATAAAACATGTTGCTCTATACAGATCTGGCAGTATTTCTGAATATTTCTTTCATTGAAAACATAGTGATTGTACATTAGCTTATTTCTGTTAAATCAAAGGGTATTAATACATTGGAGGCCACTGTATACAGCATTAGCATATATGGTTTGCCAAATACTAAAATGAAAAACTAAAAACCAAGACACAAAACCCAGTATCATCAGCACACAAAAATAAACGTAGAAACATTTTACAATTTCTCCTGGGGGGAAAAATTATTTTGGTATGGGGGTATATAGTTATAGTGTTTCTACTTAAACCTCATTTTGAGAGAATTCAAAAAGCTTTACAAAACAAATTGCAAAAAAAAGAGAAAGTTAAAAAAATAAATTAGAACCAAACATGGAAAGAAATAAGCTTACAGCCTAGTTTTATCCTTCTCCATACTTCCCACACAACACCAGATTTACATCCTGCAAAATAATCATTCTAAGAAAATATTTTCACAAAACATTCTTAACAGTACCTTCCTATTTTTAAGTGTTCCAACTTAAGAAAAGGCATGCCTTATTTCTCCCCTTACAGAACTCTGACAATATTTCTTAAAAGAAGATACTGTGATAGAGGAAAATTGGGGCCATATATATATATATTTTTTTAAAGTAAGAAAACACTAAAAACACCATATCTTATACATCCTTGTTTTGAGACAATGCATTAACAACTAGTAGTGCAAAGTTTGCCAGACTGCAGCCATTAATATTATAGGCTGTACTTGTGTTAAAGTTAAGTTATGCAACACGAGTTAAGACAGGTTGTCGCTCTGGCATTCTATATACCTTTAATATAACATTAAATAACTGGAAAGGCAAGCAGTGGTCTGTTTTAAAGTGTTAATTGTACTGAGGGTCGAATATATGTGGTCATATGTGGTCAAGTTAATTTGAATATTACTTTCTTAAAATTTGTGTAACACAGTTATTAGAAGTTGTCCTAATACGGTCAACCTGACTTGAACCTGGGCATGTGCAGAAAAATAAATTGAATTTGACAGGTATTTGGGACCAACCACCAAGGTCCTTCTGTAGATCTCTACAGCAGCAATTCAAAGCTATGCCTCCAAAACTCAACCTTCACCAGCCACTCCGTGCCTTAAATTAACACACATTCAAGTTTTATACTTTCTTTTAACATGAGATGACCTTGAGGTTAGTAACCAGATAAATTAATAAAAATTTGTTCAAACTTGTTTAAAACCAAAGTGGCAGTACTGGACAGCCCCGTTTTACAGCCAGATTCTTCAGAATGGTCGCAACATTCTGTGGCAATCATGGGTCTCTCACACCATAGAAATGAAAAAGCGCTAGTAGACAACATTCTACTGATTTAGACAAACTGTAATATTACCTAGTATTCTATGCTACAGGTTTCATTGAAGCTCCATTTCCACTTTTAGTGCCATATGCTAATGACAGAGCCATAACAACGTATCATCACGCATACATAGAAAAAGGCACAAAAAATCATCTCTTAGAAACATCAGTGGTAGTCTTTTGCAGCTGCTCAGTACAATGTAGGTGAGACTGTTAAACCCTGTGCTGAAGACTTAAGGGCATGACCCTACAGCTTAGCTTTTCCCCCACAGTTTAGAGATGACTACTCATAACATTAATTCCTATCTATAAAGATTGTCAATTCAGGCGAAACACAAATGTTGCATTAATCCCACTACTCTAGCCAGTAAGATTTGTGTCTCAGAAAACCCATTAGGTATACCATGCCAGTTGGTCATGGATGTATTTAAAGACCGTTCTACAAGTAGAATCTTGGTCAGTCAATGGAGACGACCCTTTGAGTACTGAGCCAATCAGAGTGCAGGATGGGGGTTTTGAGCTTCCATGTGAAGTAATCATTGCAGTTGAAAGGTTAAAGATGGCACTTTCACCATTTGTTACCCAAAAAGCAGAAGCATGTGTAAACTGTTCTCAAAAAAATTAAAAATTAATGGAAATAAACATGCAGGGCTGACACATAACGCATTCAAATGACAACATGGGTCGGTTAGACTCACATTTCAAACACAGTTCTTTTAGAAATTAAACTGATTTAAATTATACCATTAATCCAGATAAATGAGTGCAGCACCATTTTGTCTTCCATACCACGGCCATTACAGATGATACTGTATTTAGAGGGGGGGAAGTATGCACAAAGCTTTTTTTAATGAACACTAGGCTGTGAAGACTAGGGCAAAATGGCTGCTTAGTTTGTTCTCCCTGTGTAGACTGATTGAGTTCTGTAAAGGAGTGGGTTGGGCCATTGTGTCCTGGTGTGTCTTTTATGGTAGAAAATAAATCAACTTGTTTAGAATTGGCAGTGGTGGCTTGTCATCCATAGTTACCTAGATGTGTCGAGGGCATTGGACACACCAACCTCCTTTTTGTTTGTTAAACGGAAGCGGGAGTATACGCAGTCATTGTACATCTCCAAAGTGACCTTTGCTTGACTGAGAGTAGTTTTTCAGAAACATGACGGTGGAAAAGAGCTCTCTTAGAAAAAGGATGCCTAGAGGGATCAATGCAGGAACACAGCCTTTATCTTGCACAGTTTTAGGGGTCCTTCTTCGGTCCAGACCGTCGGTCCTGGCGACAGTCCCTGCACTTGTGGCAGAAGAAGATATCGGGCACATTCGACTTCTTTATCTTGGCACAAGAGAGGTGCACCCAAATCCCACACTGATTGCATTCAATCATGGGCCGTCCCGCAAAGGGTTTCCCACAGTAACACGTGATCAAGTCCCATGAGTCATCGCCTGGTGAAAGGAAAGACCAAAGTGAATGAGAAGGAAAGATTTGGCATAAAGAGGCACCCACAAAAGGCAGCAGTTTAAATAAATAATGCACATGGGTGTCACTAAATAAACAATATTGGGAAATAACATTCAGAGGGGAAGGAATTTCCAGTCCTAAGCTGGAAATGATTTTTTAAAGAAATATCCGGTATACATCCGTTTTTCTAACGTTCTCTGCACTGGAATGTTTTTAAGCATCTTCCACAACATGGCCTGGTTTTGCCAACACAACATATCCCTGCCAGTCAATGATACTGCAATTCAAACCGTACCTTTCTGTGCGCATCAATGCTAGTTTACTCCTATATCGGACCACAGAAAAACGTTTTCACAAATGTATACATGCGCTGTCTGCAGCTCTAACTCATGACTTCACCAAAAAATATGAAACTATTAAATAAACAACTGAACCAGTAATTAAGAGCAGAAGACATGAAATCCTAAGATAGGCCCTTGATGTGCACCTGATTGACAACTGTGGTAATAGACGGGGTCTGTTTAGTCAATTTGGGGCATCAGAAAGAGCTCAATCTGTGGCTCCCTCAATGCATATTTCCACATCCAAAACCCTTTAAATCACACATCACACACATTCTTTTGATTTCAGAGCCCAACCTTGGAGTATGTCATTTCTAGAGACAGCGGTGCCAATATAAACCTATTGGGAGCACATCCATCCATCCATCCATCCATTATCTAACCCGCTTATTCCTGGTCAGGGTCGCAGGGGGAGCACATCCAAAACAAGGAATTATAATTGTTTCCTTTATCAGATATGCTCAGTTGTGTCCTTGGTCACATGCCTAATCACATGTACAATGAGGAAGGCTAAGAGCTGTGACGTGGAGAAGGCTGCGTCAAAGCCTAAAGAGTAAGTAGTTGCTTGGCAACTAGCGTGTGGAAATATGACGTAGGCCAGAATAAATAAAAATAAAATCATTCATATATCAAATTCCTATCTTTGTCTGGGTGGTATGAAAAAAATATTTGACCACGGGAAAATAATCAGTACTTAAAATAATGTTAATGCACAAATAACAATATATCAAGTTTTTTTTTTTTTCTGTCATAGAGCCCAATGGGAAAACTGGCTTTTTAAGCGCAAATCATCATCAGCAGAGGGTGCCATTATATCCGGTGCTGAGGCTGAGAGCCGAAAGCTGGCACCTTGAGCCCAACACACTGTACATTCACTTGCTACTCTGTACAGATCGATTTATTGAGGACCAAATGGGTAGAATGTGGGTTATGTTAACATCTTTAGCAATTGGCGGTTTCTAATTGCTAACACCTCTGGTGGCTGTGTTGTGAAAATGGCCTCTTTCAATTTCTTGCACCTAGCATGGAGCATTGCGTATTACCGTATCCTTGGATTCTCCAGCATAAAGGCCACTCACCAGACTCTACCATAATGTCCTCATCCGCGATCCAGGTCTCGCCCTCACTTGAGCTCATCTCCGCCTCTCTGGTTGATTCCTCCCCCAGTACCTCCGCAAGCCGCACATCCTGCGCATCATCCACTTTCTCCTTTAGCTCCTCCATAACATGCTCCTCCCTTTGGTTGGGGTCTGTCTCGGAGTACGTCTTGCGCTTGGCAGAGCTTTTCAGCTTCTTCATAGATTTTGCCACCTTGGGAATTTTGCTGTGCTTCATCTGTGCCCGTTTCTCAACCCTGTGACCCCCCTCATGCACCCCTCCTCCCGTGCCCAGCGAGAGCTTTTTTAGCTTCCTCTCCTTCTTGTGCTCTGCCTTGGTCCTCGTCTGACCCTCAAACAGCGAGTCTTTCAGCCGCATCTTCTCCAGGAGGAAGCCGTTTGAGTGCAACCGGTGCAGGCCTTTCCCCTTGTTGGCACGGGCCTTTTGTACAAACGTCCGGATGGTTCGGAGGTTGGAGCTGCCGCCTTCCTCCCAGCTGCCCCCCAGGGAGCTGGCACCCCCATCCCCTGAAGCCCCAGAACCATGTGGGGAACTGGAGGAAGATGGAGACCACTGGCTTTCCTACAACAACAAAAAAACAGAAAAAGTATACATTTCAAGGCATTATTACCCATTTTGAAGATTAGTGGTGAGTGGGGGGTTTCATGAAACTCATAATGTGTGCGGCTAAAATGAGATGTCAATCATAGTCCTATTTAAACAAATTAAACGGTTTTAGACTCAGCAGCGAAACAATGACTGGTTTTAAATCAGTCAACAATCTCATGTTGGCCCCACTCATTTTAAATGTACATTTTTTTTGTTTCAGTAAGCCTCATTCTCTCGTCACTCATGAAGATGCAGGGCACACAATTAAATTAATTTGGAATTTATCATGAAAATGTAATTTTCAATTCTCCATAATGTAGTAAGTAGCCTTTACATTTTAGACCACCTTCGTATTAGAGATAGCCATGTCCTCCAATATGTTCATTGTCATTGCTTGCAACACAGTTCGCTATTTGACTTATAACAGGCACATCTCATTGATGTCGCCCCTGGGTATTTGCAGTCCCCTTTGGGTCCTTTAAGGTACTGTAGGGCAGTGGTTCTCAACCTCGGTCCTGGGGGCCCCTGTGTATGCCTGTTTTCATTCTACCAACAATTGCAATCCCAGAATTGTAACAAGCTGTTAATTGTTCTTAATTAGGTGTTTTTCATGTTTAGAGGGATTATTTACCCTCTTAAGCCACATTATTGTAGCAATAGCTATGCATGCCATGAAGAATGAAAGTCCAATATTCACATTGTATGATTGACACTGCATACAATTACAAAAAGAGAAGTGAAAACTGTTTAAACTGATCAAATTAAAGACTAAGGTGAATCAATAGGCTCCTAATTGGTGAAGTTCATGGAATAAATTATGAAGGAACTTAAACACATGTGTTTGACTACCAAATTAGGAGCCTATTGATTCACCCTAGTCTAATTTGATCAGTTAAAAAAGAAAAAAGATACAACAAAATATTGTTTGCAATATAGCACAATAAGCACACTGTGAAGATGGGAATTTTATTCTTCATGGCATGTATAGCTATTTATGACATGATGTGGCTTAACATGGTAAATAATCCCTCTAAACATGAAAAGCACCTAATTAAGAAAAATCTAACATTAGAGCATAAACAACAACTTCAGAGAAAACCTTTATTTAAAAAGCCAACTGTTAAAATAAAGGTTTTCTTCTTTTTTGGTATAACTAATGGAATCTGAGGGCAGTTGAAACTAGACGTCATGTGAAACATCCTGACAGTGTCTTGCTGGGTGATTCCCCTCATGTCACGAAGGGCCTACATTTACACACATCCCATGTAGTTTGTATTCTCAATTGATGTCCATGATGCTAATACATAGATATGCTGTGTTGAAGATGAACACAGATTTGCGTCAAATGGCCACTCCACACTCAGGGAACCCATTTCAGTTTGTGGTAGAGAAAGAGGAACAAACAGTGCAGAGCTTTTGCTGAAGTTTGTTCATAACTAAATAACCTAACTTCATTGGTGTGCAAAGAAAGGGATGGCCGTATCACACCCAATATGAAGCTTTTTTTCCCCAAAAGTTAAACCAATGAAAATACTAAAATAGTAATACCTACTCCTTTAATACAAAGGCAAGAATAGTTAACATTCTGTCACATGAAAGCAGAACTTACAAAATAAAAGCCAATAATCTTGACCAAAACATCTTTAGAAATGATCAGTTCACAATAAAATAAAAATGAGGTAACAATCCAAAAGAACAAGGGAGTAGCACAGCTGTTACCTCTTTAGGAGAGGGAATGTAGCCAGCATAGGCTAGGACAAAGCTGCAGAACTTGTTGAAGTCTTCCACCGTCCTCTTCCTCTTCTCCAGAGGCTGAAAGACAGGCATCCACATATTTAGAAAATAAAAACACTTAAGAAGTAACTACTGTTCACACAATAAGCACTTTGGTTTTCTTAGGGATAAGGGAAGGGTTAGGGAGTGTTGTGGCAAGGCTGAGGCCTGACTTTTTACCAGGGCCATACAGAAGTGACTATTTGTGGAAATGGTTAAAGACACAAGAGAAGGAAAAGAGCAACTTCAAGATGAAGTCAACAGAAAAGGTAAGGGCGCAGGCAGCGTAGTCTGTTGAGCTGAAGGTAAGATCATAGAGAACAATAAAAGTGCAGATAGCGATAACTAGAAGAAAGAGCCGACACAGAGCAAAGGGAGGAATGGGAAGAGACGGAGAGCGAGACAGCAGATTTCGTAACAGGCTCTAAACGCAGAGTACCATGGTTGTTCACTGAGGGACACTTTTTCAAACAGCGCACCAAAAAATTAATGACAAAGCCACACAGGGTGGGGTGATGAGTCAGCTCGAGATCAATGATGGCGTGATTGAGGGATGTCATGGAAACTAGGGCTGTGTCCGAATCAGAGCCCTACACCCTTTTGAGTACGCATATTTGAGTCCACTTCGTCAAAAAGCTTTTGAGTGGGCGACTTTTTCTCACAAATGGGGGCACTTAAAATACCAGGATGAACCCCTTATTTCCGGGGTTTTGTTGAGGGAATTCAGGAGCACACTCATCTGCAGAACTGTGCACTCACCCGACAATTTCAATAAGTAACTCGGAAGTAAAAACGTAAAAGACGTAGAGCGTATATGCATATCTATGGTACAAGAGTGGGTCATATTACGAAATACTCTTTTTTATTTTTGTTAATTCTATCTTCATTCATAGTCTACACTTTGTAACAATTGTCATATGCTAACTGATTGATATTCTCAATAAAAATATTTTTTTCTTTAAAAAGATATTACAAACTACTTCCTCACTAGTTTGGAAAGAGTTTTGCGGGTTTTCTTTCGCACACTGCTTGCAAAGTGAGGGGACAGGGCACATAGTAGACAGGGGTCTGAGTGGATAGGGGACAGTGGACAGGGAACAGGGCTCTGATTCGGACACAGCCCAAGTTCATATGTACTATCTAAATGCAGAAATAGATTCTGACATCATAAAGGAAATGTGTGAGTGGCTTGGAGGAAAGGGTCCAGAAAAGATATAAAAGGCTGAGAAAGGTAGAGAGGGCAGAGAAAGGCAAACCCAGCCAGCTATCTGAACATCAACATTTTGCTTCAGTGAGACAACAGGTGAGAAACACAGGTTTTTTTTTTTTTTTTTTTTAAAGTGATGGACAAGGAAAATCTGTAATATGCTTATAACCACATTATTTAATGGAATAAAATGGGTTGAAATGGGTTCATGGTGACGTAGACATGAACGTAATTTTGAGAATTAAAATCTTTGTTTTAGGTCTGGCATTTTGTAATCAACACACACACACACACAATTTTTGTTGTTTTGAGTCTGTAGTCCAGCACATTGGATTTGAAACGAAGCCATGAATATGGGGTTAAAGTGCACTGTCAGCTTTAATGTGAGGGTTTTTAATGAATTACAACCATTTTTATCAATTTTAGGGGAGCAAAATTAATTGGACAAATTAACTGTCGTAAATTAAGTTGTAATTTTCAGTATTCGGTTGCAAATCCTTTGCATTCGATGACTGCCTGAAGTCTGCAACCCATAGATATCACCAGATATCATGGTTACACTCTGGGTATCTTCCCTGGTGATGCTTTGCCAGTCCTGTACTGCAGCCATCTTCAGTTCCTGTTTGTTTCTGGGGCTTTTTGCCTTCAGGTTTAGGTTTAGTTGGTGTTCGACCAATCATTAGAATTTGATGATCTAAGCGTGATCCAAGTGACTTTGACCATGGTATGATTGTTGGTGCCAGAAGTAGTGGTTCTATCATCTCAACAGCTGCCTTCAAAAGGTGCTGGAAAATTCCTTTGGGATTTTGGTCAATGCTGACTCCATAGCATCACGCAGTCCTGCAGATTTTTCCTCCATACATTCATGCTGCGAACCTCCTGTTCCACCTCATCCCAAAGGTGCTCAATTGGATTGAGATCTGGGGCTATGCAGGCTATTGGAGTAAACTGAAGTCACTGTCATGTTCGTTGAACCAGCTTGAGATGATGCATACTTTGTGACATGGCGCATTATCCTGCGGGAAGTATACATTTGAAAGAGAGTAGACTGTATCCATAAAGAGATGCACATGGTCAGCAGCAATGCTTAGGTATACCTAGAAGGTGGCCACATTTAACTGCATCCAATAACCACTCACTGTGACTTTATCAGCACTCAATACAGGGTACAGCAACTACTACCAAATGTGCAACTAAAAAATGTAATACTACATGTAAAAATGTAATACTACACCCTTGTGGATGATAATGCTTAGGCCTATAACAGATTAGTGGGAGCATTTGATATTACAGTTGAAGTCGGAAGTTTACATACACTTAGGTTGAAGTCATTAACCCTCATATTATGTTGACATTTTATGACACCTTTAATGTTTGGGGTGAAATTTACCCCAAAAGTTTAAGCTGACATAAAAGTATTGCAATGGAAAGATTTTGTGTGTTACCTTTTGTGTTTCCCCCAATTGACTAGTCTTTTATCCCTAAATATTAAAAAATCCGTGATGAATCATCTAATTTTAGAGCCTGGGGTAAGTGAAAGTTTGTGAACTTTGGATATGCAGCTACACCAGAAATAGCCCCACACAACATCATTGTTCACAAGGTTGTACAGGACTTTTTGAAAACATATCATTATTTCTATTGCATTTTTACTATTTAATACCAAAAAAAAAGTGATTTTCACGATTAAAAAATAAGCTTAACTGGTTTTTCAGAGACGTCAAACATTGAATTGGGTCAAATTGACCTGGAACACAATATGAGGGTTAAAACTAATTTTTAACCACTCCACAGATTTTTTTTTTTTCATTTTAGCAAACTATAGTGTTGGCAAGTCAGATAGGACATATACTTTGTGCATGACACAAGTACATTTTTTTTTGTTTACAGATTATTTCACTTTTAATTCACTACATCACAATTCCAGTGGGTCAACACCAAGTTGACTGTGCTTATAAACAGCTTGAAAAATTCTATAAACTGATGTTATAGCTTTAGAAACTTCTGATTGACATTATTTGAGTGAATTGGAGGTGTACCTGTGGATGTATTTTAAGGGCTACCTTCAAACTCAGTGCCTCTTTGCTTGACATCATGGGGAAATCAAAAGAAATCAGCCAAGACCTCAGAAAGAAAATTGTGGACCTCCACAAGTCTGGTTGTGGGGGTGCTTTGCTTGGTGCACTTCATAAAATAGATGGCATCATGAAAGGAAAATTATGTGGATATATTGAAGCAACATCTCAAGACATCAGGAAGGAAGTTAAAGCTTGGTCGCAAATGGCTCTTCCAAATGGACAATGACCCAAAGCATACTTCCAAAGTTGTGGCAAAATGGCTTAAGGACAACAAAGTCAAGGTATTGGAGTGGCCATCACAAAGTTCTGACCTCAATCCAATCAAAAATTTGTGGGCAGAACTGAAAAAGCGTGTGCGAGCAAGGAGGCCTACAAACCTGACTCAGTTACATCAGTTATGTCAGGAGGAATGGGCCAAAATTCAACAGCAACTTATTGTGAGAAGCTTGTGGAAGGCTACCCGAAACGTTTTATCCAATTTACACAATTTAAAGGCAATGATACCAAATACTAACAGAGAGTATGTAAACTTCTGACCCACTGGGAATGTGATGAAAGAAATAAAAGCTGAAATAAATCATTCTCTCTACTATT
Organism: Synaphobranchus kaupii; assembly: GCA_029718625.1. Lineage (NCBI taxonomy): Eukaryota > Metazoa > Chordata > Actinopteri > Anguilliformes > Synaphobranchidae > Synaphobranchus > Synaphobranchus kaupii. The sequence continues at coordinate 32,685,326 of CM056389.1, read as the reverse complement.
ATTCTGACATTTCAGATTCTTAAAATAAAGTTGTGATCCTAACTAACCTAAGACAGGGAATGTTTACTAGGATTAAATGTCAGGAATTGTGAAAAAACTGAGTTTAAATGGATAGGTGGCTAAGGTGTATCTTGAACTTTCAACTTCAACTGTATATACATATTTATGTAAATTATATTCAAAGTCATACCAATTTTAGATGGTAGGTTCAAACACAATTTCATACCAGTGTTGACAGCCCTACTCCACTCCTACATATAGAGCAGACAAGATGCGTTAAATCTGGCCTAACATAATTATAGTTGGTTAGGAGTGGTTTATGGAATAGAATAGAATAGAATAACTTTTATTTTCCTGTGAGGGAACTTCAGTTGTAGCCACCAGCAACAACAAAAAAGACAGACAGTTGGGCAGACCCACAAAACACAAACAAACATATTAAATAAAGACATTCAATAGAATCATTGAATTAATCAAACTAATTAAGTTAATTAAAGTGAAGGTATGAGTAGAGTGGAATACAGTGTGATTACAGTGTAAATTATCTAGTGTGAGTAAGGAGGAGGGTCTTCAGCATAAAATACTATTTGGAGAAAACATAGCTATTGAACCCCCTTTGAGCCAGTCTGTGGCTCATTAATCCTTTGGAAAAAGCAGCACTACAGGAGGTAGGTAAGGGTTACGGAAGTTTGAGGGCAAGTGCAGGGTAGGTCAGTACTTAGTCCAGGTGCTCTCTAAAGAGCCAAATCTTCAATCTGCAGCAGAAGATGGAAAGCTACTGTGCTGCTCTGGCAATTGGAAAGGTCATCAGAGATGGATTTGCGTGGCCACCTGTGCTGGCTGAAGGGAGTGGCCGAGCCAGAGTGTAGGGCGTGACCATAGCCTGGATGTAGGAAAGAGCAGATGTTTTTGTTTTGTTTTTTCCCCCTGATTTTTTCCAATTTTTCTCCCAATTTAGTAGCCAATTGAACCCCTATTCTATTTCAATTCCACCCATGTAGCAACCGCTAGAGAATCGCCGCTACACTACCCCATCATTTGAGCAGCAGAATTCTGTATGCATTGCAGGGGTGTTATGGCAGAGGTAGGGAGTCTTGCCAGGAGCAAATTGCAGAATTCAAGGCAGAAGATGACAAAGGCCTGCACCAATACATGGGCTGCTTCTCTTATGAGAAACAGTAATCCTAATGTTCTGAAGGAGGAACCTACAGCCAAGATGTATGCTGAGTCAACAAGGGTTTCTCTGAGATATGACTGACAGGAGGATGGGTTCCCCCCTTGAGTCTGGTTCCTCCCAAGGTTTCTTCCCATTTACCAGCCTGTCAGCTTGTTTGGCTTTGCTGTATTTGCAGCCATTGCATAAGCCAAGAAACGTCCCGAACACATCATAGAATAAATACTGGCAGAGGAGCACGGATTCGGCAAATGTGCGCTAAGACAGAGATTGCCAGTGCATCATAGATATGACTGAGCATGGTTATTTTATATTTCCAAGGTAAAAATCCTGCATAGTGCACCTTTAAAGCACCGATATGTCAAGGCAGTTAGACTGCTTCATCGAATATTTCGATACGTTTTAGTATGATTTAAGCTCGATTCCTGCATCCCACATGATCTGACGTCATCCTCCTGACACAACTGGCTCTCTAAATCACAGCAGTGTAAAACTTAGTTGAAGATTCAATTTTTCTTCATTGTTGACATCTGGCTTTCTTCATATATTGGTTATTATTCAAAATATTGGAACATTTTTGGAAAATATAGGCGGTTAGTCCATGTGCTATACCCCCTGTTATTTCCGTGTAACTTTGTTTGTCTTTGATGAGGTTTCCACATTTATTTCTCCCTTAAATGTTCATTTTATGTGAAAAGAACATCTAACCTACTGCCTACAGTGTCAAAAACAGACCCTAAATAATCCAATGTTGGTCAGGTCACAGGCTCTAACAAAGCTCATTATATTACTCATTTACAAATGCTCATATCCAGAGCAAAATACAAAGTGAATTAACGTCAACATGGTTACACTCCAATAACGGCGAGATAGCGGATGACTCAACCAGGTTGTAGTAAGATCAACGAACGTGACTGAGTCAATTGGAGGTGTACCAATCAGCAGCATTCTGGATAAGCAGCAGGAGCAGGTAGAACATTGCCCAGGTTCAGTTTGGAGAAACATGACAATCCATCGCAGGGTGTCAAACTCCAGTCCTGGAGGGCCGCAATGTCTGCTGGTTTTTGGTGTGTTTCTGCGCAAGTGATTCAATTAAGCCACTGATTGGCTAAAGAGTCCACACACCTTGTTTTCAAGGCCTTAATTGGCTGCTGGTTGAAGGAAACCACAAAGACCTGCAGACACTGCATGAGTGGAGTTTGACACCCCTTTTTTATTATTATTATTATTATTATATGAAGCAAACTGGGGTTCATTTAGAATACATATTCAATCTCATGACCAATTAAATTTGATGCCTTATATACATTGTCATCAACTTCGAGTAATAACGTTACATTAGTGCATCACTGTTTGAATCTTCTTCGTCTCATCGGAGGCATGATTCTTATGGGGACCGTTCAAAGCAACTACTGTTTCATGTGGGACTGAATACTGCGCTGCACTATTACTGCTTCCTGGGCATTGTGGGCAAGTGAAAAGCGATCTTTCGATAAGCAAGCATTTATTTAACTCTCTGTGTGTAATACTATACGGCTACAGAGTAAAAGTCATGTTCGAAGCAGTGCTAATGTTTGTGGTCTGTTTTATTTAACGATAATACAGTGAGTGCAAAACAACGAAACCCGTTTGGAAATCACTGTAATTTATAACGTTAAACGGCAGGATGCAGTGACATTTTGTATGCGAGTTAACCACACAAAATGATGAAATTTTAGATCCAGCAAATCGTACGTATTTATTGGTACGAAATTGCCTTTCAATCGTTTGCAATGTGTTTTGTTCTGGATGAGAAGCTGAGTGGACTGGACTAACGTTTGGTCGGTTGGATAACTTTGCACTCACTAACTTACCAACATGTAACGTTAACGTTATTACAAGATCTATCAGAGGCTTGCTAGCTATAGGGAACGTTAAATAAGTGCACTTACCAAAGGCTCCGTTTTGCATTTCCGTATTGGATCTGTTTAGAAATGAGAAATTGATGCCGTTATTAGCTAGCTGTGATAGCCAACAAGAACGATTTGATACAAGAACATAGGCAAACCCAAGTCTGAATATAACTTAGCGACGCGATAAAGCAAGCCAAGTTAGTCAGCCGACCAGCTACCGACAAACAACCCGACTGACAAGCAAACGAGCATGCGTGTGCAAAAAATAAAACATAACGTTAGAACTTTCCTGATCCTGTTAACTTAGCTAGCGTACAGTTTGTCAACTTTAAGCGAGTATATTAAGCAATCCTTGTGTTGCCCTGGTAACAATCTTAAACAGCGAAAATATGATTAATATAGCTGACAAACTACTTCAAAAGACAGAAGTGGACCTAACGTAAAGCACATTAGCGCAGGAGACGTTAAGTTAGCTCGTCTACAGCATATTGGGTAACTTAACTTGGCTTTAATCTGATTGCCAAGTAACGCTAGCTAGCTAACGTTATTTAGCTACACTTTATGTGGCTAGCTAAGCATACTAGCTCTATCTTTGCTAACGTTAGCAAAACCTAGCGATAAGTTACGAACTAAGAAAATATCTAGGCTAAGTTAGTTTGTTGACCTTGTAACGCTAAAGATCAACTATTCGACTTTTAGCTAATATTAACGTTATAACACGTTACAACCGAAGAGACAACGTAACAAGTAATAGTAGCTAACGTTACTGAGTGTTAAATTGGCTGTTCACCGTTGCGATCGCTAGAACAATTAGCTAGCTAGCCAGCTAACGTAACGTTAACTTAGCTAAATCAATCTGTCAAACACTAGCTAGCTAGCTAGTGCTAACGTTAACATAACTAACGATAACATTAGCAATTGCTAGCAAACGTCTTGCTAAATAACTCTAACGTTACTAACTCTAGCTAACTTTAGCAAATTAATAAGACTATCATCCTAAATTTACCTTGATGCTCGTCCATAATTCCAAGCATTATTGCCCAATGGGCGGTGTTAGCGGTAGTTTTCCCCGGCTCTCCGGAGCTGCAGCCCCGGTCGGGGTAAGAGACGGCAACGGCGACGTGTAACTGTAATCACTGTTATGCTTCGAGTCCTCCGCTTCTAACTAGAATAACGTTGCCGAACGAATCTTCAATTCAGACAGTGGCTAATAATCCTAAAATAGAGAATATAACGTTATGTCTGCTGACTTGCTAACTAGCGTTAGCAAGCTAAATGTCTATCATAACGTCACAGAAACATTTAACGTTAGCAGACTAGCTCCTAGCTTGTCAGCTACGTATCTCGGTAACTCTTTTGCAGATCAAAACAATCAATGAGGGCAGTCATCGATCAACCGGTAACCAGTTACTTTTGTGGTGTGGCAGTGGAAAAATCGACAATAAGAAACACGTATTTTAAGTACGATTTCCTTATTTCACAGGTAGATATTGAGATAACGTTAGCTAGCTAACTAACGTTAGCGAAAGTTCTCCGCGCTTCTGTCAGCGTCACACAGACTTCCATCTGCTTCAAGGGCGGCCCCTTGTGGTGGGTTCGGTGAAGTGCCAAATTACATGGCATAGTTTGTTTAATGCGACCATGCGCTATCACTGATACGGATGAGATACTTTGGTAGGCTCAACCAAGATGTGATCCAGATTAGCAGTGCAAATTTCAATACTGCAAATATCTGATGTTTGTTATCGAAGAATCTGCACTGTACTTGCATGGCATGTGGCATTAATAATGTCCTCCTGTGGATGGCAAAACATCACAAATCATTTATAGAGAGCAAAGTGTGAGGAGGTGAAGTCCAGATGAGCTTCAGATTGTGAAATGTATTTTTCAATCTCCCATTGACCCTTAAAAATCTGTCACTTTGACAAATTGGAAATTAGGTGTCAATGAGGAGAACCCACCCCTTCCGCACCCAAGAGGCCAATCAGTTACTTGTCCAGGCCCTTGTAATTTCACGTCACACCATTTAATTTTTTTGTATCTCCCTTCACTGAATTCTGGTGGCTGCTCATATTTCATTCAAATCACTCACACTGACATCTTATCTTCAGACAATGATTACTTCATAATTTGTATGATTCATAATTTTCCACTATACACTCCCAACCAGACCTCTCCATTTGGCTTCCTCTCACCAGATGGTGAGACAGTTGCTTCTTGCGGCCCGATCATTCTCCACCCTCATGGCTAAAATAATCTGCCAAGTAAATACATTGTAATCGTAGGTGTGCAGCAAGAAAGGTACAAACAGACAGTATACAGTTCCATACAATAAAAGAAATATGAAACAAACACAAAATAGACATGTTTCCCAGTTTAACTGGATAAATTAATTTTAGCTGCATGTGCGCATGCATGCAAGACAGTCTCGAACTGAAAATCTTGCTCTAGCCAGCTGACCAAAGTTGGCAACCCTGATGCGTTCATGTGGTATTAGACTGTAGACATTCAAAGATTTCTGGAAAACAACTAGCAATAAAGCATTCATTTATTTGATTATTTTACTTTCAAGACATAGTTTCACACACAAAACAACGGACATTCACAAACTATTAAACATGAAAAACACCGTTAAACATTTGTATTACTACGCATGAAATCACATTAACATTACAGTACCAGTTATCACATTAGATTCACATTATATGGTGAACTCACATTACATGTTTGACAGTTCAAGACATGTTATACATATGCAGGGCATCTTTCGACATACATTCAACTTTAATACTTTGGGCATACAGATTCAGACAGGTCCATTATCAGCTGTTTAGTAAACTACTACTCAGTTATTTTAAATGAAGTGAGTACATTTCCTTTACAGGGATTTTAGAGAACATTTCAAGCAACATAAGAAACAAACAATCATAAACAGATGACATTACATGCTTTATTGCTTTTGACAGTCAGATCAGGAGTCATGGGGGTAGTTTAACAAATTCACATTTTAAACAAGTTTACCAAAGTTAGAAGAATTGTCAATGGAGGTTAACTGGGTGGGGATAGGGGTGTGAGGCAGGGATATTTCAGGAAAACTTTACAAAGGGGGTCATATATGCAGTTGCGAGACATTTTAGATTTTCCAGTTTGTGTTTGCGGTGTGTTTACCCAGTCTATGGTGGTCAATTTCATAGCAGTCTTGTATGTGTTTACTGATCATGCAGGGAGTGATGACTTTATGGAGTCCCTGTTTCTGAAAAATGTTCATGTTATTTGCTTACAAAAGTGTAATTTTTGTGCAGTTGATCACTCTCCAGGCAGTCTCCTCTTTGGCAGATTTAACTCCGCTGGCAGGATCACGGAGGATGTCCTGGAGGGCCAGTGTCCTAGTGTTTATGTATCTGTTAATAAGAGGTGTATGTATCTGTTAAAGGGGTGGCGGTGTCTATAACCTGCATTGCTTCAGTATATATCCAGCTGTATAAATGGATACTATGGCTGTGTCTGAATCAGAGCCCTATCTACTGAGTACTGTTTATTGTGTACTAGCATACTGTATACTGCAAAACCCGGAAATAAGTATATCATCCAGGGATATTAAGAACACTCAATTTTCAGAATTGTCGCGTACTTAACAGCTTTTTAAAAAAGTATATTCAACTGGCATACTCAATAGTAGGCCAGTGCGCTGATTCAGACACAGCCTATGTAAAAAAAATAAAAATAAAAATACATAGAATAATTGTTAAAAAAATAAAATAAAAAAAAAGCTAAATGTTGTGTAAGTCGCTCTGGATAAGAGCATCTGCTAAATGTCTGTAATGTAATGTAGGTATGACAATTAACCACATGTCTTTTGCTTTTATGCAGTGCCACGGGAGGTTTACTTCAGTTTCTTTCACAGTGCAGCCTGCATACACAGTGCAGGGCAGATCTCCACTAGGGCCAAGCTCCTCCTGAACATGAATAACTTTCTGGACAGCCATCCATGCCAGGTCCTTCTGGGGGTTCAGTAAGCATGCATGGTTTACATTATTCCAGATGTTTATTACTGTGCTATGTGTTATGTGTTCGGGGACCTGTACCATTTCTTTGCTTCTTATGACTTATTTTATTCCCTTATATGACCAATTTTTTACACATGCTGTATGTAAGCCTGTTGAATAAATGAAACGCCTAAGTGCCCTGTATGGTTTGGGTGGGTCCCAGGAGTAGGGGGTTGTGTGCTTCAGGATGCAGAGCCCCAGGGGTCTTAAACTGGTAGCGAAGTAAATGGTAAGTAAAGTAAATGGCTCATGTAACTGCCTTTGTTTTTCATCTGTGATATTTGTAATATGGTATGTTAGGCTCTTTATCCTGATCATTGGGCTAGCATCTGGGCCCCGGTGTTAGTCCTGTCAAAAGTCACACCCAAGATTTTAACCATATTTCTCACAGGAAAAGAATCTGATAAGACCTGGTTGACCGCCCAGGCCCTGGACACAAACACATCACTCTTGGTCTTGTTAATTATTGCTGAGGTGGCTATGCAGTAGTTCTTCTTCTTCTTGTCGTGTCTTCAGGTGTTGTCTCTGAGAGTTACACGTGTGCCAGCCATTTCTTCACACATTCTTGGGCTTGTGTGTTGTACTCTGCCAGGTCTTCTGTTGTGCAAGGATTAGGTAGTAGGGGGCAGATAAGGAGGTGGGTTGTGTCTTGTGGTGCCGTCCCACAGTCGCAGTTGGTTGGGTCAGTGGAGTATCCCCATCTCTGCATCTCCACTCTGGTTCGGCCCACCCTGCTGCGTAGTCGGTTAAGGCATTTCCATTTCGGCCAGGTTTCGTCTTTCCCTTTTGGTAGGGATTCTGATGGTGGGATCTTCATGTTGTGTGTGGGGGGTGCTTTTTGGATCTCTGTTTTCCACAGAGACACTCGTTCAGCTGATGCTGTGGCAGTGGGGGTGATTGTGTGGCTCAGGAAACTCTTCCTGGACTTTAGTCTTTGCTTGGCTGCTGTTTTTCCAAACACAAGGTGTCTTTCGTCTGTTGACTGTTTCTGGCGTTCGTTCCTGCTGGCGACTTCAGTAGTGATCTAGGGTATGTATTATGTGTGGAATTGAGCTTGCTTCAGTGCAGAAGAGTGAAATGTCATCCATATAAGCCAGTGTCTTTACCTGTTCATTGCCGGCTATGGTGTAACCTGTTATTTGTGGATGATTGTAGCAGTGGTTCTAGACAGAGAATATACAAAAATGCTGATAAAGGACAACCTTGTCTAGCACCTGAGTGGATGGGAAAATCCTGTGTTGTGGAACCATTGACTAATACTTTACTGATATTATTGTGGTAAATAATCTTAACCCTTTTTCTTAAACCAAGAGGAAGTTTCATTGCATCCAGGACCTTAAAGATGTACCTGTGGCTCACTGTCAAAGGCTTTCTCTTGATCAAGCTTAAACATACAGAAAAGCTTTGACCTTTGAACAGAGTGAGCATAGATGTTGTGGTTCAGGACAAGATTGTTGGTGGTCAACCTCCCCGGGACTGCACAAGCCTGGTCCAGACCCACAACCTGAGGGAGAGTGTCCTGGAGCCGGTACATGATTCGCCAAGATCTTATAATCGACCCGAAGAGGTTTATAGGTCACCAGTTCTTAAGGCACCTTTACCTTTATATAGAAGCGTTATTACGCTTTCTGTCATTGAGGGGGCCAGGCAGCCCTCACTGTAAGCTATGCTACGTTCAGCACCATTGTTAATTCTGGCTTTAGAAAATCCCACAAAACCTGGTAGTACTCGGACCGTTGGGACCTGGGGTTTTCCCGAGGAGCAATAAGAAGTAGATAAACCAAATGAACCCCTTGGTCACTATTTAATGGTGTCTGTGATCTTCATGGTTTTGGTGCAGTTTTAGGTACGGATAGGAACAATGTCACAAGAGTGTGATCAACCACAAATGGAAGCTGAGCTTAAAGACACATTTTTACTAGCTTGAAGCTACAGCAGTTGGTACAACTAGAAAAGAGTGAGTAATCATACGTACACTTAAAAACAGGCACGAATAAATTCACTGGTAGTTTACTTTATAATCTATATTGAATGACATTGAAATAGGATGCTCAAACGGATGAATCGATGGATTAGCTATTTGCGCAGCGCCCGAACAAGCGCTGTGATTTCTCTACACGGAAGTGACGGCAGGGTGACGATGGCGGCTCACAGTTCGGTTCCGGATTCGCTGTGAGCTGAGAAGCGGTGTTGATGGCGGCTGCTTGGACTTTTTGTGTTTTGGTGCCGTTTGTGTCCATTTTTGTGAAGAACAGAGATATAATAGCAGTTTAAATACAGGATCCGGAAGGACTTTTATATTGTTCATTGACAGCTACTTGGTGAAAACCCCAGGTAGTTCGCTTGCTAGCCAACTTGCTAGATGGCAAGCTTAAGTTAGTGGCTAGCTAGCTACTTTATAGCTCACTATTCCCTTCTTTTTAGTTTTGTTATCTTTTTAAACTACTTTTTCATTGTTGAACGCCGTTTCCGAGTGGTCATAAGCCACTCTCGCGTTTGCTTTGTCTCCTCCACGAACGTATTTCACACGACAGTTTTGTACTTTTAGCTAGCTTGCTAAGCTAGCTACCGCTTGCGAGGTTCTGGAGGGGGTGAGGGCTCCCGGCTTTTTGGTCGGTGTCGCTGGCCTGACAGTTGAGAGAGCTGTATCCCCTCTTTGCGCCCCCCGGTTCCTGTGTCGTTTTTTGCGTTGTTGTCGACATGCTGAAGACCCGACAGTGTTTACTTGGGATTCGTACTTTCCTCGGAGTGACATCCAGAATATGGGGCTTCATTTTGTACATTCTCAGGAAGCACCTACGAACGGTGAGCAATCAAGTTGAATAGCTAACGTGAACGACCGTGCTAACGAAATTCCTTTAGTTTTCCAAATGGTTAATCACATTAGCTTAGCTAATTAACGTTCGCTAGTACAAGCCAAGTTATCTAGAGCTTGCTAAATGTAACTTACGTTACTCCATTTGAAACTAGTGCTAGCTAACGTTAGCCACATGCCATGTTGGTGTAGATGTCTGCATGCAGTCATAGACATAAATAGTTAAAATTAGCAAATTACCTTAAAAGTAAACCTTGGCATGTATTGTGTTTGCTACCTAACCGATAGCTAACTGACTAACCAGTAACGTTACCACATAGCTAAGCGAATATACCGGTATCGGCTGTCTTAATACCGGTATCACTTACACACTGAATGATGCAGCTAGCCGTTGTTGGTTCTGCAAGGTAACGTGGGCTAACGATAGTTAGATTGCTAACTACAACTTCCCCAATATAACTAGATGAATGTTGTCATGTTGCAAATTTTCTGAAATCAAGTTTCCTCACTCGCTAACCTAAAGTTTTTGACGAGACGTCGTTTTTAAAAACGAGTAACCTTAACTTACATTAGAAGTCTTGCTAGCAATCTCAGCGTCAACAGGACAGCTTGTTAGGCTTGTTATTTCATGGAAGGCTTTGCATAGTTAACGTTTCTGTACTGTTGCCACACACAACTATTGTTGTTTGCCCTTTACTTTATTATGATCCCATCTGTTTTTGATTTACCATTGTTATGTTCCAGTTTTTACAATGTCGGGGAACACACTTTTAATGTCACACAGTTAACTACTTGGATTAGCCATTACTTAACTGCTTCTGTGCCATCTCTTCTGTGAGAGAAAACGTAGAAAACTGTTTTGAGAGACAGATACATCCATTGTGACTGAGGTGCGGAGGTTCCCCATCTTGGTTTTTGCTGAAGTCGAAAGTTTATCAAGGGAACCCCAGAAATGTTCTTTAGCAAATGTTACTGGATCAGTTCAAGTTCATAGAGGGTGGAGAAAGAGGGCACTTGATATTTTCCAGGTGTTTCAGATTGTAACTGTAGTTATTACGCATGCATACAGTGCAAACTTTGTCATACGTGTTTTTTGTATTTCTAAAACAAAATAGCCCTATGCATTGTTACAGATGGTTATGCCCAACATGTGAAAAACATGTGCATTAAGACTGTTCCTGTTAGTGTGATACTTGAGTGCATAAAGGGGGTGTAGTAGCTTTTATCACAGGGTACTGAACTCAGGGCCTGGAACTTGTTGTAGATTCAAATAATGGGTGCAACATGGCAGTTATAGCCTTGAACATGGCATTCCAGTATTATATAAGAGGAATATATGTTAGTCTTGAAAGTCACAACAGATAAGGGTATCTCGCAAACTGACTCTAGTTAAGACCAAGCAGTCATTTTAAGAGCAAATCCCTCTTAATGACATTTTACGCATATAGTATGAATTACAGAGACCTGGTGGCCCATGATTGGTAAATGGGTGGACCACTGTGTATTACAACATTAGCATGTTTACAAAGTCACTGTAATATCTGTCTGTTGCTTGATATGCATGTCACAGTGTTGACTGGAAAAGTCATTGTATGTTAAAATTATGGCTATAATATAACGCCACTATCAGGGCCCTAGGTCATACATATAGTGTCCTGTGCATTTGTGTAAACTTGCACTATTTCACCCTTTTATTCATAAAAGTGTGTTCTGTAGAATGTCTAATAAGGAAGAATGTGTCTGTGTGGGCCTTTGTGTGATATTCTCCACATTATCTTGGATTAGACTTGCAAATCTATGTTCAGAGCTCATGGAATAAGAATAATGTTTGCCACAAATGAAAAAACAAAATGCAAGTAATCCTTTTACTGCTGAAAGCACAAGTTTATTATCAGACCATTTGTATGTGGAGTGCACATTTGTTTTCATATAGAACACTCAATTGCATGATATAAAATAAACATGAATGCTAAGATGTTTTGCATCCATTGGAGGCCTGCTGTAGCTGTATTTATTGCCGTGTGTGTTTTTCAAGATGGATTAAATTCTGTTGAAAGAACTGTGAACGATTTTAGGCTTTATAAAGCCAGTAGTGTTTTTTTAAAGAGGATTTGACTCAAGTGTAAATTATAACCCTGGACTCCATGTACGGTATTAAGGTAAGATTTAGCACACATTTTACTTTGACAAGCAACTTGGTATGGCTTTCAGGTTTTTCAGAAAATGTTTGCATTAGGAGGGAGTTGATCGCAGTGTACCTAAGGGCGGTAAACAGTGCAGGTCTTAGAGGTCGATCTGCTTTGTGTTCGACTGGATGCTGGACAGATTCCAAGTAGTAGCCTAAATAACAAATCTAACACAAAGAGAATCACTTTCCCCGTAAAGCAGACCATGTAGGCTCAGGGGTTTGAAATTAAATGTGCTGCCTTTTCTATGGCGGCACTGCAGAAGGAGCTGGTTTCGCCAAGTGTGGAAATGGGGGGGGGATTGCAGAGGGAACCAAAATCTCCCAGTGTCCTTCTCCCACCTCCCTCCCCACCCCCCCCCACTCACCCCTCAGTCACTCAGCCAATCTCCCAGTGTCCTTCTCCCACCTCCCTCCCCACCCCTCAGTCACTCAGCCAATCTCCCAGTGTCCTTCTCCCACCTCCCAGTCACTCAGCCAATCTCCCAGTGTCCTTCTCCCACCTCCCCCCCCCCCCCCTTCAGTCACTCAGCCAATCTCCCAGTGTCCTTCTCCCACCTCCCTCCCCACCCCCCCACTCACCCCTCAGTCACTCAGCCAATCTCCCAGTGTCCTTCTCCCACCTCCCTCCCCACCCCTCAGTCACTCAGCCAATCTCCCAGTGTCCTTCTCCCACCCCCCCCCCCCCCTTCAGTCACTCAGCCAATCTCCCAGTGTCCTTCTCCCACCCCCCTCACTCACCCCTCAGTCACTCAGCCAATCTCCCAGTGTCCTTCTCCCACCTCCCTCCTCACCCCTCAGTCACTCAGCCAATCTCCCAGTGTCCTTCTCCCACCTCCCTCCCCACCCCTCAGTCACTCAGCCAATCTCCCAGTGTCCTTCTCCCACCTCCCTCCCCACCCCTCAGTCACTCAGCCAATCTCCCAGTGTCCTTCTCCCACCCCCCCCCCCCCTTCAGTCACTCAGCCAATCTCCCAGTGTCCTTCTCCCACCTCCCTCCCCACCCCCCTCACTCACCCCTCAGTCACTCAGCCAATCTCCCAGTGTCCTTCTCCCACCTCCCTCCTCACCCCTCAGTCACTCAGCCAATCTCCCAGTGTCCTTCTCCCACCTCCCTCCCCACCCCTCAGTCACTCAGCCAATCTCCCAGTGTCCTTCTCCCACCCCCCCCCCCCCCCCCCTTCAGTCACTCAGCCAATCTCCCAGTGTCCTTCTCCCACCTCCCTCCCCACCCCCCTCACTCACCCCTCAGTCACTCAGCCAATCTCCCAGTGTCCTTCTCCCACCTCCCTCCTCACCCCTCAGTCACTCAGCCAATCTCCCAGTGTCCTTCTCCCACCTCCCTCCCCACCCCCCCCACTCACCCCTCAGTCATGGGCCTTTGACATTCTTGGACAGCTGAGTCTCCTAAAATAGCTGTGAAGAGGGTGAATGGTGGGAGTAAGAGCCAGAAGTGTGCTCATTATTTATGGTATAGTGTGGTGAGGATCGAGGAGACGGAGGAGCATGTCCAATCAGAGCAGGAGGGATGAGAGGGCCGTTCACTTGAAATGGCCATACAGGGCACACACTAGGAGAAACATGGCTACCAGAAAATGACTTGGCTCTATTCTTTATACATTAGTCACTTCCCACAGGGCTCATATATCTGATCACACAGCTTCTTGTACAATGATATGTCAATGAATTGCATGTGGAAAAAAAAAAAATATATATATTTTATATATTGTCTTAATGAATGTGGAAACTATTTATTTTGCTGCAGTTAACAGAAAATTCCTCCCTTCTTGCTGCAGATAATCCAGTACCAAACAGTGCGTTACGACACGCTACCTCTCTCGCCCATCTCCAGAAACAGACTCGGTGAGTGCCACTTAATGTAAACGCATGGTTTTTACCCAAGTCAGCAGAGCATGCTGATCAGAGCATCTGCAATTCAGGCAATGGCAGAGGAATTGGTAGAGGGCATGAAATGGGCAACAGTCAGGATGCAGGCCTCCTGCTGCCCATGCTTTGTGTGCGTGTCTCAGTGCGTGTGTGTACGTACGTGTGTAGGGCTGCCCCTAACCAAAGATTTGCTTAGTCAACCTGTAGACGTCAGTTCAAACCCATAGTCGCCTAACTGTCACACATTTATGATATTAATTTAATTATTTAAATATGTATTTTTGAGCATGATTAAATGGTTTCACTTCCATCTGATCTATAGTAAGTTTACTATATTACAGAGAAATACAAAACCGTCATTATGAGCATTTAAAATATCAATTATAGCTACAAGCACAGGCTGTGATTTGCTGGCCTGCGCTGCCTATTAACGGCATCGGTTTGCTTATGGCCTATTAACGGCATCGCAGGCTATTAACTAGGCTATTACCGGCATAGACAAAGCGGTAAATTAATGTGTCGGAACAACAAGCAATGAGACATTTAACATTGTTATTTTTAGTTCCACTCTTTATAACAACACACAACTTAAAAATAGTGAATAACTAAATAAAAAAGCAGCCTTTTCTCCAGTGATACGAAAGAGCAAAAACAATGTAGCTAATTTGACTTCACGATTATCAAAACTAGATGGAAAAAATAATAATAATTTTAAAAAATCTTTTATTTTCTTTTTAAAGATAAATAGGCTATAAATTATATAAACAAACGAATAAATAAAAAAAACACAGCAAACTGAGACACTTAAAAGAGAAATATCAACAACAGGCGAAACAAAAGATTAATTGGGCTGCAATATTAGCATGCATAAAAGTGTGTTTTAGCCTACTTGTGACTAGCGAACCTCGTCACATTAGGCCTACTCACTGCTGTTTTTCCTCCGATTGCAGTCTTCTCATATTATGCAACATAATTATGGAACACAAGTTTGCTGACATTGCTCGCGTTTTGCTGACAATGAAGCCGGCCTTTGAGGAAATGCGCTGAATGATATGCGAATTGTTGCTTGCAGAGTTTACATTTAACTTTTCTGGGGTCATCCTTTAGACGCTCGAAATGCTCGCATACTTTTGATTTTCTCTCAGACATTCTATACAACTATTCCTTAATTAATAAACACCAATTGTTCGTTATAAGGTGAACATCCGGAATGCATAGTTCCACTCTTGTGTTTTTTTCACACTGCGACGATTCGACCAATTAAAATTTTGGTCGACCAAGTTCTTTTGATCAACTAATGGTTTAGTCGATTATTTGGGGGCAGCCCTATACTTGCATGTGTGAGTGTGAGAGAGTGAGAATGACTGGGCTGATTATTGCTTCCCAGGTACAGTGAAGAGGAAAATCCTGGTGCTGGATCTGGACGAGACACTGATCCACTCTCACCACGATGGGGTCCTGAGGCCCACAGTGCGCCCTGGAACACCTCCTGACTTTGTCCTAAAGGTGATGAGAGAACAGACCTTCCACACGCATGCACACACACATCTGAAACCTCTTCTTTCACACTGACTCTCTCACATGCACACACACATCTGAAACTTCTTCTTTCACACTGACTCTCTCACATGCACACACACATCTGAAACCTCTTCTTTCACACTGACTCTCTCACATGCACACACACATCTGAAACCTTCTTTCACACCGACTCTCTCACATGCACACACACATTACATTCATGTGCGCACACACACACACACACACACACACACACACACACACACACACACTACTCTCTCAAACATGACATTCACACAGACCAGTCTCTCTCCCACACAGGACTTTGGTACAAGCTTATCTGCAAGGTAAACAGACCTCACACATCTTGCGTCAAAGAGATCAGAGTGTACAGTATCCTGGGCCTATTGTGCACTGTGCAACACAACTAATTCACCCTGGGAGTACATGACCATGGGCAGGTGTTGTATAATATTGGGACAAAGTTCAGTAATTGATAAGTGATAAACTGATTAACGTACTCTTTCTCTCTCAGGTGGTAATAGACAAACACCCAGTCAGGTTTTTTGTACATAAAAGACCACATGTCGACTTTTTCCTAGAAGTGGTAAGTAAGCCCCCTGCTGTCTCTGACACTTGTGTTAATCTGTTTGTGTACCGAGTGAGTGAGTGCATGATATTTTTGCTGTGAAATTGATTAAAGTCCATTGCATAATATTTCCACACAATTTTGATAATATCAAATAGGTTGATAAACCTGTGATCTTATCTGACACTTGACTCAGAAGTGTGAAATAAAACAACAATGCTAATTCTAACCAATTTAACAGACAAAAAGATCCACACAAAGGGAATTATTCAAATGAACAATATCAAGTAGCTCAACAATGGGAGTGAGATTTTGGTTTTACGATTCTCCGGCTCTAGCAAAAGAACATTTCCTAATTATTGATCAATGCAGTTATTGCCTCAGTCTAGACCTTGTAGAAGCATGTGACATCTATTCATTGTTATCTATTCATTATGGTTGCATGCTTCTGATGGGTAGACATGCAAAAGGCACATTGTGATCTGATTGTGAATGGATCTGTCTAACCACCTCCAGAGATGGATGGAGACACGTTCTTTTGGGATCAGTGTATATACAATCAGGCAACAAAAAGTGCAAATAGTGGACTACTATATGTTTATAGCAAAACGGATTATTTTGAATAAGGATGACTCAGATTATTCAGATGTGCACACAGGAGATGGATAAGGTTATACATTTAATACCATGCAGATGCATTGTACCGTAATCTGATCAACGTGATCAAATGACAAAAGTCCCATGTTAAAACTGCACTGAGAATCACACTCCTCAAACGCTAACAAAAGGTTTATATGTAGTCTATAAACTATTATGGGTAATTCCATCTCAAAGGTGAACGAGCATGACGCCCACTATCACAGATCGTCCTGAGAAGAGGTTTAGGGGTAAGAAAGGAATAATATTAGCATCCCTGAAGCATTATTTTGTAGGAAAAATGATTTGGTTTAAGGGAAATGTTGCTAATTGGTCGAAATATGGTAGTACTATGTACTAGTACTATGTTAGCCATCTAATATCCTTGCATATCACATAGTACAGGGGTTCCCAAACCGGTCCTGGGGGACCCCTGTGTATGCTGGTTTTCGTTGCAACCACAGTTGCAATCCCAGAATTTTAACAAGCTGTTAATTTTTCTTAATTAGGTGCTTGTCATATTTGGAGGAATTATTCACCCTCTTAAGCCACATTATATCAGAAATAGCTATGGATGCCATGTAGAATAAACACCCCATGTTCACATTGTGCTTATTGTGCTATATTATTTAAAAAAGATAAAGAAAATTATTTAACAGATCCGTTTAAAGACTGATTTGAATCAATAGGCTCCTAATTGGTGAAAGTGTGGCCACTAAAACTACCCATTTGGTAGATAATGAAGAATTCAAACACAAAGCAAATGATAACGAGCCAAACCTGCATTGTGTTAATAAGCTTAAAGAAAAAATTGAGTTAAACACGTGTTCAACAACCTAATTAGGAACCTATTGATTCACTTCACTCTTTAATTTGAGTGAAAATACATTATTTTGTAACCTCTTTTTATGTAATTGTTGCAATATAGCACAATAAGCACAACGTGAACATGGGGAGATTATTCTACATGGCATGCATAGCTATTTCTGACATAATGTGTCTTAAGAGGGCAAATAATTCCTCCAAACATGAAAAGCACCTAATTAAGAAAAATTAACAGCTTGTTAAAATTCTGGGATTGCAACTGTGGTTGCAACGAAAACCAGCATACACAGGGGTCCCCCAGGACCGGTTTGGGAACCCCTGACATAGTACAACCACATTTTGACCACAAGATGGTACTATTTCAACTATGACCTGCCACTTTTCAATGAACTGGCTATGCACCCAATTCAATCTCAACCAATAGAATGCTGAGGTCAATGAACTTTTCAATTTGTGCTCCTGGTTGGAATTTTAATCAGTACTGAATTACAGGTAGTTGAAATGGCACCATCTTGTGGTCAAAATGTGGTAGTACTATGTGATATACAAGGATATGAGATGGCCAACTTCAAACACTAATTAAACTTCATGGGATGATTTAACCGTCACCATTTTCACTGTGCGTATTTATAAATGTATGAAGAAACAATAATCCAAGCCACAGCTTCTCATGTGTTGTCCCACAAAGAGAATTTTGATGCAAATCAGATATTGAGAACTATATTAAATACATTTATGATTCCTATGGCATGAAAAGGTTCTATCTGGACGTAATCAATTAGCAACATTTCCAACTTAAACCCAATAATTTTTCAACAAAATAAGGCTTCAGGAATGCTTTCTTATCCCTGAAGCACTTTTCAGAACAATATGTGACGGTGGGTGTCGAAATCCAGCCTTCTGTATCTGATTCATACGGAATTACTCTTATATAATTGGGTAATATAATTGCGGTTGTAGGGTACAGCTTCAGTTCTCGGATGAGACGGTGGAACTCCCCTTGGTCCCGTCACCTCACCAAGATGGGATGTAGCCTATCCATATCCTCTTTGATTATTTCACAGTATAATCAAGAGATTGCGAAACTAGCGTGAAACCATTTTTATTTTAATCAGTGGTGGGAAAGGAAAACGAAATAGCACACGAAAATTAGCATCATACATGTTATGCAAGGTCCCAGCACGTTAAAATACTGCTGCAAATTTCTTGCATTTTCGCATCGCACTAGTGTGCAACGGCTTTAATACCAGGTCTAGAGTGGACCATTGACCATTGTTAAGGTTCTAAAATTGTAAGTGTCTTAACGATGACCTTTGATGCCATCCCTGCCAGGTGAGTCAGTGGTATGAGTTAGTAGTGTTCACTGCAAGCATGGAGATCTATGGCTCTGCTGTGGCTGATAAGCTGGACAACAACAGGGGAATACTGAAACGCAGATACTACAGACAGGTAATCCTGTTCCGTTCCTTCAATCTCTCCTTATCCTTATTCGCATGTCCTCTCTGGCTACACTCTTAGTGCCTGTGTGTCTCCATCAGTCCCCTTCTCTGTGTGTATCCTTTTCTTCAACTGCTTGCCCTGTCTCCTTCTAAGGGTCGCGGGAAGGCCGTCGCGTTTCAGCTGCAGATGTGGCTTTATTTCTGACAGCTTCTTTTCACTGCTTGCCGGGTCATTGGGGAGGGTAGCTGAGGATTCAAACTTCCTCTCAAACAGCTTTAATACGGTGGATATTGTTGCACCATGAGCGTTGGCCACGATCAACTACACATTTAATTACGCATATAGCTCCCCCCTCAGAGGCTTCTGTTCTGTTATTTCTGCAGTAACTTCTATTATCCAATGCAATACACAATAGCAGAAAAATCTTGTTGCGTTCACTCAAAAAAAAGTTATTTCTGCAGATGCATACAGCCAGGTTACTTGCACAATAAAAAGAAAGATACCGTCCTCCCGCTACAAAAAGAAGACACTGACGTCTAAGTTAAATAATTGATCAACTTGTGTATAGACAGTGCTGAAGTGAAAGTGGAACATTTAAAGCTGTTATCAAGTGCACTTATTGGAACAACAGATATACAAGAACCTTCTATTCACTTAAATGACGAGGATGAATTTTACCCCCATGACATCATCGCTTGAAATAGTTTTGCAGATACAGATGAAGAATTTGTTTTTGACACATGAAATACAGGCCAGAACAATCTGAGGGTAAGACAAAACATACCAAATTGTGATTTTCTTGGGTTCCCCCTCCCTTATCCTCTTATTGTTCCCTCTTTCCCTGCAGCACTGCACATTGGACCTGGGTAGTTATATAAAAGACCTGTCTGTAGTGCACAATGATCTGTCCAGTGTAGTCATCTTGGACAACTCGCCCGGAGCCTACCGTAGCCACCCAGGTGAGTGCAGTTGAGTAGTGGCCCTACGTGAACCTCTGGTTTAAAATGTGTCATACTATTTTTACTGTGGGTTTTTATTGTGTTAGAGTAAAGGGGACCAGGTTTTATATCTAGCTTTAAGCTTTGCTCCACCCTTTTGTAATCCAGGCTCAGACAGTTGACTGCA
Organism: Synaphobranchus kaupii; assembly: GCA_029718625.1. Lineage (NCBI taxonomy): Eukaryota > Metazoa > Chordata > Actinopteri > Anguilliformes > Synaphobranchidae > Synaphobranchus > Synaphobranchus kaupii. The sequence goes on along the minus strand of CM056389.1, from coordinate 32,665,191 downwards.
TAGTCCCTCTTGTCAAGGATTGGCATGGCTCAGAAATTAGGCCAGAAGGCCAGAATGTTCTGAAACCTTATAAAATTATAAATCAATGATTTAAATGCTGGAACCTTAAAGCTGGAGTACACAACTTCCTCAAAGGTCACATTTGTTTTAATAATATTTCAAAGTCATAACACCCCTCGGCCATGCCCCCGGAGAAAGAGACACACGCCACCCCACTGCTTCCACAGACCTCTTCATGAACGCGCATCCTAGTTTCTAGATACGATTGCAGGATTACAGACTGGTATAGCTAATGTTACAGTACAAATGTCAGCTACAAGAGTCCAGGTAAAACACTAGAATCTTTTCTGTTGTTGCAGTTTAACACATTTACCATTTAGTCACCAAACCCGCTAATGACGTGATGGTTTTCTTAGTCTAAAATTACCTGATGGTTCGCGATGGGTAACGTTTGCAAAGTAATGTATTTTTTAAATTGTTGAACAACGCTAACGTTATCCTCTATCCCAGACTTAGTTACCCGGTACTCGGCTAAGTTAGACGTTTTACAATAGGACGTTTCTGACAGCAGGTGGTGGGGCTGGCAAAATATTCTGCTTGGCTGGCATTGAAATTGTGAGCTGGTTTTCATAACTTGATAAAGGAATAAAAATAAATAAACAAGCCAGCTTTCAATTAGCCAGTTTCAGGGAGCATCAAACACTACAATTGCCAGTGATGGCTATCTGAATTATATTGCTAGCCAATTTTATAAAGATCCTGGATATGTATAAACTTATGCCGGGCTCTAGTCCCAAACAAGGCTAACCAGGCTCAGGCTACAAGATATGTTTGTGTAACATTACTGAACCAGGCATTATTTGGCTAGAGCTGGCAAGCATGATTAGAGCCGCGTAACCATGTATGACGGGTAACGTTAGCTTACCTAGTTAGCCTAGGTAAACTACCCAATGTACCTAGCTAGCCAAGGTAAACTACCTAACACATAGAGAAAGTTAGCAAACATTTCCTTCTTCCAAGAACTAGCTGCCGAATGAAGTAACGTTATCAGTAATAGCAACTTATCTACAATTCATTATAGGTAATTACAATTAGCTGGCAAGCATAAAGTCCAGGTAAATTAGTGTTGAGACTTTTGACATACCTGTCCAGTAGAAACAATGCAAGCTCCACGTCTGTCTTCAAACCAGTCCACTTCTGAACATCTGGCCACCTTCTAAAATGAGCACCTATGTTTACTCTAGTTTTCGAGAGAGCTTTATCCTATTCTCTTCTTTTTCTTTGTGTCAAATAGCGCCGGCAATGGAGCAGGTTGCTTGTCCGCCATTGTTGTTGATATTTCCTCAACCTTTGCATCTAGCTGGGCTTATGTGAACACGCAAGGTCAATCTCATTGTTGATTGGTTCACAACGTGAACCGGCCTATCTCTCCGATTGCTTTACGTCATGAGCCACTTTGTTCTGAAAACAAAAATTCGGGCCGAATCGCTGGTTTTAGAATGCAGAATGTGTGGGGATAAACTAAACAGTGTATGGTGCTGGATTTCTCTCACAACAGTTCTTTCTATGATTGCTACCAATTAAGCATGACCATTCCGATATAAAAAAAATAAAATAAATAAAAGTTGCGTACTCCAGCTTTAACTTCTGTACTATAGTTTATGCCAAGAATCAAAAGTTAGTTTTTGTACCCAAGATTGATGAGAATATTATCTGGGGTGGAATATTGACCAGTAAAAAGACCCTCAACAGCAAAGTTTCTTTACCCCTGTGATTGTGGCAAGAATTTTACTAAGGTATGTGGATGTACAGGTTTGTAGTCTGATATGTGCTTTGAGCTGCAGTCCCCATTAAATTTCCATCTGTTCCTTTACGCCTCACCATTTACTAAGTCAACGTATTTGCCTTACAGACAATGCAATACCTATAAAGTCATGGTTCAGTGACCCTAGTGACACGGCACTACTTAACTTGTTGCCCATGCTTGATGCGCTAAGGTGAGTTTAAAAGAAAATGATAAATTTAAATGATAAACCCCTTTCCCTGCCCTCGTCCTGTTGTAAAATTTAACCCATTCTCAGTATCTCCATTCTTTCACACATCTATCTCGCCCCGTCTCTCCTGTCTTTCTCTCATTCCGGTTCTGTCTCTCCTCCGCCTCATCTCAGGTTCACCGCAGACGTCCGGTCAGTCCTCAGTCGTAACCTCCACCAGCATCGGCTCTGGTAATAGGCCTGCTGGACCTCCACCAACATTGGCTCTGGTGATTAGCCTGTTGGTGCTCTCTCAAGCACCGGCTCTGGTGATTAGCCTGTTGGTGCTCTCTCCAGCATTGGCTCTGGTGATTGGACCGTTGGTGCTCTCTCCAGCATCGGCTCTGATGATTGACCCGTTGGTGCTCTCTCCAGCATCGGCTCTGGGGATTGACCTGCTGGATCTCCATCAGTATCGGCTCTGGTGATTGGCCTGCTGGGGCTGTCTTCAGTATCGGCTCTTACGATTGGACCGCTGGGGCTCTTTCCAGGCCAGCTCCTTTTTTCAAAATGACTTCCCTGCTGCTGGCCCTCCTTCCCAGCACTGTTGACAACCCCGCCTCTGTTAACAAGGAGCAAGGAGATGGGAAAGAGACAAAGCTGAATATGGGGTGAGAGTGATTGGAGGAAACTGAAAACTAGTGGAAAGGCCAGCTTTAATTATTATTTTTAGCCTTATGGTTCTCTGATTGATGTGTCTGTAAATGGATGGGAGTATGCCTACATTTGTTTTTGTTTTCAGTGAATATTTTTTTAAAAACTGTCAACAAACAGAGCAAGAAAAGCCCAAAAACAGGCGCCCTCCCCCTCACACCTTCTCCCTCCAGAAACCGTAACCCTTTCAGTTCTCTCTCCTTGTCACTTCCTCTTAGTTCAAAGGTATTTTATTATTGCCGTTTGCGCCCTCTCTAGCTCTCACCATCTCTCTTATGATCTTTGTCTCTTTCCGCTTTTCCATCTTAAGCAGAATCTCTCTGACAGACCTCTCTCACAGTCCTCAGGTTGTTGTCTTAGTTGGACTTTGATTCAATACTAAAAGCTGTAGAGTAGCTGGACACAGCAAGGTAAATCAGAAATTTGGGTAAAATTTGGTGGGGACGAGGAGGTGAATACCTGTCAGATTTTCGGGAGAAGGTGACTTGAATGAACTTGAGTAAGCAGTCTCAGTTCATGACTTGATTGATTAGGGAAAACAAATTTTCCTTGGATTTATTATGTGAATCATTTGAAAGACCGAGAAAGAGCAACTGTGCCCCACAAGGTAACAGTATGTCTAAAAAATAATAGATTTTCTCATGAGAAGAATTGCAGACCTTCCTTTCTCCTGGTCCACCTCAAACCTCTGATGAAGTACAGTTCTGCACACACACAAACTTGTCACCCACAACTAGGATGCTCAATTTGTTTTTCAGTTCTTCAATTAAAAAAAACAAAAAAACTTGCACTTCATGACCTTGAACTCAATTTTTGTTTTGTTTTGTCATGGTTTTAAGCTGACTGACCCTCCTCCCTCCCTCTCCTTCTGCTCCCCATCCAATTATAACCCCCCCCCAATTGCCTATTGAACAATCTGTCAAGGTTCCAGGCGGCTTCCTCTCTGGATCTGTCGCCAGGTCTGCTGTGCGTGTTCCCAATAAAACACTCGTCACTATCACTTTCTCCGGCCCTTTGCCTGCTTTTTCATTACTGTTCATCCATTTTTTGGAAGTGGAAGGGGAGGTGGTGGAAGGAATGTATTAGCCTATTCGTACATTAGTTCTAATGTTTAAATTCAGTTTGTCTGTTGTATATTTCCTGGAAGAATGTGTTTATACGTGTACACATAACTTCAGATGACATAATGACTGAGCTGCTAAAGTAATTTAGAGCAGAAGTTGGCATGAATTCAGTCAAGTCAATTCAATATACTAGACAGAGCCACATTAATCTGTAGTATGCATACATGAAAACTATTCCCCACTACAACTGGTATTTATCTATGCAACTAAATTAGAGAAGTTTGTTTGCATTCTAGTTTTAATTGCCTTGACTTTCAACAAAGTCTGATGTGAGGGGACGTTAACAGCACTAAACACTGACCTATGGTCGTACAGATATTGTTACCATCCCCTGTGTTCTTTTCTGGAACAGTTAGGGTTTGAATGTCTTCACTGTGTAGAAGTACACACGCATAGTTGCATTTTTTTGGGTAAAAATGTCCTGAAAAGCATTTTAGTCCAGTCGGCTAAAGGCACAGGCCCTCAACTAACTGGATAATGACTGCTTTTCAAGTCTCGGGCAGTGATGTCACAGACTATGGATTACTGTGGCCCAACTCTGGATGCGTTCCTTTGCCAGCAGAAGCATACCGTGTATAGTTCTCGGGACTAAATTTCTCCACACCTACAGAGAGATACTGAACAAAGGTACCAGGAATGATCGGGTAGAGCTAGCAGTCCTGTACATCGCTGATTGGTCAAACGCAAACTTCCTGTGAATCGTCATATGCCGGGCAAACCAAAACCGCCATTTTAAATACCCAGTAGCTACTTGCTAAAAACATCTATCGACAGAGAGAAGCTGAAACGAACAACTACTATTCACACAAGCCGTAAAGAAACATTGCAGAACAAGTTGTTGGTTTCAACCTTCTCCATGCTTGTGATGCTTGCAGGGAGTGTTGTTTAGTTTACAGCGTTGCATGCCAAAATGACGTCACTTGATCCCAAATTCTGATTGTTGCAGTTCTCGAAGCTCGGTGGAAACGGAAACAGGAACGCATCCCAGGAACTACAGTTTTCAGTTAGTTCTGGGTATGGATGGTTCCTGAACTGTTTTATGCAATGGAAAAGGGGAACTGGTTAACTAAATGCCCTCTGCTACATTTGCCTCCCTTTGACTTCCCATTCTTTTCTGCAGAGTAATAATCCCAGCGCAGTCAACCACACCAATGTAATGGGAGATCTGGCAAGGGTGATGAAACTTGGATCCCAATGCACCCCAAACCACACTCCTGAAAAGTGTTAGCCCATTCGGCTCATAGTACATGCCCCCAGCTAAGAGAATAATGACCACTTCTCAAGTTTCAGGGAGTGATGTCATTTGTGAGCACAATCCACAAGTGTTGATTGATCCCATAAATAGGAGGCAGTCAAATACATGGATGCAGTGCCATTGGACAGGATATGGTGAATGATCAGTGTGGGACAATTAAAACAAACAAAAAAACATGTTGCCTTACTGGAGCAGGAGAAACCGTATTTCTTGCAATACAATTTGCTTGTACATGCCTGTAACTGTACCTCAACCCTTGGCTAAATTACTTTTTTTTATTATTTTTTTTATCTCAGATTTTTATTTTTAATTTCAATATAATTCTGAAGACATCTAAATGATCATTTCAGGGAGCCTCAAACACTACAATTAACAGTGATGGCTAATTCATTAAATTTAGGGGTGTGAACTTTCTGATGGAAGTGTGTGTGTGTGCGTGCGTGCGTGCGTGCATACATACATTATTGGTATGAGATTCTTGTATTATTCTATTTATTCCTTTGAGCACAAAGTTTGGGAAAGAAAGCTTGTGTTTTGACCTATTGTGCCATGAACGCCAGGTGGGCGGAACATGTCATTGAAGTGAAGCAAATGTAAAATTATTGTGTTGTTGCATTTTAGTGCAAAAACAAGCAACAAAACACCATATTGCTCAAGAACATAATATCTCAGGATATTACATATACACTAGTTAATTATTCACCCTGGTAAGCACTGGAACAGTCGCTTTTCAGTCTATTGATTTGAGCAATAACTAACGTTTAATAGGAGGTTTTTGGAGACAGGTATTAGGCTATTTCCTACTGCAAGACAAACGACGCTTAAACCAGGGGTTCTCAATCCTGGTCCTGGGGGACCCCTGTGTATGCTGGTTTTCGTTGCAACCGCAGTTGCAATCCCAGAATTTTAACAAGCTGTTAATTTTTCTTAATTAGGTGCTTTTCATGTTTGGAGGAATTATTCGCCCACTTAAGACACATTATGTCAGAAATAGCTATGCATGCCATGTAGAACAAACTCCCCATGTTCACATTGTGCTTATTGTGCTATATTGCAACAATTACATAAGAAAAGGTTACAAAATAATGTATTTTCACTCAAATGAAAGAGTGAAGTGAATCAATAGGCTCCTAATTAGGTTGTTGAACACGTGTTTAACTCAATTTTTTCTTTAAGCTTAAGACAATGCAGGTTTGGCTCGTTATCATTTGCTTTGTGTTTGAATTCTTCATTATCTACGAAATGGTTAATTTTAGTGGCCATGTGTCCACACTTTCACCAATTAGGAGCCTATTGATTCAAATCAGTCTTTAAATGGATCTGTTAAATAATTTTCTTATCTTTTTTAAATAATATAGCACAATGTGAACATGGGGTGTTTATTCTACATGGCATCCATAGCTATTTCTGATATAATGTGGCTTAAGAGGGTGAATAATTCCTCCAAACATGACAAGCACCTAATTAAGAAAAATTAACAGCTTGTTAAAATTCTGGGATTGCAACTGCGGTTGCAACGAAAGCCAGCATACACAGGGGTCCCCCAGGACCAGGATTGAGAACCCCTGGCTTAAACGGTGTATTAAAGGCTATATAAAAATATAACTTGCAAATAATATAGGTCCTGGTCGACATCACGTAATGAGGTTCTTCCAGTGCAGTGGGGCGCAACGGGCGCAACACAGCAAAAAGATAAATAGTCGAGGGGGTGTGAACTTTCTGGTGTGTGTGTGTGTTGTAAAAGGCATTTTGACCAGGGGTGCCCAAATCTTTGCACCCCACTGTAGGATCACATGAGGAAGGCCAACTGCCCCATCACTGTCTCCTCCTTATCTTCACTTTCCGTGAAACAGATGTTGGTGGCTAGCCAGCCATCTAGTTAGTTTCAGTCGGACCTCTTGATATTTTCCAGCATAAGAATGATCAATTATGTTTTGCTTGAGCAGGAAGGAAATCTTCCAAAAGTAATTTGTGCTCGCATAAAGGCTTGTGATGTAGTAATGTATGTTATGTAAGTACCAAATTTGGCAAGTTTATGACATTAATATTTCCCACAGCTTCAAATGCTTCAACCATGGTTGAGTGGATATTGAATTTATACTAGTTTTGAGTTCTGCAGTTTTTGTGCTTTAAAGGTCAAATGTCTACTTTTGTTATTGCATCTGGTACCGGTGTGATGATTCTCTTTTTACATGACGTTCATTTTTATTACATTGATTTTGTAACTAAAATAGCTATTGTCCACTGGTACGTGTTGCTGCTGGAAATTGACCAAAGATGGCTAAAGATATTTCATTGCGGAACAATCGAGAAGCACCCGTGTCCGAAGTATTTAACTAGCTTGAAATGTTGGTTCTAAAAGTAGGCTACCAAGTCAGTAAAGCCGCAATACGAGAATTTCCGAACTGCGTCAGATTGGATAGTTTCCAAATGAACGCAGACTTGCCGAGCTTTGTGAATAGCCATTTTGACGTAACGTGCTCTCGTAGCGTTTGCAGTGTTGTTATTGTATTCGTCCGCCGTAGCTGCAGTGATCAGGCGAACAGTAACACGTTAGTCAGTGAGTCAACAACTAGACTTTATTAACCGAGCCGAACAGCGAGAACCGTTCCGACAAGAGATCCAGACCCTGGTTCTGGAGTCCTCTCATTCCCTGAAAATGAAGTTTCTGTACAAAGAAGAGCATCCGTTTGAAAAGAGACGGTCAGAGGGAGAAAAAATAAGGAAGAAGTACCCAGACAGGGTGCCAGTGAGTATCCATCGTGCTGACCTTAGCTAGCTACCTAGCTTTCTACTATCTACCAAACAATCTAATCTGCCAATATGCGGACGCTTATTTGTTATCTAGCTAACTTGTGAATGTTAGCTGGCTGACTGACGTTACTTTCTGTCCAACTGTTGTAGGTTTATCTTAACTCGTGGTAGCTTCATTTTGATAGCGCTAGCTACCCACGTAAGCTGACAAGGTAGCAGGCTGATGCTAACGTCAACCCCGTCGTTAGCCACCTTGCTAGCTAGCGGGTACATACAGGGCCCTGAATGGCTAACGTATATTAGCCAGCTCGGTTGTTTTCCCCCCCACGTAAAATCTAACGTTACTTATTATATTTGCCTATTCCACTAGTTATAATACTTACTCTAAAAATTAACTAACGTTGGTTAGTTAGCTAAGCATCATCATGAGTTAAATACGCCGGTTGACAGTGTGAGAAAATTGAGCTGATAACGTTAGACTGGAATTGTTTACACCAATGAAAGGTGATATTGGTTAAGCAACACCAATTCACTAACCGATGTTTTGGATCTACAAATAGCCACATACCTACTTAATAATGTACTACTTAAAAAGTGTACGTGTCACACCTGGAACACTACCTTTTCCCACGTATGTACCGTATTCGGACTTCTACCAATTGCTTATTGCGTGATTTGTATTTGCGGAACTGAAAAAAGAGTTAGAGCTTATGTGAGACCGTCTGAATGACGATTTATTTCTCCTGATTTCAGGTGATTGTGGAAAAAGCTCCTAAAGCCAGGATAGGAGATCTGGACAAGAAAAAGTACCTGGTCCCCTCTGACCTTACAGGTGACAAGCATTTGACAATCTGTGCCATTTAACTATGCTGTACTGCATTTTAAATGTTATTTTTTCCCCCAACTAAATTTTCAGTTCAATGCATAAGACCAATGCTGACATTCAAACTGACTGTATAAGGCACGTGTTTTGTTAAAGGGTTAGCCCTTTAAGTGATGTCACACGCCAAAACATAATCTCATTATTCAATAGGCAGATTATAATGGTAAAAGAAGATGTTTTTATGGTAATATATTCAGGCAGACAATTAAAAACATCTGGCAATCAATAAAAATCTTAAACTCACCCCCCCCCCCCCTCCAAAAAAAATTAAAAAATTAAAAAAGAGAAAAACAACTTATCAAAACACCAAGTCCATCCTTTTCTGCTCCTCCTTGAGGAACAATTTGAGACAATTGTCATAATGGCTCCATGACACCATCAACCTAATAACTGTCGGTATCAGCTATTTCCTGAACCTCTCAAGGCCAGTTTATAGTCCTGCGACAGAGTGTCGCTCAAATGAAATTGCAGAACGCTCATGAACGTTCTATTGTTGCCCAAATGGACTGTGGTCATTGTTGTTCGGAAAAAGTATAAACGCACTCATGCCATGACTTCCCAAAATCACGTGTGCCACAATTATTGGCACCCCTGTATTTATATATAGAATAAAGTAATAATTTTTAATATTTGGTCGCATATCCTTTGCATGCCATGACTCCCTGATGTCTGTGATCCAACAACATCAAAATACTCTTGATATCTTATTTTCTGGTACTTACACGCGATACTATAACGTCTTTGCATTTGAATGGATCTCTATGGGAATTGGGGGGGTGAGACTAGATTTAGCTGTAAAATTAATGACTGTTCGAGCCATTCATAGCTTTATCTCAGATATATGAAATTCTAGAAATACCACATCAGAGCTTAAATACCTTAGGGATTGGGTGTCTTGTTGAAATAAAGTCATTTGCATTATATATCTCTTCATCCAACAAAACCTGGTATGTTTGAAACTGAAGAAGATTACCTCAAAAGAGAACTAACTAATTACCCTACACACTGTTTCAATTTACCATGAAAACACAATAGATCAATGTTAAATGAATGCTTAATTTAATGTACACTTAACGTGAAGGGAACTATTTCAGTATTTATTTTGAAGCAAAGCAATGTTTTCTGCACTTATTTCTCATTGAACAATATTGTACATTTATATCTCATGTGTAAGTAGCAGGAATATGACAGGACATGAAATCCTGGGACAGATTACATGTGTCATTTCTCTCCGAAAGTGGGCCAGTTCTACTTCCTTATCCGAAAACGAATTCACCTGCGTGCTGAGGACGCCCTCTTCTTCTTTGTCAACAATGTCATTCCCCCCACATCAGCCACCATGGGGCTGCTGTACCAGGTGATGGTCTTGTTCACTTCTATTTCTCACTCCCCTGCATTTTTTATTATTGTTTATTCTGTTTTTTATTTAAACATAAGGGTTACATGGTTACATGATGCATGTTGCATCTCTTTAGTGTCTTTTGTGCCATATTTTATCTGAGGACATGTATGTGATTGGCAGTTTCACAGGTCTGAATTGTGCCACTACTCACTACTCCCCACTGAATTTCTCTCCCTCTTGTGTTTTCTCATTCTCCCTCATCTACAGAAAAGCTCTTTCTTTTCTTTGGTTTCTTTCTCCTCTTTCTTTTCTATTCATTTTCCCTTCTCCGCCACAACAGGGCTTAAATATATGTGAGGCTGGCTTTTGATTTTGAGTTAAGTCGGAAGCATTGTAGTCTGAATGAGGATGGTAATTAAGCCACCAGGGTGATTTAGTATAATATGATCATTTAAAATCGTGAGGGAAGTGGGGCGGGACATTGATAAGCAGGCTGCTTTTTCCCCGTATCCCTTTTCGGCTGGAAATGTATGTGTTAAATGAATATTTCAGAAATGTGATGCAATGTGATCATACACATGCCGAAATAAATAAATAAATAAAAAAATCTGTAAAACATCTGCTCGGATGAGATGTGTTTCTGCACTCAAAAGAACGTATTCAGTTTCCCATATCTAAGTGGCTCTTGCTTTCCTTTTCAGGAACACCACGAGGAAGACTTTTTCCTCTACATTGCGTACAGTGATGAAAGTGTCTACGGAGGGGACATAAGGGAAATGTAACACCTCCACCTCACCCCACCGAATGACTAGACTCCATTCAGATTCAGTCAGCTAGAGTCAACCAGCTCAGAGACATCAAATGCAATTCCACATCCTATTTTTTCTGTCTCCTTCTGTAATGTACTGTTCCTCATACCTCTTCCCTCCCTCCCTAACTCACTGTTCAGACAGTCTGAATTGTATTTCTCTCCTGTTCTCTTCTAGTACTCCTTCAGCCTTAATGTTAACCGCTGAAGGGTTTGGTGGTCTTGAGAGTTCCTGAGCTGCTATCGCAGACCAAGTACTAGTCTTTCATAACAATATAATAATATCTAGGATTAAGCTTAAGGTGAAATAAAACCCAGAGGTGTTTTTGACCTCTTCAATTCAGTGTAGCAGAATACCATGCGTATGTATGTAGGCTACCTATGAAATTATTTAGAATAAGATTGCTTTAGTTTGAAACTTAAATTGAACTTCAGTTTTAGACTGTATGAACAGCCATGTTTCTGCTTTTCATCATGGTTCTGCTTTAATGATATAATCGCTTTTTCTTATTATTGGGTAATATCTTTTTTTTTAATTATTATTTTGCAGATTCAGTTTCTTCCTTCTATTATGATTATTTTTTCTTAACTCTGTATGCAGCTGTATTGCTGGAGCCATCCACTCAATACCATTGATAAACTTGAAAAAGACAAATTGAAGGCTTCTTGCATCATTGTGATTACTACATGCATGACAACTCCCAGGAAATGAACGAAGAGTTCCACACTTAACAACCCTTCATATTCAGTTGCTGGTAGTCTTTCATGTAGTTCATTTATAAACATTTCTATTCACACCTGGATGTTATCTGGAAAAAGGAAGGTACATAAGTTTGTTGTTCTACAAAAGGTAGGTCAGAATTGTCTGCAACTAAACTTATGTGTGCAGTGAAAACAAAAGTAATGGATACAGAACAGCCAGAATTATATATTTTGAAATATATATAATTATATATTATAGATTTGTAAGAATTATGTAAGTGCTTGACAGCCATCCTTAAGAACAGTGATCCTAAAGTGATCTTGAGCAAAATGTACCTAGTAATGATCTGTAAAGGCAACATTACCTTAAATGCTAGTGCATGTTTTTTGCATGTATTGAGGCACAAATGCACTGAGCCATGGCTGCACCTAATAATAATATTGTGAGGGGTTGAACCCGGGAAAAGATGTACTCTTTTAGAGAGTGCTCCAGAAAAATATGTGGTTGACAAGCCAACAAATAATATAAAAAAGGTTTGATTTTGGACAAGAAACGGGAGCCTGATTCAACACCAGGAGGGTTACAGAGAACTTATGCAACATTTTTGTTAAATCATGCAATGTCTGTCAGTTAGGTGGAATCCATTTCAATAAATGTAACTGCAAACTCTAAGATATTTATTAATTGTATGCAAAAACATGCTTATGAATTATATACAAGTAACAATTATTTGAGCAGAAATGGTTTCCAATATTACCTGCAAATCATCTGAAATGAGCTGAATGATCTGATGATCACACAATACAGCTAATTACTTGCATAATACTTAATTACATAATCCTGCATTAGTGATGCCTTATCCAGACTGTTAACCCCAACCCCAAAGTCCAGAGTTCAACAATAATTGCACACTGATGATTGTCTTTAATGGCAATGTGACATGAGAAACTACAGGACCAAACTGAAGTACAGACTAGATTGACTATATTGTAACTTTACCATTTGGTATTATCACTAACTCAATGTTTATTATTCTCAAAGGAACTTTCTCCCATATTTCAGCAAACAAGTTTTGAAGATCAGTTCAGGGGTACATGTAAAAGAATCTATAAGTGATTATGAATTAATTCTCTATATATAGTCTTAGTCATGGGGCCCGGTGGTGCAGTGGATAGCACCGTTGCATCACAACAAGAAGATCCTGGGTTAGAATCCATGCCTGGGGCCTTTCTGTGTGGAGTTTGCATGTTCTCCCCGTGTCCGTGTGAGTGTCCTCTGGGTACTCCGGTTTCCTCCCACAGTCCAAAGACATGCAGGTTAGGCTAACTGAAGTCTCTAAATTGCCCGTAGGTGACACCCTAAATTGCCCGTAGGTGTTAGTGAATGTGTGTGTGCCCTGCAATGGATTGGCGACCTGTCCAGGGGGTATTACTGCCTCTCTCCAGTATATAAATAAAATAAATAAGTAAACAACTAGTTTTTAGGGCAACCGGCCAGTTGACGGCCTGCAGGAATGTAGGCTAAATAAAGAATGTGAATATAGAAACAGAAAAGGAGAGGTTTTTTAATCATAGTTATATTGTAAAGTAAATTGGGAGTAAGGGAAAGAAATATCTAATATAATTGTAATCATTTATAAATTACACAATGTAGAATAAAGTAGATAGTAGAATATCAAAGTAAATAGTAATATAGGCCTAACAGTATGAATAGTGATGTATGGGATAGGAAATCTACATTGATTATTTTTACAGTTATGTTGTTCTGGTGATTTAAAAAAAAAATTGCTTAAATGTCCACAACTTGTATGATTGGCACTATAGGTTAAACTATTAATTATTCCTTAATTATATTAATAGGCCTAATAGGATGAGTACTATATAGTAAATGACAGCTAGAGAGATGATCAGTGAAGGTTATTTAGTGAAAGCTACAATACCTGATTACAATACCTACAATCCTGGTTATTAAATGGTAACAAATATAGCCCTGCTGTACTAACCCTTGATGGTTACAGTGCAATCCCCAGAAAGCAGTGACTTAAAGGCCAGGAAGCTACAGCAGGCAGCAATGGGTAGCAGCTCCCTCAGAGCATGGATCAAGCCAGGTATACCACAGGTTAAAGTTGGACTAGCTATATCTTTTTTTACTTATTTGCATAGCAAAGTCTTTGCCAAAGTGAATGTATATAACAGGGGTGTCAAACTCCAGTCCTGGAGGGCCGCAGTGTCTACAGGTATTTGTGGTTTCCTTTCAATCAGCACCCAGTTAAAGCATTGAGAACAAGGTGTGTGGACTTCTTAGCCAATTAGTGACTTAAATTAATCACTTGTGCTTAAACGCACCAAAAACCAGCAGACACTGCGGCCCTCCAGGACCGGATCTTGACACCCCTGGTATATAATGTAATACATTATATACACAAGCGTGTATAATGTGTGTGCAGTGAATTTTAGGCTTTGTTTCATCCCCTATACAACACCATGTTTTACCTCCTACTCAGTTGTAGGAGAAACTAAATTTCAGCTATATATTCCAGTTTACCACTGGTGCCCTTTTTTTTAAGCATACAGTTGAAGTTGGAAGTTTACATACACTTAGGTTGAAGTCATTAAAACTCATTTTTAACCACTCCACAGATTTTATGTTTGCAAACTATAGTGTTGGCAAGTCAGTTAGGACAGCTACTTTGTGCATGACACAGGTAATTTTTCCACCAATTGTTTACAGACAGATTATTTGACTTTTAATTCACTATGTCACAATTCCAGTGGGTCACTAAGTTGACTGTGCCTTTACATTTTATATATTTGGTCACATATCCTTTGCATGCCATGACTTCCTGATGTCTGTGACCCAACATCAAAAGACTCTTGATATCTTATTTTCTGGTACTCTTACTATAACATCTCTGCGTTTGATTGGATCTCAATGGGAACTGGGGGGTGGGACTAGATTTAGCTATAAATTATGCTGGAACAGTATGGAATACATGATTGGTAAAATGGCTGTAAGTCATCAAGGGTCTGAGGTATCAAACGAGCCTCAAACCATCACTCTTAATAAAGACCAAATATTAAAAATGTAAAGTCACAGTCAGTGTATGTAAACTTCTGATCCACTGGAATTGTGATATAGTGAATTAAAAGTCAAATAATCTCTCTGTAAACAATTGTTGGAAAAATTACTTAATTGTAATTAACACAATACTTACTTGTCCTAACTGACTTGCCAACAGTATAGTTTGCTAACATGAAATCTGTGGAGTGGTTAAAAATGAGTTTTTTAGTCAAAATGACAGTTAGAGATATCTGTAATTCAGTTTTGACTAGTTGTGCATGACGTTGCTTATGCGAGGCTTCCCATTGAATATTGGCCCAGCAAAGCATTTGAACATAGCAGAAGCAATGGCGGTTGCTGTTGTGGATAATATAGTGAGAAAATGCCATGCAATAGAAAGAGCTTATCATCTAGGAATTTGTGGCGAATGAGAGCTTCGTTCACTAGAGAGTTGTGGTAGAAATTTAAGGCGAATTGTATTATTGTCTCCAGATACACTTGAAGACCTACGACGAAGTCTGGATGGTCTCAGAACACTAATCTCCCGTTCTGGAGTAACGTTAGCTGAAAATGTAGGGTTTTCAGCCCATTGAATTAATTCAGGTGAGTTTATTTTGCTTTGTAAAACATGATGTAACGTTTAATATTAATAATCAGACGGTAACAGAAATGCTCAAACTCGTGAAATGAACTGTAGACAAACAAACCAATAAATAATAATAATAAATAAAATAAAGTGCATTAGCTTAATTGGGACCAGTGTTGGGAATGTACAATGGGCTAATCTGGGCCACAGTTGGATAAACTGCTGGCTTTCTCCTGCCTCCTGTGTGTGTGGTATGTTTTCTCTTCAGTATATTGCCCGATTTTATGATGACTCCAAGTTTATTGACTGTTACGTTCCTATGCTGCTTTGTGAGTGTGGCCCTTTTAAATGTTAAACTCGTTTAATTTGGCTCACCTGGGTCATGATTGGCAATTGAAGACACCTGTGCCTGATTACCAGGGGAGCATATATACTTGTGGCATTTCTCTCATTGGGAGGTGATTCATCCTTTTTTTTGGGGACTCTGCTTTCTTTGTACATTCTGGGAGGAAGCTCTCTTTTTTTATATAGTGTTGCCTAGTGATGGCGAAATGAGGCTTCCTGAAGCACTGAGGCTTTGCAGCCAATTGTATCGCAAATAGATTCATTACTCGAAGCCTCATTCAACACAGTGTACACTAGTGACACCTGCTGGTAAAAGTAATTTAGAGCAACGAAATCATTACAAATTCCACCCCAGGTTCAAAATAACGAAGTTGCCGCGAACTAGCAACAAGCGACCCTTTAGCTCACTGGTAACGCGTCGGACTTCAGAGCCATTTCTGTAAGAGAAAGTACCAGTTCAAAACCCCGCTCAGGTGATACACATACTAACATACTCATAATTTATATTTGTAACTGTCATTAGGCTAGATTTGTTTTATACTAAGATATATTAGCCTATAAAATAATATATGTAATAATATTATATTAACTTTCAAAATGAAAAAAACAGGAAGATTGATATAAAGGGGGACAACATTTGGTTGGGGTTCTATTGAGCAGTAAAAGTGTTTCTGGTCTGGGACTGGGAGTGCTTCTGTAACCAGGCAGTGAAAGTGAATGTGCTTCAGTATGGGCAGTGAAAGGGAAGCTGCTTTTGTGACTGAAAAGGGAGGTTTTTATTAACGGCCTCATCAAGTTCTTGCTTTCTGGAACCTATGGCAAAATAACAATATGCAAATGTATTTTTATCAACATGTATGTCAGTATGATTATGATAAAGCAACCATAACTGCTATTAAAAAGTCAAATAAATAAATAAATAACCTCCGCTGGTTTCTTGCTCATTGGCAGGTGCATTTTCATGCATTGCCTGATAATGCCTGGACGAGGTATTATTGCTGTAAGCCAGCTCCTTTAGGCACAGCAAGCACTTTACCTTCAAAATTAAATAATATGCCATTTGAGAAGGAATGCAGGTGATAATGATAAGAAAGAATAAGAAATAACAATCAAATCATAATAATATGAAACAAATCGTAATAATTTGCTGTAGTTACGTTAAAATAACAACCAACGAACTACATGCACAGTCGATTGCTAGCCCAGTGTTCGAATAGCGTTTCAGTGTGTTTTTATATCTACGCCACTTAGGCCTGCCTTATTTGGAGATATCGGGTCAAAATATTCCCAAGCAGGAGAAGATTTTCGCTTCCATGCAGGTTCCATTAGCCTATTTTTGTACAAAAACGACAAAACTGTACAAAAAAATAATAATAATACAACAAAAATTCCTCAAAAAAATACTCCAAAAACTTTCAATAGCAATAATACCAATAATAATGAACTCTCCGCAACAACCCTCGAAATAAGGGGGGTATCGCTCCTTTATATCTACAATTCAAAACCCCTCATTCCGCCCAAAACGCAAAACAAACCGATCACATGGTTCTACAGCACCCGAGGCCTCGTTTGTCATCGATCACGTGCTTCTCTGAAAGTGATACAAGCTTCGTTGCGAGGCTTCTGTAGAAACTGCCCTACGTACTCGACACACAGCTCGGAGTTCGGTATCATCCGTAACATCACTAGTGTTGCCTTTTGATAGAAAGGAAGAAATTAGTGACGTTCAGTAAGGCTGCGGAAGACTTTCATTTGCCTTTTGGTATTTTGTTTTCCGGTTCAGAATTAAATAGCTTTGATACTAAAGATTATGTAAGTTAGTTTGAGCTTCCTCTAGTTTTACCTAAAATTGTTGCTGCTGAGTTCTTGCAAATTAAGCAAAACTATGGATTTTTAAGAAGGCTTATTTGAGTTGGCACACATTGCATTTCAACACCAGCTGCGCGATTTCCATGTCAAAATGTAAATGTAAATGTAAATAATTTTTTATTTTATGATGTATGCTATTAAAACTAATGTAAATCAGAGGATAGCGGCGGTGAATGAGAAGCCGGCTTGATTTGCCGAGGCTGGTAACTGCCTAGTTTAGCATCCCACTGGATTTGCGACGGACTTGGCTGGTTTCTAGCATTCGACTGGTCACTCACGTAGCCGACCTAGCCTGGCAACCGACTAGATTGGCAATTTTTTTTAATTTTTTTTTTTACAATTTCTGAATTAACTTCTCTCATTCACAGTTTGAGTCTGCGGTATCCACAAGGCAAGTTGTTCAATTCAAGCGAATGACTTACTTTTAGACAGCAGTACTGGACAAAACATTTGACAAAACATTTGACAAGCCGGTTATGAATATTTAATCCACGGTGGCCCCCTAGTGGTAGTTGTCGACGTCCCAAACATGTTTTTCTGAAATTACTTAGTTTAACCGTATTTTTATACAGTCTATGGTTTAACCCCCCAAAATTCCGCCGCAACCTTTTATACATTAATGGGAAACACTGACGTTAGCAGTGTAAATACGGCTTAATACTCACATTCAGTATGCTCTCGCCACACACTGCAAAGAGGAAGACTCAGATTCTGAAATTCAGGCGAGGAGTGAACAGAGAATCCTAGACGACAATGACATAATTGTTAGTAACAATGAAACATATCAGCTTTTACATTCCTATACACCTGAAAATTGTGTGTGTGTGTGTGTGTGTGTGTGTGTGTGTGTGTGTGTGTGTGTGTGTGTATATATATATATATATATATATATATATATATATATATATTATAGCTAGGTAGGTATAGGTATAACGTTAGCTAGGTAACGAAACGAATTCGCTAACTTTTACCTCAGGTAGCCTAACGTTAGCAAGTAGCTAGCTAACGTTAGTATGTTGAACACAGCTGAATTTTGCAAACAGTAGGCCTATTTACAGAAAACCGAAGTATGGGTGATCACTTAGCTAATCTAACAAGAAAATTTCAATTGGACATTATACTATTATACTACGACAAGTTATTTAGAAGAAACGTAGGCGACTTACCCAATTATTCTGTATGCTATACTCAGAATGAGACTATCTGAGAGACTCTTTCGTGCAGTTTCAGTTGAACTTCAAAATATCCTCGAGCTGACTGCAGAACTGCTTACTTGTTGCGGTGGTAGCATAGCAGATGGGTAGCCCTTGAATTACGCTAGTTAAATAGGATAACGTTACTCCCTCAAAAAAGGACACCATGACTATGGGATGTGATAACTGACATTATTTGGATTACTAAACTAACTGAGCGGAGAACTGACGTGTATACGCTCGTGTAAACGTGTGAAAAAATTCTATTGTGTTGATGGAGAAGACGCGCGTTGGCACGGCGATTCAGACGTCACAGACGGTCGTATCGGACGTGCGCTCAATAATACACGTGCGTGCGTACGTTATTGCTTATTTTTACTAAACGCCTGGATAACGCTCGTGTATAAGCACGTGTATAAGGACGTCTATACGCGCGTGTATAAGCACGTGTATAAGGACGTCTATACGCGCGTGTATATGTACGGACGTGTATATGTAGGCTACAGTAGAAAGTGAGCAGAGACATTTGGGAAGTGGGGGATTCATTTGTCAAAATGCTTGTAGGTGCTGTTGTGGTTAATATTTTCTACGAACACTGTAACATAGTTTTGGTTATGTAGTGTTAACATTATTTAATTTGGTATTTTGTAGGGGGCCTTGAGTGTGCTAGAATTGTTGTTTGTTGACATTTGTTACCTCTATTAAGACATTCTGTGGGTCTAGAAACTTCATCACTCAGCCTGGCCTGGATGTTCACACTTAACTGTGGACAGTAAAGTCTATTCTCAATAATTAGAAAGATCAATGCATAGAACCGACAGCAAGCACGCCAAAAGTAGTTACAAAAAATGACAAGCAGGTGTCGCACTGCGTGAACCTCCTCATCAATAGGTTTGTACACTCAATGTCTCAAAAAATAAATAGAAATGTGGATATGTTGACAGCTAGACGGTTCGTGTAACGTTTATCAATTTGATTTCCTGATGCATATACAGTGGTGTTCAAAAAAATAGCAGTACAACATCAGTAACCTGATGAACCACTGTTATTAGTAGTAGTGATATTTCTGCATGGCAAATAATTTACTTGTAGATGTAGTAGTGTAATAGAAAAACAACAGACCCAACTGTCATGACATGCACGCTGCTTGTTCTGAGTAATTGACTCATTCATTGAAAGGGGCGTGTTCTAAATAATAGCAGTGTGGAGTTTAATTAGAGAATTCATTCATTCTGTGAAAAAAAAACAGGTCAAACAGGTGATGCCATCATGATTCTGTATAAAAGGATATCAAAAGACTCCTGATATCTTATTTCCAGGTAGGCTACTCTTAGAAGCAATACTATAACCTCTCTGCATTTGAATGGATCTCTATGGGAATTGGGGGGTGGGACTAGATTAAGCTGTAAATTACACGGGAATAGTATGGAACCTGGTTGGCTAAATGGCTGTAAATCAACAAGGGTCCTAGGTATCAAACAAGCCTGAAACCATCACAAGCTGGCAAATGATCCAGCAACTGATAAGCTGGCGGTGGTAAATGAGAAGCCGTCTATTGATTCGCCGAGGCTGGTAAACTCATGTGTCTATAGCTTAGCAGCCCACTGGATTTGCAACTGACCTGGCTGGTCACTCGCATACCTAGTCTGGCAACCCACTGGATTGGCGATTATTTATTTGTTTATTTTACTATTTCTGAATTAGGCTAATTTATCACCTCTCTTGCATTTGCAGTTTGAGTCTGCAGCTATCCACGAGGCAACAGTCGTCTGATTCAAGCGAAGGACTTGCGAAATCAGATAACCTCATTAACTTTGGCCCACCAGAATCAATTTTCACCAATTTTCTAGGCTACTTGTCTTATTTAGCCTAAGTGTCATATCTCAAAAACGATTTACTGCAGCACAACCATGTTTTAAAGTTCGAATTGAAGAAGAGGCCTATCGCCGATTTGCAGCCCACTGGATTTGCAACTGACCTGGCTGGTCACTCGCATACCTAGTCTGGCAACCCACTGGATTGGCGATTATTTATTTGTTTATTTTACTATTTCTGAATTAGGCTAATTTATCACCTCTCTTGCATTTGCAGTTTGAGTCTGCAGCTATCCACGAGGCAACAGTCGTCTGATTCAAGCGAAGGACTTGCAAAATCAGATAACCTCATTAACTTTGGCCCACCAGAATCAATTTTCACCAATTTTCTAGGCTACTTGTCTTATTTAGCCTAAGTGTCATATCTCAAAAACGATTTACTGCAGCACAACCATGTTTTAAAGTTCGAATTGAAGAAGAGGCCTATCGCCGATTTGCAGCCCACTGGATTTGCAACTGACCTGGCTGGTCACTCGCATACCTAGTCTGGCAACCCACTGGATTGGCGATTATTTATTTGTTTATTTTACTATTTCTGAATTAGGCTAATTTATCACCTCTCTTGCATTTGCAGTTTGAGTCTGCAGCTATCCACGAGGCAACAGTCGTCTGATTCAAGCGAAGGACTTGCGAAATCAGATAACCTCATTAACTTTGGCCCACCAGAATCAATTTTCACCAATTTTCTAGGCTACTTGTCTTATTTAGCCTAAGTGTCATATCTCAAAAACGATTTACTGCAGCACAACCATGTTTTAAAGTTCGAATTGAAGAAGAGGCCTATCGCCGATTTGCAACAGAATACATTTGTCAGAATCGTCACATAAGCCTATATATAGCTAGGCTGCATAATACGCATGAAAAAGGTTGTTTTACATTGTGTAGACTGCCACCTAGTGGATCTTTTTGGTACTTAGCAACATGTAAGTGCAGGAAATCAGGAAATTTCCCCAGTTGACCAAGTCGCGCAGCTGAACTCACGGTGTTGCGCAGTTATTTTCTTGATACTATTTGTATTTTCACAACAAGAATCTTTCGGTAAACATGTTCAAGAAAAGTTAAACCTTGTGATTTATTGGAGGATATCAAGTTGTTAGCTAGCCTACCTGTCTAGCTCTGCATAGAAACGCGCTGCAAGAGCAGTATAGCTACAGGCTGGACGAAAACAATGGAACTAGTCTAGTGCAAGTAGTACAGACCGACAGATATTCATAATACAATTATGCCCTCTATGACTGTGACGGCATTGCCATGAGAACTTAAGTGTGCACATCCAGGCCAGGCTGAGTGTTCTAGACCCACAAAATGTCTTGATAGGGGTAACAAATGTCAACGAACAACAATGCCCCATTCTAGCACACTCAAGGCCCCCTACAAAATACCATAAATTAAATAATGTTAACACTAACCTAAACTAGGTTACAGTGTTCGTAGAAAATATTAACAACAACAGCCAGCCTACAAGGAATTTGACTATAAATTAAGTGAATCCCCCACTCCCCAAATGTCTCTGCTCACTTTCTACTGTAGCCTACATATACACGCCCGTACATATACACGCGCGTATAGACGTACGTCTGCTTATACACGTGCTTATACACGCGCGATCACACGATTGGCTGCTCAGTTAGCAAAGTAATGTCAGTTATCACACCCCATAGAAAATACCGTGTTAACACGTCCATTTTGAACGTATTAAGGCGTTTAAAATTGCGTGCTACCACTTCATCAGTTTCTGAAGGGAAACGTCTTAACACGAACAAATTTGACGTCTTAATGCGGACGTCGAAATACAGGTTTTGGCCCAAACGGCGTTCCACACAAATTTGACGTCTTAACGCGGACGTCGAAATACAGGTTTTGGCCCAAACGGCGTTCCATACCCACTTGCCGCCCGTAGCTTCTGACATCACTACAGATATCTGCAACGTCATTTAGCCTAGTAAAAACTCAAATTCAAGATATCTGTAATTACATTTTGACTAGGCAGAATGAAAGTTAAAGATATCTCCAATTTGAGATAGGCTATCTCTAATCGAAATTCATTTCAAGATATCTATAACTTGTAGATATCTCAAACTGGAATTAGGTATGGCCTAAAGTTATTGCGCAACAATTTAGAGAAATCCACATACGAGCGAAGGCAGGAAGTACCTTCTCACTGACCCGGAAGTGCAATTCGCCTTTACGTCTCATCAAAACATTTTTTTATTTTTTATCCATGTCCACTTGTGCGAATTTATACAATGTTAACTTGCTTAAATATGTTATAGTTTCATACGAAGGCAACGATACCAAGCATAGCAAAAATCTGTAAGCACACGTCTGGAGAAAATTTCGTGAAGATAATCTGTAATTTCTTTTTGGAATTTAACGTTAGTCTGGTAAGTGATTAGACTGCATGCCTAGCCTGTTAGCTATAGCTACGTAATCTAGTGTTATTGAAATAACTTTTTTAGTTTGCCGTAGTCAGCTTGCCAATTTACGTAACATTAGTTCAGTTTTTTTGGCTGTGAATTTTAAAACATCTTTTGCAGGAGAAAATGTGTTAGTTTGTGCAGTCTCGATGACTGTCGAACCGTATTAATCTAACGTTGTCATAACATTTCTTCTTACCGTGAAAATCGACGACTTGTTTACATTCTCGGACAGATGTTAACGTAAATCTATCATCACGGCGGCACTTTCGCCACAAGTCAGCAATTATATCGGGAAATGCCCTCTTTGAAAACAAAAAAATAAATAAAAGAAAAAGGCTATGCTTTTGCTGCATACCAGTTTTTGCCAAAGCTGCATCATAGCCATCATAGCCATCATAGCGCTATCTTTCAAAACCATAACAGCGCGGATGCCCTTAAAAAAACCCAAAATAAAAACCGTTGGCTACACATAGCCTATGGCTATAACTGTCTGGACTAAACGGGCCACTTTTTAGTTCATAAAACTCAAAAGTAAGCTAAAGATATCCAGTGAGCACAAGTTGCTTACACTAGACTAATCCTACTAGTTCACAATTTTTAATACGCTCTTTTTTCTGTAAGTATAAAATTTTAAGATTTTTTTTTGTTATTATTGTTTATATTTTTTATTTTAATACACGCCGAAATAAGCCTTTCTGCAGCGTGTCTTTGTGGCTCAGTGAGTAGGTAGCCTGCTCCGTGATCTTTGCTATACCCGCGACGTTGTACAACCCCTGGAAAAAAGATCACAGATATGACACAAAACAATTTTTGTTTAATAGCTGAACATTTTGGCTTCGTGAAACATACATCAAACAAAATAAATTATTTTAATTAATGGCAAATTTTTTTCCAGATCAAGTAGAGGAAAAAAATATGGAATCACTCAATGTTGAGGAACAACTTATGGAATCATCAACAAAAAAAAATCACAATTAGTACTCCTAACTCCTAGTACAACAATACTCCTCCTCGGGCTTTTATGACGGCCTGAATTCTTTGAGGCATGGACTTCACTAATGAAAAACAATATTCTCCATCAAGCTGGTTCCAACTTTCTCGAATAGCGGTTGACAGATCAGCTTTGCAGGATGGAGCCTTGTCATGGGCCATTTTTTATTTTATTTCCACCATAAATTTTCAGTCGGATTGAGATCCGGACTGTTTGCTGGCCATGTCATTGAGTTGATATGCCTTTCCTGAAGAAAAGCTTTAACACTCTTTTGTCTGTGGCAAGATGCATTATCATCCTGAAAAATGACTTCATCATCACCAAACCTATTTTCTATCGATGGAATGAGAAAAGTGTCCAAAATTTCAATGTACACCTGTGCATTGACTGTTGAGGTAATGATTGCCATCTCCCCGGGTCCTTTACCTGACATGCAAACCCATATCATAAATGGCTGGGGAAATTTGATTGTTTTCTTCAGGCAGTCATCTTCATGTTTCATTAGAATGGCACAAGTTCCAGCATCATCTCCTTGGCCAATGCAGATTTGTGATTCATCACTGAATATCACTTTCATCCAATCATCCACACTCCATGATTGCTTCTCTTTAGCCCACTATAACCTTGTTTTCTTCTGTTTTGGTGTTAGTGCTGGTTTTCGTTTGGCTTTTCTATGTAAATCCCATTGTTTTTTTTATGTAAATCCCATTTCATTCAGCCGATTTCTTACAGTTCTGTCACAAACATTGACTCCTGTTTCCACCCATTTGTTTTGTTGTGCATTTTCTATTTTCAAGGCATATTCCTTTGAGTTATCTATCCTGATACTTTGACGTCTTCCTTGGTCTACCCGTATGTTTTCCTTTTATAACCTTCATATTTTGCTTATACTTGCACCAAAATTTAGACACAGCTGACTGGGAACAACCAACATCTTCTGCCACACTCCGTGTTGGATTTCCTTTTTGAAGGAGTTTTATAATCCTTTCCATTGTTTCAATTGACAACTTTCTTGTTGGGGCCATGTTTCCTTTCAATTAGCCAAGTCCAACAGCCTGTTAAGGTCTGTAAGCACTCTTTTTTTAACTGCAGACTAATTTGCATTTTTAGACATTTTTAGCCGGTATTTGTTTTAGAAATGCAATTTATAATTAAATTTGTTTGAGGTATGTTTCACAAAGCCAGAATGTTCAGCTATTAAACAAAAATTATTTTGTGTCATATCTGTGATTTGTTTATTTGCTACGGAGTAAAAAAGCTGGGTGAACATCCTCTAAGTGTGGTGATTCCATAATTTTTGCTTACGTTCGAATCTGACCTTTTGCCGCATGACTCGCTCCCATTCCTCTTGTCTCCAGGCTGTCAAATAAATCTGACAAGCTTTTACACTTATTTTAAGAAAGTATACTCTTGACTACTTATATACCTTTGTAGGGTCCACCTTGTTCCCTCAACCTAGTTAGAGCTATAAATTCATATCATGAAAGACACCCAGCATCACTAGGTCATAGAATCCAGGAGAGAATCCCAACAGGGCATGTTATAGGTACTCAAATTGCCACAGACTAGTCTAAATAGGCCTACCAAATGAATACAAAAACGTGTAGGCCTAGGCTAGAGACGAGGAGCGAGTCATGCGGCAAAAGGTCAGATTCGAACAAAGATCACGGAGCAGGCTGCCTACTCACTGAGCCACAAAGACACACTGCAGAAAGGCATACTTCGGCATATATTAAAATAAATATATAAATAAACAATAATAATAATTTTAAAAAATACTTTGAAGTTTCTACTCACAGAAAAAAGAGCGTATTAAAAATAGTGAACTAGTAGGCTTAGTCTAGTGTCAGCTACTTGTGCTCACTGGATATCTTTAACTTACTTTTGAGTTTTATGAAATAAAAAGTGGCCTGTTTCATCCAGACAGTTTTCATAGGCTAGGCTATGTGTAGCTTACGGTTTTCATTGAGTTTTTTTTTTTTAAAGGGTTTCCGCGCTGTTATGGTTTTGAACAGAGCCGGATTAAGGTTGCATGCGGCCTCTGGCTGTAATTCAAACAGGGGCCCTTCCATCAAAATGATTACTAGTGTAAGTGAACAAGAAATCCTATTGAATTGAATTGTAATTATAGTGAATTTCATCCACATACTTATTATTATATAATATAATATGACCTCTGTCCGTTAACATCTGTCCGAAATTGTAAACAAGTCGTCGATTTTCACGGTAAGAAGAAATTTTATGACGTTACTTGCCTTGCTACAGCTATGATAATGGAGCTCGCCACCTATCCAGCAGCCGATTTTGCTGTCGAGCAATGTTTTGTTGTCATTTCAATAACGTTATACTGAGTGCAGTTTAGTTTTAGAATGCAATTAAAAAAGCGTAACGTTGTTCTCTTAGGAAAATTTTATATCAAGTTACTGTTGTCATGTTGTATACATGTCGTTAGTCTTTTCATATATATATTTTTTAATTTTTTTGCAAGTGTTTTAAAACTAGTCCCGGTTTTTGTACCTATTTTTGAAGTGTGTACATGTGAATATCCTTTGATACTGGTGTAGAAGTATGTGTTTGTATACTGAACACTTGCATGAAGTCAGAGCATAGCTCATATAGCTGGTAATGCATACAAGTATACATTAGTCCTAAGAACTGTTAAGATAACTTCATGTGCTGTGAAAAGATTAAAAATAACAAGCCCTGGTTTGTTTTTGCCTCATGTTTCCTCCACAGCTGGCACGTCCTTCCAAACCATCATGCCTGCACTTCTTGAGAGACCCAAACTGTCCAACGCCATGGCGCGGGCCCTTCACAAGCATATCATGAGAGAGAGGGAGCGGAAAAGACAGGGTGAGCCCCCAACCCCACCTCCAATGACCTGTTCTTAAAAACCGGAATGTTCATCTACCTTATCAAAGACATTATACTGTAGTTTGGAGAACAATGCATCATAATAAAGGGGAGTAAAACTCTCTACCCAGTGTATTTGGATGATGAAACATTTTTTTAGTCACCCAACATTCTCGTCTATTTCTGACCTTCACCAGGTCTTTGTTCTGGTTCACAAGCTCTGTTGTTAGTGCCGCTCATTTTATTTTCCCGGTTTCTTCTGCACTGATCTGGAGCGTTAACAGCGTTCTCCTATAACGCTATGCCAGTGACAGTTTCATTCTGTTTGCTCCACAGAGGAGGAAGAAGTGGACAAAATGATGGAGCAGAAAATGAAAGAAGAGGAAGAAAGGAAAAGGAAAAAAGAGATGGAGGAGAGGATGTCCCTGGAAGAGACAAAGGAACAGGTGAGAGAGAGGGTAAAAAGAGCAAGTGCTATTGACTGTACTGAGCAGGCAACAGTTAATATTAATTGTTCTTTACCCACTCCTGCACCCTCATCTCTCTCTCTCTCTCTCTCTCTCTCTCGTATTCATCTCCCCCCGCTCCCTTGGTCTCTTACTCTCACCCCCTCCCTCTGTGTCTTTTAGATCATGAAAATGGGAGTGAAGCTCCAGGGCCTGCAGGAGGAGAAGCACCAGCTCTTCCTCCAGCTGAAGAAAGTACTCCATGAGGAGGAGAAGAGACGGAGAAAAGAACAGAGGTAAAGAGAAAGAGAGAAAAATTAAAAGAGGTAAAGAGAAAGACAGAAAAATGAACAGAGGTAAAGAGAAAGAGAGAAAAATGAACAGAGGTAAAGAGAAAAATGAACAGAGGTAAAAGGAAGAGAATGAACAGAAGTCACCAATATTTACTGTGAAAAGAACAGATTTAATTTTAAAAACGGGTAAAGAGATGGATAAAATAGTAGAGGTAAATGGGAGAGACTTGAGAAAAGAACAGAAGTAAGAATATAGACAATGAACAGATGAAAGTGGAGAAAAGAACAGGTAAAGAGATAAGAGCAATGAACAGATGAAAGTGGAGAAAAGAACAGGTAAAGAGATAAGAGCAATGAACAGATGACAGTGGAGAAAAGAACAGGTAAAGAGATAAGAGCAATGAACAGATGAAAGTGGAGAAAAGAACAGGTAAAGAGATAAGAGCAATGAACAGATGAAAGTGGAGAAAAGAACAGGTAAAGAGATAAGAGCAATGAACAGATGAAAGTGGAGAAAAGAACAGGTAAAGAGATAAGAGCAATGAACAGATGAAAGTGGAGAAAAGAACAGGTAAAGAGATAAGAGCAATGAACAGATGAAAGTGGAGAAAAGAACAGGTAAAGAGATAAGAGCAATGAACAGATGAAAGTGGAGAAAAGAACAGGTAAAGAGAAGAGATGGAGTGTGGTTGTGTCTTTGGACCACACAAATGCAGGTGATTCATTAAGAAGTCAAGTCACAGCACATGATCATGGAGTATTAGCCGTTTTATCCCCTGGGTTTTGTTAATCGCAAGTGGCTAAATGGAGTGCCTGTCTTTGCCCTGTGTTATGTAGCATATCGACAGCCTCATAACAAAAGTGCCTAAGTCATTTTTTTGTAGTTTTGAGAAAAAGGCAAAAAAACTGCTGCAATTCTACGTCAATTTATTAACTCTTTCTTAGAGTGGTTCAGGAAGTGCACAGCGACCTGCAGTGACTTGAGCATTTTTACACTGTTGACGAATGATAAATCAAGTGATTTAGGCAGAAAATCTCAAAATGTCCAAAAAATGACTTAGGCACTTTTGTTATGAGGCTGTCGATATGTGTAGTGTGGTAGGTTTTTGCAAAAAACCTAGCTGCAATTAATTTCTATGACTGAGGACTGGCTTTTTCAGCCAGTATGTAGTCTGTCCTTTCATAAATACATGTATATGATGTCATAACATCACTCATTAATGGTGTCTCTCCCTGCCTGTCCTTCAGTGACATGACAACTCTGACCTCTGCTACTTACCAGCCCAGCATGGCTATCCACTCAGGACAGCACCTGCTGAGCATGCAAGGTGAGATACACACACACATTCACATACAAAACTCTGCTCAGTAGCGATTTCCCTCAGTCATTCACAAGCTTTTTAACAGTTCTGACAACGCTCACAAGACAAATAAGCTACCTTGTCTTAAAGTAGGCCCACAAAAATTTAGGCCAAAACACTATTATAACGTTTTGATCAATAGCGAAGTCACTAGCCAGAAAAATAGGTTTTTCATCCGTACCCATTACGATAGGATATTCACATAAATTATAAGGTCCAATGGGTGGGGATTTGGTTCGAGTGGGGGTCCGTGGGAGGTGAATTACCCCTGATAACAGGTGGTATTGACCGAAGGGTAGTGAGTGTATTGGGAGCAGACTGTGTCGAGTGGAAGATTGTTCCCATACAGATACACTACTCACAAAAAGTTAGGGATATTTGGCTTTCGGGTGAAATTTATGGAAAATGTAAGTTCACGCTACAGTGATATTATACGTATCATGAAAGTAGGGCATTTAAGTAGAAGCATGCAATGGTGATTTCCTCATCTCAAACAATTTATTGAAACAAAAGCCAACAACAGTGGTGGGTATACCACAACAAAAATGTCAATGTCTCAATAACTTGTCATGTGCCCTTGAGCATCAATTACAGCTTGACAACGACGTCTCATGCTGTTCACAAGTCGACTTATTGTCTGCTGAGGCATGGCATCCCACTCTTCTTGAAGGGCGGCCCTCAGGTCATTGAGGTTCTGGGGTACAGAGTTACGAGCCTCTACACGGTGAGTCAGCTGATCCCATAGGTTTTCTATGGGATTCAGGTCTGGAGAAAGTGCAGGCCACTCCATTTGAGGTACCCCAGTCTCCAGCAGCCTTTCCCTAATGATGCGACCTTGATGAGCTGGAGCATTGTCGTCCATGAAGATGAAATTAGGCCTGTGTTGTTCATGCAGGGGCACAATGACTGGATTAATGATGTTATTCAGGTAGTATGGGCTTGTCACTGTACCATTCACAAAGTGTAGGGCAGTTCTGTATTGACTAGACACACCTGCCCACACTGTAACACCGCCACCACCAAAGGGTCGTCTGGTGACAACAGTGGCTGATGCATAGCGCTCTCCTTGACGTCTCCAACATCGTTGGCGGCCATCATTTCTGCTCAACGTGAATCGACTTTCATCAGAGAACAGCACTGAGGCCCACTGGTCCCTCGTCCAGCATAAATGCTCCCTGGCCCATGCAAGACGATGACGCCTGTGCCTGGTGGTGTGGTCAGGTACCCTTGCAGGTCGTCTAGCACGCAGACCACGCTGATGTAAACGGTTTCGAATGGTCTGACGTGACACTTGGGTGCCTCTCACCTCCCTTAAATGTGCCTGGAGTTGAGTGGCATTCATCATCCGGTTCCGCAGGGGACTGTTCACAATGAAGCGGTCATCAGTGTGGGATGTGGCCAAAGGACGTCCACTTCTATGCCTTTCTGTGACTCTTCCAGTCTCTCTGTATCTCTGTTGCAACCTGCTGATGACACTCTGTGACACTCTAAGCTCAGTGGCCACTTCCCTCTGAGAACATCCTGTTTGAAGCCTCGCAATGGCGAGGTACTGTTGATCAATTGTTAGGTGTCGTCTTGGTCTCATGATGGCAAAATGTGAACAGCATGATGAAGAGGACTGTTTAAATACCAATTCTAATTGAACCAGGAAATTTATTAGTCGATTCATGGATCAAACACCTGTTGTGAATTTTGCCGTTCAGCTCCTTGTTAGAGAACAGCAAGTTGTGCAAAAAGTACTGAAACATTGAATAGTTGGACATGTGCATTCAAAAGTTTAGAGAAGGTCAAATTAATTTCACCTGTAAAGGTTATAGTGCATTTTAGGTTCATCCTGAAATTTCACCCGAAAGCCGAATATCCCTAACTTTTTGTGAGTAGTGTATATAGGATAAGGTTTTCCCAAACAAGCAACCATATTTTTGAGTCTAAAAAACTGCAACCTTCAACTCTCAAGTGACCTCTGAAAAAAGCCCAAAGTTGGTTATTATATATGGACTTCGTAACGCTAGCTTTGGGGTCTTTCCAATTTGGAAAGCAAACTTGGAAGAGAATCTACCCAGGAGGGTACCTACCCAAGATTTCTGTGTAGTGACCGTCTTCTTTGTCAATGATTTGTGCGGTGGGGTGGGGGTTGTCAAAATAAAATATCTTCCAAATGCCTGTCCTTCTCTGACATCTCTCTCTCCCTCCCTCCCTTCCACTAGGCAGTCCTGTGAGTCATGGTCGGCCTGGGGCTCTATTGGGGGAACGCAGTAAGCAGCTGTTTCAGTCCCCTGTTGTTCAGGTGAGTTCAGAGCACAATATGGACTGCTGTGTGCATACTGTGTATAAAGAAGATTTCTTTACCTCTGTTATAAAATCGACTGAAATTATTTGCAGGGTTAGGTATGTTTGCTTCCTAAGTACTGGTACTTCAACAGTGTAAAAAAACTGATTTTTGAGGGAGGGCTGCTCATTACATTATCCAAAGTTAAGTAAAACTTTTCACTCTGTGACATTCTATTTTAAAAACTGGTCCTTACCAGCCCACTCTCTACACTACAGACTCAATCCATTTTATCTTACAAATACGCTATGCTGGAAAGTATATAGATTCCAGCTATGGTTGTTGATGTGTGCGAGAGCTGATTGGTGGGCAATGTCACCTGACAGGTGATTGGTTTGAAATGTCTCCTGACAGGGTCGCCACTTCCAGACACAGCCTGGCTTCAATGCTGGGAGCTCTGAACATGGACAGTATTCAGCCAGCCAGGCAGGGCACGGGCCGTACGGAGTCTCCCAGCCTCAGCACGCCTCCCCCTATGCACCCAGCCAGCCTGTCCCAGTCAGCTATGCCAGCAGCTCCCAGCTTAGAGGTACACCTGCTCGTCTATGAGTGCAAATGGTATTGTCTAAACAGAGTTTTCATTATTATTATTAATAACTATGACGTGTAGTCATGGTTATTATTATGATTACCACTTCATGACTGTCATTTTCACAAATATTACATTCTTTTTTTAAATTATAATTATTACATTACAATTTGTATTATTACTGGATCTATTAAATGGGAGAGATCTGAGCTGCTTTTTGTATATATGGGCCACCTGCAGCTGGCCTTGGGGAATAATTAAAATGTATTGAATTGAACTGATTTTGGAATTGGAAATTGATTTCATAAAGGCATAAAAAGGATTTTTGAATATATGTTTGGACACAAAATAATCTTTATGTCCCAGATTTTCCTGAAATATTCTGTAAAAAATGTCAGATGAAGGAATGATATTTGATGCATATTTGAGATTGTACCCATTAGCACAGTAAGACACTGTTTTGAACTGTACTTTTGGCCGACAACCTCTTAGTGCCCTCATCATCCTTATATGTTCTAAATGATGAGGGTAATTATGATTCTGTTAATGTTAAAGGTATTCCAAAAATAAAAATTTTGATTTGTTGTTCTATATATTGTTTGATATATTACTATACTATAAACAGTATTGAACACAGAAACATTCAGTGGGATCTTTGGTTCTTTTTGAGATGCAGCCCATTTTAAGTGTGGGAATGAGTGTATCAAACAATGAAAAGAACAAAATATGTTTCGGATGTAACAGAAATTTATTTCGACTTTATATCCAATGCAAAAAAAATGGAAGAACAAGAGAATATAATGAACAGAACAGGCCATTAAAGCTCATCTAAGCTCAACATTTGCCTACAACTAGAGTATCCAGCACTACAGCAAGACTTGACTTGAATACCCAGAGAGTCACTGGCTCTACTACATGACCTAGCAAGCTTTAATACAGTATCTCAACAAATGTATCGAAAAATATTTTGTTGTTGACTTTGTCAATCTCCTTTATGAATTTAAGATTCTCAATCTCCGCCACCCCCATCTCCTCTTGCCCAGTTTTAGGAACTGGTAGTAAGAACTATATATTTTCTTTGTTTTTGCATGCTAAGTAAGTCCAATGACTTGAGCCCCATTTGTACAGGATCAATATTCCAGGGGGATGTGGGTGATCAAATATTAGCCATGCTCCTCGGTAATGATACTCATCGTTCCGGACAGCCTTTTGGCCAGTGCCAAGTTACAGGAGGTAG
Organism: Synaphobranchus kaupii; assembly: GCA_029718625.1. Taxonomy (NCBI): domain Eukaryota; kingdom Metazoa; phylum Chordata; class Actinopteri; order Anguilliformes; family Synaphobranchidae; genus Synaphobranchus; species Synaphobranchus kaupii. The sequence continues at coordinate 32,632,249 of CM056389.1, read as the reverse complement.
TTTGTTACAGATGTACACTCCCAGGATAATCACATAACTTGTGTCTCCAGGGTGCTTCCAGCTCATAATTTGAAGGCTATAGGCACACCATTTCACCCCATCTAGTGTCTCATATGGAGATTGCATTTCATAACAACACAGCCGGAACTGGAAGCACACGACCCTCAACTCGTTGCCAGATTGACTTCTTACCTCTGCATTTGGTGTACATAACATTACTTCATCTGAGTGTGAAGAGTGGAGTCTGAGACAGAATCAGCCTCAATCATGTCGAATGTCAAATCTTTTGTGGTTGGGTTGGACAAGCAATGAATTCATAAACAAATTTTGCAATATGTAGCAATGCATTATCCTCATATATTTATGTTACTCTATGCGGTGGTGTTTCAAGATTCATGTAACCCCAGTGAGCAAAAGCCGGAATCTAGACGTCGAGAGGGGTGGAAATCTCAGAATGAGAGGCGTTTTGAAATAAACGTGTCAATTTAGCCTGGCTAAAGGTAAAGCCTGGCTACATCCTAGCCAGTTAAAAAACTTTCACTTTTCAACCAAATTTCTAATTTACCGGTTTTTCACCTTAGACACAAGATGGCATTTCACCGTCTTTTCAACACAAAAATGTTCACTGGGACATTATGATGTAGCTAACGTTAGCTAATGAGTTGGCAGGCATCTTGTCTCTGCTAGCTAGTTTCACAATTCCTGTCATTTAATCCTAGTAAACATTCCCTGTCTTAGGTCAGTTAGCATCACAACTTTATTTTAAGAATGTGAAATGTCAGAATAGTAGTAGAGAGAATGATTTATTTCAGCTTTTATTTCTTTCATCACATTCCCAGTGGGTCAGAAGTTTACATACACTCTGTTTGTATTTGGTAGCATTGCCTTTAAATGTTTCTGGTAGCCTTCCACAAGCTTCTCACAATAAGTTGCTGGAATTTTGGCCCCTTCCTCCTGACAGAACTGGTGTAACTGAGTCAGGTTTCTAGGCCTCCTTGCTCTGCCCACAAATGTCCGATTGGATTGAGGTCAGGACTTTGTGATGGCCACTCCTATACCTTGACTTTGTTGCTCTCAAGCCATTTTGCCACAACTTTGAAAGTATGCTTTGGGTCATTGTCCATTTGGAAGAGCCATTTGCGACCAAGCTTTAACTTCCTTCCTGTCTTGAGATGTTGCTTCAATATATCCACATAATTTTCCTTCCTCATGACGCCATCTATTTTATGGAGTGCACCAGTCCCTCCTGCAGCAAAGCACCCCCACAATATTATGCTGCCGCCCCTGTGCGTCATGGTTGGGATGGTGATCTTCAGCCTGCAAGCCTCACCCTTTTTCCTCCAAACATAACAATGGTCATTATGGCCAAACAGTTCAATTTCTGTTTCATCAGACCAGAGGACATTTCTCCAAAAAGTAAGATCTTTGTCCCCATCTACAGTTGCAAACTGTAGTCTGGCTTTTTTATGGTGGTTTTGGAGTAATGGCTTCATCGTTGCTGAGCAGCCTTTCAGGTTATGTCGATGTAGGACTAGTTTTACAGTGGATATAGATACTTTTGTACCTGTTCCCTCCAGCATCTTCACAGGGTCCTTTGTTGTTGTTCTGGGATCGATTTGCACTTTTCGCACCAAAGCACGTTCATCTCTAGGAGACAGAATGCGCCTCCTTCCTGAGCGGTATGACGGCTGCGTGGTCCCATGGTGTTTATACTTGCGTACTATTGTTTGTACAGACAAAACGTGGCTTCGGGCGTTTGGAAATTGCTCCCAAGGATGAACCAGACTTGTGGAGGTCCACAATTTCCTTTGAGGTCTTGGCTGATTTCTTTTGATTTTCCCATGATGTCAAGCAAACAGGCACTGAGTTTGAAGGTAGGCCTTAAAATACATCCACAGGTACACTTCCAATTGACTCAAATAATGTCAATTAGCCTATCAGAAGCTTCTAAAGCCATGATATAATTTTCTGGAATTTTCCAAGCTGTTTAAAGGCACAGTCAACTTAGCGTATGTAAACTTCTGACCCACTGGAATTGTGATATAGTGAATTAAAAGTGAAATAATCTGTAAGCAATTGTTGTAAAAATTACTTGTCATGCACAAAGTAGATATCCTAACTGACTTGCCAACACTATAGTTTGCTAACATGAAATCTGTGGAGTGGTTAAAAATGAGTTTTAATGAATTCAACCTCAGTGTATGTAAACTTCCGACTTCAACTGCATATGTAAATACCTTCTTTATTAGAGCTATGTAGGTTATTGCCCATAATGGACATATTTATTCATAATGGAAAAGTATTTCTTTGGATATTGTAGTAATGGATTAGACCGATTGCAAGTCAGGAGTTTGTTTGAGCCAGGACCCAAACTCTGACGTCTTAGACAGAGAGAAACACTGCACTCTTCTAAGGCCTTTTTTTTTTGTAATGATAAATTCATCATCAATATTTATTTTTAGGGAAAAGCAATACTTTTATTCTGCATCTTTCATCAAGCTCTGTGGATGTATTATATTTAAAAAATGGTTTTGTCACCATAAAAATGTTATATCTATAGTCTTTAAGTTGTAATTTACGATTAGTTATATTTTTACAGCAGTCTTACAGTCTGTAGATACTCAGACTGTTGTCCAGATACAGTCACAATTAAAAAAGACAGTATGGGTTATATCATGCAGGTATCACATTCACACACCAAATTATTAGGACAGATACAAGTGCAAATACTTAGAGATACTGCAGAGCCTTTTCTAAGGCCTTTTTTACCACTTCAATTTGAACTGGAACTCGTGAGTAGGTGTGGTCATATGACGATGATGCCACGTAGTCATATTATGAATATTCATACGGTCAAGGAGTGAAAGGGTGTGTCTTGGTGAACTGACTCAGCCCCACTGAACTCAATACGCTCATTCACGCTGAAGTAACGTTACTATTAAATACATTAAAAAACACAGCAAAACCCAGTCACACAGTAACTAGTATATTGAACATGGCTGGTTGTAGCGCCCTCATCCACTTGGTCCGGAGAGAATTGTTATCATTTATTAGCTAACATTATTCATAAATGATAACTAAGATAACTAGCTAGCTAGCTAAGTTACCAAACGGGGCTAAACTCACACACAATAGACTGCCTTGCATTACCTAACTTATCGATACATTCCATCTCTCGGCAGATTATGAAAGCTAACAGAGTCGAGGAACGATACATCTCTGACTCCTTGGCATAATGCAGGCAAGTTAGCTAAAGATACCAAAGTAAGACGTTGTAGATGAATAACTCTATGGCTACGTTCACACTGCAGGTAAAAAGTTGCCCAGATCCGATTTTTTCCTCATGTGACACAGATCTGATTTTTTATGGAGGTGTGAACAGCAAAAATCACATTGAATCTGACATTTCCAATTCTCATTTGGGCCACTTTTGAATGTGGTATTAGATTCCGATACATAACCGATTGTGTCAAAGCGCACGCAGTCTGAATAGTCAGATCGTAATTAATGTGACTTTTTACGTCATTTTTGATGTAGCAGGGTATTATCGTGTATTCAAATTAACTCGCAAGTCCGAATATTTCCTTCCGAGAAGAAAAAACTATTTGAACGTGACAATGTCACGTTCAAATCGTGTTTTCTTCTCGTTAATCAGAAATATTCCGACTTCCGAGATAATTTGAATACACCATTAGAACGTAGCACACGGGCTAATTAGGTTATCAACACATTCACATTATATTATCATGTGTTGTCATTTTAGATAAGTGGTAAATGTGCAAAGCAGTGGATTTTTTTGGGCACAAACGATAGCCTAGGCTACACCATAATAAGTCGTAGGCTACGTTTTTATATCATTCGCGGACAGCTGCGTTAACCGTTTTGTGATTTAAAATAATGTTAGAACTGTCCATATTATTGTCTTGGTTTGTTGCACGGTATTTATTATTCACGGTTTTCTCATGTAGCTGCTTACCGAACGTTAATGGTTGTCGGTCCAATAATGTGTCAATAGTTTAATATAACACGGCTGGAACGTTGTATTGGCCAATCTGCATCCCGGAACTATCCGTTTTATAAATGTTATATCGACTGGTCTCACTAGCCAAACGGCTGAGCGCTCCATTTTCTTAACTCGCCCGTCCTCAGAATCACTAATTTCATGCCTTGCTTGAGTTTCACTGAAACCGCCCATGTCACGGTCCCCCCATTCCTGGCTCAGATCTCGCATTCACGAGTCCCTCTGCACAGAAGTAGCAGCCATGGCAGCACAAAAAGCTAGGCTTTTCCCCCCCGTCTCCTCACCCTTATCATTAGCTCCACTGCACATCAACTTTAAAATTAACGCAGAAGCTGTGACTTTGATTACTTCATTTTTGTTGTTGTTTATTTCTGCAGGCTGTGTAACTGGCGCTATGTCTTTTGTTAATTTGCACGGGTCATTTGAGCAGAGCAATCGGTTCACACTGGAATCAGATATGGGCCACATTAAAAAATTAATGTGAACAGCCAAACAAAAAAAATCTGATCTGGGCAATAAATCTTAATTGAGCACTAAGGCCTGCAGTGTGAACGTAGCCTTGGTAGCTCGATATAAGTTGTAATATTAACGTTAGCAGTAATAGAAAGCAATTCGCATTTGAATTTGAACTAGCTAGTTAGCAGTACAAGGGTCTTGAGGGAAAAAAAAGTTGGTCTCTGCTTTTATACCACGTGCCCAGCCGGGACCACCCCTAGGATCACCTCAACTCCACCCATTTTTATGTTAAGGATCTTGTGACGTCACGAATCCCCGGAAACCAGCGTATTGGTAAGTCTACACAAAAACTCAGATAAAACTATTTTGACTAAACATGAGATTTTCGGACATAGACAGTTGTGTATGATCATAATCTAACCCAAAACATCGGTTTTCATCGGGAAAAGTCGGGTTTTGACTGCAGTATCACTGCAGGTCTTTCTGAATACCTATTGATATCTTTTTTTTTTTTTTTTTTTTTTGAAGGAAGGGGGATGGTGTCTGTCAGGTCATAGTGTTGAATATGTGTACCAAACATAAAATCACTTCTAGGTAGGCAGCCAATAGCCTAGATAGAATGATTACTTGTAGTATTAAAGATATTAAAACAGCCAATTTGATGAGCTTGCAGGGCCTAGCTCTCCTAAGGGCTTTTTTTTCCCCGCCTTAAGGGCTCCCAAGCCGGACTGTATGTGTGTGCGTAAATAGGTTCGTATCGAAAGCCTTTTCAAATGCCTGCATTACACCTCACAGAACTCAAATTGCGTACAGATCTCGTGAAAATCAAGAACAGGAACAGAGCTCGACACACAAAGGTGAAAATTTCAGGAAAATCTGAGGGAATTCGGACTGATTGTCCCATTAAAAGGTGGCTTGTTTTTGAGTGTGTAGTTGGGATACGGTTTGGAGAGACAGTGGCATCCGTGTGTCCTTCCTCTCTAACCCAGATCTCTATTCCTCTTCTCCCACCTTATCTGCTGCCACTAGGTGCATCAGCCTTCCAGGCTATGCAGTACCTCCCTCACCAGCAACAGGGATATACTGTACATAGTCACTTTACTTCCCAGCCAGGTAAGAGTTTGTTTGCGGGCACAACTGTGTGTGTGCATGTACAATTGTTCTCACCCAGTATTAAAATAGTTTTTTTTAAATACATTAAAAAAAAATGTATTTGGTGCCCAACATGGGGCTGTACATATCCAATTCCCACCCTAATTTGGATTGTCCAATTATCTGCAACAGGAGCCGCGTACATACAAAACCACACTGCCAATTTGGGAGAATGTAGACATCTGTGGTTCTCCTCTGAAATACGTTGTGTCACCAGCTGCTTCTTTTTACACCACAGACTACAGCTAAGCATGCACAGAATGGAATCGGAGGAAGACTTTTCATATATGGCTTTAGCATGCAGTCCATGGGCGCAACTTGGGTCGCTAGATAGCAATGAAGTGCGGAACCCTAACCCTTAATGACTCTTATTGGCTGTTTTCTTCTGTCTCCACAGGTTTTATCCCCAGTGCTGGCATCCCCCTCCAAAAGCAGTTGGAACATGCCAACCAACAATCTGGCTTTACTGACTCGGTTAGTCCATTATCTCTTAACATAAAGTACAGGGAGTGCAGTGGCTTCGGTAGAACTATTGTTTCAGTATCTCAGGTTTTAATAATAATAATAATAATAATATACGTATGTTACCTTTCATACATTGAAGCTATAAAAGTTCTTTATAGTGTACAGAGATTAAAATTAAGTTGTTGTATAGAAAGCAATGCAATGTAAGAAAAAAAGTGTATGACAACACAGAACAAGGACATGAGTAAGACAAATTAAAATTAAAATGGATTTCAAATCATAAAAGAACAATGGAAAGAAAAGCTGTAAAATAAAACAAGATTATTTGAATAAAATACAAGTGAAAAGCGGGTTCTGCTCGGTAACCGGGATGCCTTTGTGTTCCAGAGCACTCTGAGGCCCATGCATCCCCAAGCACTGCATGCCAGCGCCGCGGGCCTCCTCCCCAGCTCCTCTATCGCTGTCCAGATCCCCACAGCCAAGGTATGACCATATCTCCACATCCTGAATCCCTCTCTATCACACACCCACACACACATCTGCTCACATCCTTACGATGTTATGAGTCTGAGCAGGTTGCTCACATGGTACTATGAGCTCTGAGCCTGAGCAGGTTGCTCACATCCTTACGGTACTATAAGCCTGAGCAGATTGCTTTCATCCTTATGGTAGCCTTGAACGGACCATAAACCCTTGTTGTCAAAAATGTCATCTAAAACATGGTTGCCTCTGTTTTTGACCATTGTAGAAAATTAAAGGGTTTGGATCCTGTCAGAAGAAGGTTATTGTTCCAAATAGGGTAATGTTTATGGAGATGTGACCTAATGCCCAAATGTGTTTTAACATGGTTCCGGAGTTGGAAATGGTAGATCCCACACACTGAGAAATAAATTTCAGTTTTAGCTCCTGATGGAATGTAAGATTAGCTCGCTATGGTGTGTTAGATGCCGCATCCTGCAATGTCACGAGGGATTTAAATTGGAAAGCCCAGTAGTATATTTAAACATTTGGGAGTGAAAAGCCACCAAAGGCCTTCGGGTGTTGTAAAGCATGGAGACTAATTTTGTTAAATATAAATAAATGTTTAATATAACATGTTATCAGCATACACAGAGATGTGGTTTATAGTACCTTTGATATTGATCGCAGATATATGTGTATTTTGTTTTATGGCTCGCACCAAGGGTTCTAAAGAGATGGCAAACAAAAAAGGGAACGAGGGCAGCCCTGTCTTGTACCTCTTTGTAGCATAAAATTAGAGGAGCCGGCCGGGGTGGCCTGTTTAGATGTGTACAGTGGGGCCACAGTATAGTGTACAAATCATATTTAAATATCTAGGACCAGAACCAAAACTTTCTAGTACTGCCCACAAATAGCTCCCTCTCCAAGTGATCAAAGCTTTCTCTGCGTCTGTAAACACAGTACATGCAGATGGCACTTCTGAGGCTGCATCTCTATGTAAAAGTCTGTGAATATTCTCACCGGCTACATGGCCCTTCATGAACCCAGACTAGCTTTGGTTCCCAATCAGAGTTTAAGTTCCACTTTAAAGGAATTTAATTGTTTAGCTGTGTATTGTTTAGTCATCAATTGAGTAAATTTTTCAATATGTGATATTTTTTCCGGTTTTGCACTTTGAAGAAAATGATGTGCAGCGTCCTCTTATAAAACATTTTGCAGTCTCCCACAAGGAGTGTGGATTGATCTTGGGACGCAGAGTTCTCCCCAGAGCGGTGCTCAGGCCCCCTTCCACCTTAGAAGTAATTTCCTGCATTCTAATACACAGAAAAAGCATTGACAATTAGGGTTAAGAACCAGAAATCATGACATTTAGGCTGGTGATAAAAGTAATCTTTCTCTGAACAGAGATGGGTGTTTGTCTCAGATATTTTTAACTCAAATTTTAATCGGGGTGTATCCCCTTCAATAGACTCTTTACATACTCATTAACACAAACTGGTCTCCAGTATTTGGCAACACAAATTATTTCTTTATAATACGAGTCAACAGCATATGTACCATGTAGACTACAATGAATTAGACCTTCATGTAATTAAATAGATAAATAAAAAGACAGGACATAGTACGATCCTTGATGAAATGATGAATGGGCCTGGGAAAAATCTTAACTCAGTTTTAAATTTGGATGTGTCCCCTTCAATGTGCTCTTTACATGTTGTTTCAATAAAACATATTTGAAAACACAAATCATTAGTGCTGGGCTAAAAGAAAAACCTGAACCCACGGCGGCCGTTTTCGGATACGATTGGACACCCCAGTTCTAGATGTTCTAGAGATTAGCATCTGGAGTGAAGCCATACACATGAGATAGACTACAGCTACCCATTTCAAGTCATACTGGATTTACAGCCCATTTGTTTGTGTTTTGTGTTTTGGGACAGTCCGGTTTGTCGTACAACCACCCTCCCCGCCCAGCCTCTCCTGGGAGTTTTCCCCATGGGACACCACCACAGCAGGCCCATTCGGTGAGTGGTCCGTCAGACACCCCTCATCTCACCTCATGATTTTTCAATCAAATATGTTCAGTGTTAGCATATCTGAAATGCATATACGATGCACACACAAACACGTCTATATCTAAGGGGTAAAAAGTATTGCTTGTTGTTCCACAAGCTTCTTTTTTTTCTAAGTTCTAATACGTTTTACCTTATGTCGCATCATGGATCAGACTTTTCTCCCCCCCATAGGCTACTTTTCAGAGCTCTCCACAGCAAACTCCGCGCCACACCTACCTTTCCCACAGCCAGTCAGGACAGAGGTTCTTTCACCACAGCAAGTAACCTTGTCACCCGTGATCCAGGTTGGGTGGGGAGAACAATCTCATGGTCTATTGGTTTTCTTCTGATCTTAAGAAGAGATGTGATTTATTTACCTATTAATCAGGTAATGCATACCCTAAATATCTGCAGGGGTCACTAGTATTTGGCTTTATTGCTGTGCATCCTCAGAGTGCAGAACCTCTTGATGTATGTTGCTTATCGTTGAGATGTTTAGGGTTATAAAAATCTGTATTTCCTGATTAATTAGGAAAAATCACATAACTGCTGAAGCAGACATCAAGATTTACTTGATTTGCTTTATGTTGTATGTATACCTAACTGTTATTGTTCATTGTTTTAGCCCTTTGCTCACAGGGACATGGTGGACATTTTTGCCTATGATTTCAGTCACAAGTAGCAGGTGGAAGATTTAAATCTGCATAGACCTGTTTAAATTCATGTTTACCTTGTAAGCTACATAAGTCATCCTGGATAATGGTGCTAGCTATGCAATTGCCATTTCAGGGCAAGTCCTGTTAAGTACTGATTTTATTTTGGAGACCCAAAAAACAACTATTCTGAGAGAAAAAACTGATTTTTCAACTCATTTTCTTCACTTTTCTTGTGGGTGTATATGTACATTTATCTCCTGCAGCTATAAGATATCCAATAATTGATACTGTACAGTTCTCTGAATTCAAGTCGGTCTACCAATGAAGTACATCATGGCACATCTACTCCCCTTCTGCACACACAAAGTAGTGAGAGACATCTTTCTTTAACTTCATGTAACAATGACAATTTGCATTTTACAAATTATTCTGTCATGATTGCTCTATAAACTGGATAGACAGCAAATTTACATTTATTTTCAATTTGTGATCAATTGATGTATCTACTAGTAAATAAATGATTATGTAAAAAAAAGTTTAGTTTTTGAGTTTTATTTTATGCTTGTTTTGGTAACATACAGTACAATTGTGAAGTCAAACATGTCAAATAAAATAAATAACAGCCAACATTTTCCTTTGTTCCACAGAAAATGAAAGTAAATTTGTTTTAAAAAAATCTTTTTTAATAGTTTCAATGACAGAGCCGGTACTTAAAGGATAGTTTGCCATTTTTCAACCCAGACCTTGATTGAAAGGTTGTTTCTCATAAATTATAATCAGGCATAGCACAACCTCACCAATCGCTTTATTTTTAAGAATTTTACCTTTTAACTGCAGTTTCTCATGGGTTTCAATGGGGCATTTAGTTGTATCACAATAAATCTCCTTTTAGAAAAAGGGAAACTCACACTATACTCAGACATGAGTCTGAGTATACTGTGTATACATTGGGATGTAATGCGGCAATTGCAAAAAGTAGTTCCAAATCAAATGTGATATTACTGTTTTTCAAAACATGTTCTGAATAAACATAAAATACACAGAGACATGTGAGTATACTGTGAGTTTCCCATTTTCTAGAAGGAGAGTTACTTTGGATTTTGAAGGCCTGATGGAAAACAACCTTTCAATAAGGCCCTGGTTGAAAAATGGCGAACCTTTCCTTTAAGGTGCCTTTAAAGTTCTCTAGAAGTGGGACGCTGAATACCTTGTTTGCTTTTCTTCCCCAAATCTTTTCCCCAAAAAGCCTCTTCCACTGTTTGGGATCCACGATACAATGATTCTCTCATTTTTCTAAAATAATTTTTGCTGGAAAAAGAACGTAGTTCTCATTAAGAACAGAGAACCATCTTAATGACACAAACACGAAAAGTGCAGCTGTTCTCCAATGTGAATTGTGGAATAAGGTTAAATACATCTGTGGTTCAAAGCTTAGGGTGATGCCAATTATATCTATTGGATGACTTGTATTAGTAGGTATGCATTTCTATTATGGTAATCACACATATAACTAAGTAGAAAATATCCAGGTACCAGTGAACATAGGATCCTTCCAGTAAAAATTAAATACACTTAAAATGTAACCGTGTGCAAGTTGTGTCAGATGTTGTCAAATCAATGAGTGTGGAGTATATTAGCACAAATATAATATAATTCTCATAATTCTATTGGGTTCTGCTGAGCTGATGGTCTAAATATATTTATTGGTCTAATTTATTTTTTTAACCACAGTACTACCACGTCAGGAAGGGAATGTTAAAGTGCTGTAATTTCATAACAAAACCACTTGTTTCCTTCGGCTTATTACCAGTTTTATTGAACTTATTTGAAAATGACATCAGAGAACTTGTGTTAGGAAAAAACAGTTTGCCACACATTAAGTTTCTGGAATTTGGAGAAAAAACAAAAACAAGAAAACAGCTGAGCTTAATTGATAATAAACAATACACAGATCCAAAAATGGGTGCTTCTACTAAAAGCATCTTACACTGACTGCAGTGGGTGGATAAAAAATAACTGCCTGACACATAGCTCTCACTGGACCCTTGTGTGTATATTCTCAGAATTTTACATTCTATTTTGATCTTTTGATTAATACCAGTCTTAATCTTATGTCCTTCCCACTTAATATTTCATTAATAGAAATGTTTACACAAACAAATGTTGTTTCTTTTATTGAATTAAATGTGTCATACAGAGATAAATTGCAGTAAATATGAGAGGAGGGATTTATAATTTTTAAAAAAGTGAGATACCCCAGAACAGTGCAACACTGAAATGCGTCCCTCATCTGCACTTCCTGTGAATAAATAGATGTATACATAAATATAATAGTAATACATAAATTAATATTTTCTATTTTGGTGCAGAGACCCTATGGATAATTGTCACTATTTAGCATATGCAATGTGTCCTGGTAAAAGCAATATCCCACATTTACATTTCTGGAAAACAAAAACTAGCAAAAAAATCTGTTTTACAGAATCAGTAATCATAGGGGAATCATCTCAAAATGATTGTCGTGTGTAACTGTGCTGTCAAAATTGATTTAAACCCCCCAAAATCCAGGACACCCCTCCATATATAAACAGTAGTCTAGTGGCTTGCAATAACACTTGTTAGTGAGGGACCCTTGACTGCATAGCGCAATAGTAGCAGGATCTGCCAGTTGGACGAATGGAAGTGAAAACAGAAACATTGGTCAGGTACACTAAAAGAGGAAGCACCCAAGCAGACACTCAACATTCTCATAACGTTTCTGTAACATCGCCACATCTCTCTTTTTTGTTTTAAACAACATTTAAAGAAAAGGATACTGCACCGATCTCAACATTATCTTTGATTCAACTACAAATTGAATACATAATTATCTGTTTTTGTCTCACTGAATTGCATAAGGATTTTCCTTTTATGCTCTTTGACCCTGATGTACTGAAGCTGATGGAAAAAAGAAAAATGAGAAGAGATTTCTCCAACTCTCCTCTCCATAAAAAGGTACCAGTTTTGTGATTTGTACAATTAACATGGGCGAACAGTATACATTGAAATTCAGCCAGGGTTTAAGAATCCACTAGGCCAAACTTCAGTGAAAACGTTTGGCCAAATTATAGCAGAAGATACTGAATTACCAGTTGGACAAAAAGTTGTAAGAGCAAGTCTGTTATTCTGAGGCCTTTGTCCAATGGTCCAAAATTCAGGCATTTTCGTGTGAAGTTAATGGCGGCCTCTGTATACCGGCATTCTTTTTCAGGCTTGGGGCAGAAATAACTTTATTTTGGGAACAGTATAATAATCTGGGAAATATCTGGGCAATATTTACAACTGTTATCGTGAGATCAGATAATTACTGATTAATGGTTGTTACCCAATTAGGGGCTAAACAGAGTACCCAAATTGTACGGTCAGGGAAACCCACAAAGTCCTCTCCACAACTGCAACTGTGATCAATGTTTGCTTTAACTGATAAGGGGAGTTGTCAAGTATGCAGTGCGTAGTGAAGAACACTGCAAAATTGAGGTACTACAACGAGTTAGGACAAACTTGAGTAGAATTGCTATCCTTTTAACCTTTCTGCAGTCTTTTTTGGCAACTAAATTCCACAAGGAAGTAGAACTTGACAAAAAAAAATTTAAATAAAGCCTCAAAGCAAACCAAATGTTTAGTTACCTTCCTGGAACACTAAGTTTATGCTACCGTGGCCAGAAAGATTATTTTAATCACCAGGATAGGGTGACACAGAATAGGTTTGGGGATAGAAAATGCAGAACTTATTTGCAACGGTTATAGATCTGAACAGAACAAAGACAAGTGTCACATGTAGAAGCCCTTAAAAATCCGTACAGAAAAGCCATTCTGCGTTCACAGGAAGTAAAGTAGCTTTGTGCCACTCCCCCTGCCCTCCCTACCCTCAGGGGCAGGTTTAGTGTGAGAAAATACAGATCCCTCCTTCCTGCCTTTATCTGTAGTGTGTATATATGTATACAGATCCTTTCCAAAAAATTAGAATATCATGGAAAAGTTTTTTGTTTTTTTTCCATAATTCCATTCAAAAAGTGAAACTTTCATAGATTATAGATTCATTACACACAAAGTGAAATATTTCTAGCCTTTATTTGTTTCTTTTTTCATAATTTTGGCTTACAGCTCCAGAAAACCCCCAAAACAGTATTTCAAGAAATTAGAATAGTGTGTCGAAAATCAGCATTTACTTCAGTTATTTCAGAGAATGAGTGGAGTGGTTTTACTCGAGGAATCCGACAGTTGTAGCCCATGTCCCGGATACGTCTGTACGTGGTGGTTTTTGAAGCACTGACTCCAGCCTCAGTCCACTCCCTCTGCATCTCCGCCAAATTTTGGAATCGTCTTTGCTTGACAATCCGCTGAAGCCTACGGTCATCTCTTTTGCTTGTGCACCTTCTCCTGCCACATTTTTCCCTTCCACTAAACTTTCTATTGATATGCTTGGACACTGCACTCTGTGAACAGCCAGCCTCCTTAACGATGACCTTTTGTGGCTTACCCATCTTCTGGAGGGTGTCAATGATGGTCTTCTGGCCAATTGTCAAGTCTGCATTCTTCCCCATACTGAACCAAACTGAGATACCTGTCCAATTTAACGACACACCTGTAGAAAACCTTTGTAGGTGTTTTGAGTAAATTAGATGATAGTGTGACACTCAGTCTAAAACATTCATTCTCTGAAATAACTGAAGTAAATGCTGATTTTCGACACTATTCTAATTTCTTGAAATACTGTTTTGGGGGTTTTCTGGAGCTGTAAGCCAAAATTATGAAAAATGAAACAAATAAAGGCTAGAAATATTTCACTTTGTGTGTAATGAATCTATAATATATGAAAGTTTCACTTTTTGAATGGAATTATGGAAAAAAAACAACTTTTCCATGATATTCTAATTTTTTGGAAAGGATCTGTATATATATTTTTAAACCGTAGCTACCATATATACATATGTCTTGTCTCTGTATACCATTTCCAATTATGTATTACATTTATTCTAATTTCACCCAAAGGCGCTAGAAAGTAACGAAAGTAAAAAAGAGAGATTAAGAAAGAAAGAGCGGGAGAATGGCAATGCTGAGGTCTTATTCTCTCTTTTTTTTTGGGTCCAATGCATGTCGCCAACCCCTGGAAAATGAGGAGAGTAGGAGAAGACCAAAAAAGAGGAGACAGAAAAAGGGAAGAGTGAAAGAGGTAGAGATAGTAACTTGATTGTACTAGATGAATTGGGGAAAACATAACACAACAGTCTTTATGCAACAGTAAACAGAGCCTGACGTACAGTATCACTGCAGACAAGGATTTAATACGTTACATTCGTGAATACTGGACACTAGGGTGATTTAACTATTGGCCTGGGGTCCAAATACGGCCCACTATGGCCTAACGTTCCTGCCTTTAGCCACTGATAAACAACAACAACCAAAAACTGATGTAATAATATGAATCAAAACATGATTATGTCCAATGTCAGTATCTGGGTGTTCACAAAATATATTAGTGCTGTGAAATAAATATAATTACTGTTTTCTTCTGAATTCAAAATTGACTGTTAATTTCACTTAAGCCTCATACACACTAGCACTAAAGCCCTTTCAAAACCCGTTTCGGCTCCTTCAAACCGGCAATTCTACACTATCGGGCTTCAAAAACGTTTTAATTTAAAACCCCTCGGAGCTAGGATCATAAACATTTTGCAAACCCTTAACTGGTTTTAGCCGTGAGTGTGTACAGGATCGGTTGCGAAACCTACCTATAGAATCATTTTGCTTGCATCATAAATAAATGACATACAGTTCCATTGGTGGTACCCGTGAGTTCAGTGGGAATTTCAAAAATCTATTATTATCTATTAATATGTTTTCTCTCTATTATGGCTGCCCATAATAGTTCAACTTGGAAGGAGGAGGAGAAGGTTCATTTGAGTAATGTGTATGAGCGGGTAAAGGTAGTGAATACCTCTCAACTAAAAGGTTTCCGGAACATTCAAAAACTAAAACCCTAGTGTGCAAGACGCCTTAGATTCCTTGTTATTTTGATGTGAGCAGAAATATTGTTTTCTTTCTGTTGATTTGTTTCAGTATAGTTTTGTTTATCAGTACTCAGATGTTCTATTTTGAATATTTACCACAAATGGTAAAATGACAAATAAAAGCTAATGATGATACTTTACTATAAGTGTGATAAGAGTTATGCATATTTTAAGAATATGTCTATGTTGTAAATCACATTTCCATACTGATTATGTGTAGACTGGTTTATAAATAGGAAGCAGAAAGTGTTTGGCCTGCTTGCACCACTATAGGAGAAAACAATATGGTGCCCATGAACAGTGATTTCATGAGCCTGGCCATATACTTTGAACAGATACACTGAACTGCAACAATGATGCAGTGCACAGTCTGGCCAGTGGGGACAGTGGTGTTCTATGAGGATGTTATCACAGGAGTGGAATAATTGTTATCCCCCCCCATTTTTAGCAATTTCTGATCTTACTTTCCACACCAAGACAAATGATTATAACTGTAGCTGTACAAACAGCACTCTTTACTGGTCAGCACCTGGCATTTGTGACCATGACAACAATCATGTCTTCTGTGCACACTGCTTTCTCAGGAAGACAAGGGGTGGGAAATTTTACAATTTTTGTGAAACGTTTAGAAGCTGATTTCTGCTTTCATGTACTCGAGTACTTTTTTGTGCCTAAAGCCCATTTTACAGCAGCAGACCGGCTTAAAGGTGAGAGCACTTTTCTGGCTTTACTTCACAGCAAACACCAGGATAGGTCAGCTTTCCTCCTGGTCGGGAGGTACGTCAGAGGAACAGGTGGTTGTGCCAGAGCATTCTGCTACTATGGACAGCGGCAGCCAGAGCCCACTACAATAATTTTTGGACAGATAAAGTTGAAAGCCTAGACCATAGGCTATGACAAGCCATTTTCAGTCTGGTGCCAGGTAGTCTACAGGCCTATACATTTAAGTAAATTCAATGATGTTGTAAAAATATAGACTCATAAACAGTTTAGAAACATACGTTTCAGATTCGCTTATCAAATCCTGAAAAAATTATTTTCAGTGGCTTTGGTAACAACTGAAATTCAAATCACTTTAGTTAACTGCCAAGACCTGCTTTGCTTACGCCTACATCGCTGGTTACTTATGCATAAACGTGCCTGTAGAGTGCTTAACTTTACAGAATTGCGGACCGGAGCAAAGGTGGCTGTACCACACTGGTATTTTGTAATTACAATTTAAAAATAAAAGTAAAACATAAAAAGTGCATCTGCAGGGCTTCAACATTGATGTTATTAAATTAATATAAGCACATTATATTATATACACATAATACTTGATACCATCAGATGTAGCCAGTTCTCCTCAATTAGGCTATTAGGCAAGTATAAAATTATTTAGATTCGCATCATAAAATGGTGCACATTTTAATCAACATTATTTTAAATTGTGGATACATGTACTCTTCGTTCTCCACACTCACACTCAGAGAATATTCATGGAAAAGATCTGCAATGCGCAGATTTTGTAATTTAAATAATCTTAATCATCAGGTAATGTTAGCCTTTAATATAGTTTGTGCTGAAAGTACGCGGTAGTTAATAGAGTGGTGAAGGCCATGTTTTTTTGTTAATTGTACTAAGTGATTCGAACTGATTTATCTAACTTAAATGTATCGTTTAATCTCCCGAACATGATGTGAAGAAAGAAACCGTGTATTCACCTGCCAATGGATTATTCAAATCGTTGGCACATTTGTCAATCAAGGGAAATTTATGAAAAAAGGTTGAGACCAATCATGAGTTTAAAGGTAAGTTTGATACCGGTAATACAGCGATCAACAGTGTTTTAGAGGAAAGTAACATGGTGTCAAGCCTCATAGTGATGCAGCAAAATGTAGTCTAATCACTGCGCAAAAATAATTTGCAAGGAAGGAAGTCTAACCTGGCAAACATTTACTGCAGCATGGTATAGGCTTAAAGAATGCACCAATTTGATGCAACCAGTCACAGTCATAATGCCTCAGAATCAGTTAATGCTAGTTTTATGTTGTCAAACTCAAGTAAAAAATAAATTAAAAAAAATTAAAAAACTAATATAAAACAGGGAACATCCTAGTTACGCATGGCAAGATAGAGAATAGTTAATTATTTTGTTATTATGCAATATTTTCTGTTAGTCCTTGCAATATGTTTTGTTTGAAAATGTTTGTGTTGAATATTGCTCAAAGCGAGAAGACAGTATTTTTCTTTCTTTTACTTTTTTACCAAAATGAACTGAAAAATACCTTGTCATTGTTCACAATTTACTGAATATAATATAATGAAAATAAAGGTGGTTTTTCTTTCAACACATTTTGGTTTCTTTTCATATTCAAAAAATATGACAAGAACCGGATTCAATAAGCAGAATCGGAATGGGAATCGGATTTGATCAAATTTAAGAGATGCCCAACCCTAGGCATAAACTATTTAGATGTCACATTATTGAGAAACTAAACCACACTGGTAACAAATTATTCCATAAAAAAGAATGATTACTTCAGCTTTTTTGAAAAGTGTGATCTTCATGAATAGGCTACAAACTATCACCCAGTACTAACAGACAAACTCATAGATACAATCTCAGATAAACCATTATCATTACACATTCACAGTGATTGATTGACACGTTCTACAGCAGCTACCAACATGTATGTTATGGCTGTGGATGGCAAGAGGTGACAGATGAGATGTTTACCTGTAGCATTTTACTTAGCAAATGCTTTGATTGCCACCGCGCATTCCTCTGTCATTGCAGACAGTACAGTGATCTGAGAGGAAGTAAAGACAGAGTTAGCCGTTGACGTAGAGGCCCAGAGCTCTTCAATGAACGTGTACTTTCATCACACCGGTAATTCTTATAGTAGCCTTATATGGCAAGCTGGTAAGATCATCTTAGAGTGTTTTGTGTTTGTGCTTTATTAATTAAAATTTTTTAAATTATGAAAATTTACTGACATTGCATAAAACAGATAATTAATAACAAAAAACTACGTTTTAAGTGTTAAGTTTGGCTTGGTCAAAAGCCGCAAAAGACAGAAAATTCAAAAGAGCACCACCAAGCCAAACTTCAGCTCTCTACACTATCAGGGATTTCCAGTACTCCGTTTTTTATATCTGACTGCTATACAGTTCTGTAGCTATGTTGGTCTATTGTATTTCAAACAATGTACTCATCACTGGGCAGATTGGTTCAAACCTTTTCTCAAAGAGCCTAATTCATACTCTTAAGAGTATGTGCTGCCACCCATGATAGTGACCTGTACGAAAAGGCTTCGTAATTCCCTACTGCAGTTTTGTGTAGGCTATTTCTCTATGCCTCTTATGCCTCATACCAATATTGGTAGCTAACGTGGTAATATTGGTAGGTAGCTTTTTGGATCGAAAGGTGGATCTAAATCTTTGTCTGTTTACATTTCAGATCCTTTTTAGAAGTATTCTAAAGCTATATGAGTAGATGTATAATTGCATGCTGTGACTGCATTAGGCTATTAAATGTATACTTTTACCGATTGTTTTTATTTCTACCCTTTGAACTCCACTATGACATATCAGGCCAATTAGGCCTACATGTTGTGCTATGACTGAAATCTTACCGACTACTACTCTATGTCGACAGTGTATGTTTTCATATATTTCATACTTCTTAGGTGTACATACAGTTGAAGTCGGAAGTTTACATACACTTAGGTTGAAGTCATTAAAACTCATTTTTAACCACTCCACAGATTTCATGTTAGCAAACTATAGTGTTGGCAAGTCAGTTAGGACGTCTACTTTGTGCATGACACAAGTAATTTTTCCAACAATTGTTTACAGAGAAATTATTTCACTTTTAATTCACTATATCACAATTCCAGTGGGTCAGAAGTTTACATACACTAAGTGACTGTGCATTTAAACAGCTTGGAAAATTCCAGAAAATGTCATGGCTTTAGAAACTTCTGATAGGCTAATTGACATTATTTGAGTCAATTTGAGGTGTACCTGTGGATGTATTTTAAGGCCTACCATCAAACTCAGTGCCTCTTTGCTTGACATCATGGGAAAATCAAAAGAAATCAGCCTCAGAAAGAAAATTGTGGACCTCCACAAGTCTGGTTCATCCTTGGGGGCAATTTCCAAACGCCTGAAGGTACCACGTTCGTCTGTACAAACAATAGTACGCAAGTATAAACACCATGGGACCACGCAGCCGTCATACCGCTCAGGAAGGAGACGCATTCTGTCTCCTAGAGATGAGCATGCTTTGGTGCGAAAAGTGCAAATCAATCCCAGAACAACAGCAAAGGACCTTGTGAAGATGCTGGAGGGAACAGGTACAAAAGTATCTATATCCACAGTAAAACGAGTCCTATATCAACATAACCTGAAAGGCTGCTCAGCGAGGAAGAAGCCACTACTCCAAAACCACCATAAAAAAAAAAGCCAGACTAGTTTGTAACTGCACATGGGGACAAAGATCTTACTTTTTGGAGAAATGTCCTCTTGAACTGTTTGGCCATAATGACCATCGTTATGTTTGGAGGAAAAATGGTGAGGCTTGCAAGCCGAAGAACAGCATCCCAACCATGAAGCACGGGGGTGGCAGCATCATGTTGTGGTGGTGCTTTGCTGCAGGAGGGACTGGTGCACTTCATAAAATAGATGGCATCATGAGGAAGGAAAATTATGTGGATATATTGAAGCAACATCTCAAGACATCAGCCAGGAAGTTAAAGCTTGGTCTCAAATGGCTCTTCCAAATGGACAATGACCCAAAGCATACTTCCAAAGTTGTGGCAAAATGGCTTAAGGACAACAAAGTCAAGGTATTGGAGTGGCCATCACAAAGTCCTGACCTTAATCCAATCGAAAATGTTTGGGGAGAACTGAAAAAGCGTGTGCGAGTAAGGAGGCCTACAAACCTGACTCAGTTACACCAGTTCTGTCAGGAGGAATGGGCCAAAATTCCAGCAACTTATGTGAGAAGCTTGTGGAAGGCTACCCGAAACGTTTGACCCAAGTTAAACAATTTAAAGGCAATGCTACCAAATACTAGCAGAGTCTATGTAAACTTCTGACCCACTGGGAATGTGATGAAAGAAATAAAAGCTGAAATAAATCATTCTCACTACTATTATTCTGACATTTCACATTCTTAAAATAAAGTTGTGATCCTAACTGACTGAAGACAGGGAAAGTTTACTAGGACTAAATGACAGGAATTGTGAAAAACTGAGTTTAAATGGATTTGGCTAAGGTGTATGTAAACTTTCGACTTCAACTGTAACTGATTTCATGGGTGGTGGTGTAAGCCTAGGCCACATGTCCAGTATAGGCTACTCCTTGGATGGATGATTCTATTTCTAATCAACAAATTAAGAGTAGAATCTATGATGGTTTAAGTCAAAATGAAATACCACTGTATTTATGCACTCCAGCATCAATTGATAGCCTATTTAGTTTTCAAGTGTGTCAGTCTTCTGTGTAAAATAATCAGCATCATGTACAGAAATATATATACTATTGTGCTGCCCTTAATGCATTATAGATCTATAGCCAATGTCTAAACCTAATCTATAGCCTAATGCAGCAGTCGTAGGCCGCTTACTATTTTGAAGAGTATGAATTAGGCTCTTTGAGAGAAGGTTTGAACCAATCTGCCCAGTGATGAGTACATGTTGTTTGAAATACAGTAGACCAACATAGCTACAGAACTGTATAGCAGTCAGATATAAAAAAAACAGAGTACTGGAAATCCCTGATAGTGTACAGAGCTGAAGTTTGGATTAGTGGTGCTCATTTGAATTTCCTCTCTTTTGCGGCTTTTGACCAAGCCAAACTTAACATTTAAAATGTAGTTTTTTGTTATTAATTCCCAGGGTTTTTTCTCCGGAAGGTGTCAATTTCTTAAAAAAATTGAATCATCATAACTATTACACATCCACTTGAACGTTGAATAAACATAACTGAAGATTACACAATCATTAGAAAATGTATAACTACCGGTAGAAAGTTCAATCAATGCACATCGAGAACACCCCAATAGACCAGAATAAGTCCAAATAACATTAAATATCATAACATCATAACATAACATAACAAATTTCATACCACATTGGAAATAAAACCGACTGAATCGTGACAAACAACAACAGATATATTGTAGTTAAATCTTTATTTTATTTTGTGCATTTTTCAAATTTGATAACTAATCTGTCCAAAATTCTACTTAGCTATAATGAATGTTTTGTTTGAAACATTTTGCACTTAGAAACGTATCGTGCTTGCTGAGCTAACGTTAACCCACAGTACTGCGCTTTAACTTTACTCCCAGAGTGTGCACTCACTGCACTGTGCAGACCTGGCTAAGTTAGCTGACCAAGCACATAGGCTATGAGTTTTAAGCATTCATGCTACCCTAAATAGCATAATGCGTGTGTATGAACCACCAAACTATATTATATATGAACTAGGTAATAACGTTTATTTGCAGCCTAATTGAACAAATACATTGAAAATTAACAAACCACTTATAGATTGCTGGCTAGAATAGAGCGTATATCGACACAGTTCAGTACTAGGTGGCTCCAGTCAAAAAACGGACCCGGAAAAATTATACTCTGGGAAGAATTGTATGTTACAACGTGACTAAAATAACGGAGATCCTCCGGTAATAATTAGGCTACATTAACGTTACTCCACCTCCCCCCATAAGTTAAAACTTATCCCGTCCGAATAGGGCTGACCCATAACATTACCATTCTTAATCTGTCAATGTCAGGCTCTTCCAGTTTTAAGTTTCTTTTTTACCCAATGTAAGTTGGCAAGCTGGCTAGCGCCACATGGCAATGGAAGATATAACGTTAGCTAACGTTATTTAACTTGGCTAAAAGATAATTATTTTCGTTGCATTGTACCGAAAATAACTCCGTAACGTTATACATTAAAAGTTAGGCGTTAACGTTATACTGGCTAAAAATGTCATCTTAAACTATCACTCTTCAACTGTGTTGTGTTGGTAGGATTTTATTTAGTCTCACGTTACATTCAGCCAAAACTATTCAGCGAAATATCTGGTTATTTTAAAGACGAACTAACGTAACGTTAACATTAATTGTCCTAACGTTGCATTGCTTGACACTGTTCGGCTCCGTGTGGGGCTTGTAATGCTATTAGCTATGCTACCTAACTAACGTTAGTTGCTCACACGGTGTGGCGCTTGTAGCTTCATTAACGTTACAGATAATATTGTGGACATGTCTCAAAGGAGTAACGTTAAGTTAACATACATTTGTTTTAATCTCGTTAGAGAGGTTAGATAGTAGCTGTATTATTTCTAGCTTTCTCATTCGGTAACGGTAGCTAGCCTGGCTAAGTTAACGTTACAGTTGTTGTTGAGTTATGTGGAACTGCTGTGATCACTGACCTGGCAAAATATTAAGCAAAATAACGTTATCCACCTTGCTCTCTCAAGTTGATTTGCCCACATGTCTTGTGATACATAAAAATGTTAAACCATACGGAAAATTCAAAACTAGCTTTGGACTTTTAGTTTAAAAATAGGTAACGATTAACGTTAGTAGCCTACGGCTGGTTCATGTCTATGGGCTGGTTTCTGTGTGGCGCAGTTACTGTGTGGTAACAGTAGTTCGATCTTTCAATTAGCCTTCGGTTGCTAGCAAATTTATGCCCCAATGTTAAGTCAATGGACAATTAATTTCCGGTATCGTAGAATTATAAAGATTTATTTAAAAACTGTACAATAAACAGAAATATCACCCATCAAAAGCACTAGTCCATGTCAGCCCGACATATCGCTATGTCAACTTTAGCGATTAGAGTTGTAGAATTTGAGCTAGGTCATTGGGGGAAAAAAAAACGTCTTAAAGAGATACTGCAGAGCCTTTTCTAAGGCCTTTTTTACTGCTTCAATTTGAACTGGAACTCATGAGTAGGTGTGGTCATATGACGATGATGCCACGTAGTCATATTATGAATATTCATACGGTCAAGGAGTGAAAGGGTGTGTCGATAATATTAACGTTAGCAGTAATACAAAGCAATTCGCATTTGAACTTGAACTAGCTAGTTAGCGGTACAAGGGTCTCCGTCTCAAAGAGGGAAAAAAAACGTTTGCCTCAGCTTTTATACCACGTGCCCAGCCGAGACCACCCTAGGATCACCTCAACTCCACCCATTTTTATGTTAAGGATCTCGTGACGTCACGAACCCCCGGAAACCAGTGTATTGGTAAGCCTATACAGAATCTCAGAAAACACCCATTTTGACTAAACATGAGATTTTCGGACAAAAACAGTTGTGTATGATTATAATCTAACCCAAAACATCGGTTTTCAACGGGAAAAGTCGGATTTGACTGCAGTATCACTTTAATCTAAATGCAATGCATTTTTTTATGTACTTAATTGTATGAAAATGGCTTAACCAATCTTTCCCATATTTGTTTTGTGTCGAGATATTGATGAGATTAGTTGATCTGCTAAGTGGCTTGGTAATTGGTGCTAAAACGGCTGAGATATTGACGGGTGAAATTTCAATTTTAACATGTAAGTTGCAACCAAAACCAAAGTCCCCCTAATAAAGATAGAGGGAGAAACAGACAAATGACGAAAAACAAACAAACAATAAAAGTAATATAAAAAGAAAATGGCCTAAGATGATCTTTACTCTAAGATCCTTTTGGGAAACGGGGCCCTTTCACAAGCAGAGGAGATTAGAGCCATAAACCTGCCCATTTTCTGAGAAGTAACTGATATTTTCTAACCAATCATGTAAACTCAGTGAAGGCAGGTCTAATGCAATCCAAACATAAACTATGAGACACAGGGAAGCGGTTGAATAGAGAGGCGGTCAGTGTCAAATACTTTGAGATACCGCAAACCGTCCTCTGTTAATCAGCCGTGTTTTAGCTGGCATGTCCCTGACATGGCCTATAAATGCTACAGTAAGAGTTGTTCCGAACAGCAAGAGAGGTGAGAAGAATTGGACCATCTGTGTTCCAAGATTACATTTGCATTTCAAATAATCTGAGGATGGAGTGACTCACCAGCATATCCTCTCCAGCATCATACTTGCTGTCGATTTCCTTGCCCAATTCTCCCTCGGGTATCTTCAGGTCCTCCCTCACCTCACCACTGTCCTGGAGCAGAGATAGGTAACCATCCTGGATGCCAATCAGCTGGGAGAGACCACAGTATAGGGGTAGAGAAACAGGGAGATGTGGGAAGAGGGATGGACACACAGTACAGAGAAAAGGAATAATTAATAAAAGAATGTGGGGAATTCATTCCAGACATCTGAGAAACTACCCCCCACCCATCTGAGCCCCTCCCACCCTCACTTCACCCTGCATCCATATAGCCACTCCCACTGGGGGGAATGGCACAAAGCTGCTTTACCTCCTGTGGATGCAGAACGGCTTTTCTGTAGGGATTTTTATGGGTTTCTGCATTTGACAGTCTTGTCTTTGTTCTGTTCAGATCTACGAACATTGCAAATAAGTTCTGCATGTTGTGTCACCAAACTCATTCACTGTGTTACCCTAACCTGGCGATTCAAATATTTTTCTGGCCACGGTAGCAGAAATGTTGTGTCCCAGGAAGGGAACTAAACACTACATGGATAATAGGGATTAAACAGTGGAGATGTCATTTTAATTACTGAAAAAACAAAGGAGCTCCAGTAATCACAAAGTACCTTGGTAACAACCAATAGAACTCCAAATGTTCTTGGTGGATACTTTCTGGCTATGCTTCTGAGATCTCTGTGGGAATTACCAAGAAGTAGCTAGAAAATATATACCATGCACTGTCAACATTGTACTGTTGTTTGTTACAAACATACATGTGGTTGGTGAAGCTCTTCTGTTTTCAATGAGTAAGATGACGTCACAATTTCCTTTACTATTTTATTATCTCTGGGCCATACCTGGTAGTCAATCCGTTTGATATTGGGTACATCCATGTTGTGAGTGGAGGGACATATATCCTCATACTTCTTCCCAGAAAAGATGTCTATTCCGATCATGTGGACCTGTAAATGTAAAGCAAACAAAACCCCTCACACATATGAAGGCAGGGAGACCACTCCAATGTTCCCACACATGTAACAAGACGTCCCTCTGGAGTCTGCAGTCCTGGTTTCTGTAGATTTTGGCCCATGAAATCAGGTGAATTGAGTTCAATGAACTGCTTTAATTGATCAATTACATGCTGAGTAACCAAAAAAAAACAAAAAAAAAACAGCATCAACAGCTCTGCAAGATCAGGGTTGTAGCCCTCTGTACTGGAGATCAGCACACATTTTCATTTCAATTCAGGTCAATTCAGGAAAGGAACTGAAATTAAAATTGCTCTTGGAGACAGAACAATTATGGGCATTTTTTTCCCTGAACTGACGGAACTGGCCCTGAACACAGACACCACCCACACAGTCCGGTGCCTGACTTTAACTCCTGCTTCACTCTACTGTACATCCTGTTTGAGAAAAGCCTACTTTTCCTACTCTTGATATCTTATTTTCTGGTACTCCTACAAGCGATACTATAACCTCTCTACATTTGAATGGATCTCTTTGGGAATTGTGGGGTGGGACTAGATTTAGCTGTAAATGATGCTGGGACAGTATGGAATACATGGTTGGCGAAATGGCTGTAAGTCATCAAGAGTCTGAGGTATCAAACAAGCCTCAAACAATCACTCTGCTGCCAGATATGCAGTAGATATGGATGGATCACTTTAAGGGTTGTTTCTCCTGACAAATTTTCCTATTGACCTCTATGGAAAAATATTTTTACGATATAAAATATCATATCACGATTTGTTCAGCCATTTTCCATGTACACGATACATGTTGCAATATTTTACATGTAGCTGTTCTATTGCAAATTTACAATTGCACAACGCAATTTCTAACAATACAGTAGCCTACTCAATTTGCAGCCTTTAAACAAAAAATAAACAAAAAATCCATTGTAAAATTTTTGATTTTAATAAATTAACATGCTTATCATCTTACTTTCTCATGTTTTAAATACCACTTGCACAAGAGAACACTGAAAAAACACAAAGAAAATATTGAACATGTCCATGTGGAGAACTGGCCTTTTTTATGGCAACAAACAACATTTGTGGAGTATGGGGTTTACTGATGGGCTATGATCTGTCACTCATAAATATTATTAACATACCCACGCATGATCGGTGAACTGGCACGGTCACGGATACGAATCAATTCGGAATGCTTGCTCCAGCAAAAAATATATATTTTAGGCTTGAAAAAAAACTTACACTGTTTGAGCTTCTGTTACTTTAATTGTTTGAGTAGCTAATACTTCTTAGACAGAGTAATTCTGACTCTTGGAAAACAAACAAACTAAGGCTTACCTTACCAAACAGGATTATACCTGTCGTCAAAGGGGCTCAAGAACAGTAACCATTTCATTTTCGGGCTTGTGTTCAAAAGAGGTGTCTTAGACAACAAATGCAAATTTTATCAAATTTTACCAACATTGGTGCTACAACCCCGGAAGTGGACTGGACCCTAATGCACGACTCGTAGACAGGAATGCCAAAACTCAATATTTATTTATGATCAGGGTAGTCCTGAGCATAGGGAGAAAGGCAAAAGGTGGTTAGAGTTCCAAGCCGGAACTGGGTGAGCAGACAGACAATAGAGCGCGTTAGCTCAATAAATTATTGCTTCGACCAGTTAGTATCGACCAATACTCCTGAAGCATAGGGAGAACATTAATTACAGACAGTCCAGGTATGAAGATGCGGGAGCCGCGGGAGCAGGGGAAGCCAGGGATGGTTATGGAGACAGACAACCGGGTTTGTTGGAGCAGGGGATGAGCAGGAGCGGGAGCGGTAGAGCAGGACCGTGGAGCGGAGTCCAGGCAGGACGCAGGCGTGGCAGCAGGGCAGCGGCAGTGGCAGCACGGCAACAGCAGGGCAGCAGTAGCGACAGCAGAGGCAGGAGCGACAGCACATCGGCAGCACCGCAACACTGGCTGTAAGCGGGCACCGCCGCAGGGTGGAATAGCAGAAACCCAAGCTGCATGCACACACGTCAGGTGGGAGGCAGGAAAACCGCAACACAGGCAGGGATTACAGACGACTGCAGGCTGGCAGACTGAAGCAGACAAAGTTAGTTAGCAAGACGAAACAATGAACAGCGGGTAGAGCTGTTCCAGACTGAACAGACTTTAACTAGACTGAAGAGCAGGGCGAATAAACGCCGGCACAGAACAAGACTTTAGAGTAGCAACTAGACAAGGAACCAGACAGGACCAGAAGTTTCTGACAAAGAGCATTAACGAACTGGCACAGGACAGAAAACACCGGGTGACTAAATGCAAACATTAATTGGAATCAATCAGGAACCGCGTGCGAATGTATGCGAGAGTGATTGAACAGAGCGGAGAGTGTGGAATGCATGCAAAACGGGGGAATGGGATAGGCTGAGAAAGGAGCAGTGAAACAGAGTGATACAAACGGGAAAACACACCCAACCTGCAGCAAGGGGGAAAACGGACAATGGAGAGACAAACACGACACAGGGGGAAAGGGAAAACACGGAGAAACAATAGGACGGGAGTGGAATGTTACAATTGGCTCGTTAACATTGGAGGAATGCAACCCATCTAAAAAACAGTACGAGAACAAGCATTGGAAACTTGCACACATGAAAAGAAAATGTTTTCTGAATCTAAAATTTGTCAGAAATCTAGAATATAGATGTATGTGGCCAAAAAATATTTTTTCCTTGCAAAATCAAATTTAAGACAATTTAATACTTAAGGCATTTTATTTGTAAAATTGACTTAAAAGACAAATTAAGACTTTTTAAGGACCCGCGGACACTCTGACAAAACATTTAGGCATTTAGGAGCTAACATTTTTTTTGCACACCCCATTCATAAGGCTGAATGTTTTACTAAAGAAAACCTTGTTCAAGGGTACAAGTACAACTGCATTTCTGGGAATTAAACCTGCAAACCCTACAAGCCTGATTCCTTAACCATTATACTACACTACTGGCAGTTATGTGCTAGCAAGGCCCAAGAAACAATGTGGCAAAAGCATTGCCATATACAAATCTGAGGGCAATTTGGCATGATTATTGTTATTCGCTGGGGCAAACACATTGTCTCTCAAGAACTGCATAGTCAAGGAGCTATCAATCAGCACAGACTGTGATCTATATCGGTACTCTTCTGTGGTAAATACTATTCCTACATCTACAAACATGTTCACGTGTGCAACCCCTGTTCAGTACACTCTGCACCCATGGTTGCTCCAGAAGAGATTGTATTGCAGCTCCTCACTGAATGTAACATTACACCAATTTGCATTTTTCAGGTTTCCATAGAAATATTGGTGTGCTCAGGGCTTTTTGGCCATGCCAGTCATTCAGCTCCTTAAACTGCGCTGGGAAAAGAAGGTATAACTCAGCCTTCAATCCAATCAGACCTCTGATTAAAGTGCTTGATTATAACACTAACCTAGCAGAATTCATTTTTGTCATTCATCACAGTATTAATGTTAAGCCATTCAGCACCAAACTGACATTTGTACAGCAGACTGACTTTAAATATCTAACCTTTAAGGTGCTTGTAAAATGTGAAAACGCTCCTGAAAATCCTTGAGAATTTCAAACAAACATGTTACTAACTGCACAGTGACTAAGACGTACAATAATATTAAAGGAATTCTGTTCTGAATATTGGTGAAAATTGACGTTTCTTTTGAATTTGTCAGTAATCTGTATGGATTTTACTTGTGTCTGAGAGACTAAAGTATTTCAGAGCCAGTTCTCATATACAGCATGCTCTGATGTCTCTGATGGAGTCGCTGTGCTAATGTAAATTAAGTTTGGGTGGCAGTAAGAGATCTGTCCTCTTCATGTCTCAGTCAGATGTACAGTATCTGTCTATACAGGGGAATAATTCATCATCAAACTTTATTCTACTAGGAAGTCACACTGAGATTAACACCTCTTTTACAAGAGAGACCTAGCCAAGGTAATGTGTGGGCAATAAGGTATGCAGTAGGCCTATAGTACAGAACAGTAAAACATATATACACAGATACTACAAAAAAATACAAAGATAAATTCTAAACTATGTGCAGCAGTCAACAACAGTATTTGTTAAACACAATTTAAATTTAGTTACAGATATGAGACTCAAGTTTAATTTGGGTTAATTTGTGGCTGTGCTGACTATTGTCACATGAATTGAAGGTGTTTGAATGTGCCGTGTTGACCTGTGTGCCACGGAGGTGTACAGTGAACCAGGACATTGGCATTTCCACCCTCTACAGCATGCTTTTATGACATCTTCATCCACCCACAAAACTCCATCCTTCTGCCTACAAACTCTCATTCTACCCACAAAACTCCATCCTTCTGCCTACACACTCTCATTCTACCCACAAAACTCCATCATTCTGCCTACACACTCTCATTCTACCCACAAAACTCCATCCTTCTGCCTACAAACTCTCATTCTACCCACAAAACTCCATCCTTCTGCCTACAAACTCTCATTCTACCCACAAAACTCCATCCTTCTGCCTACAAACTCTCATTCTACCCACAAAATCCCTCCTTTTACCTACCAAACTCCCTCCTTCCACTAATCCACTGATGGTGGATTTAATGGTGAAGTTTCTTACATTTAATTTAATGGTGAAGTGTCTTACATTTCAACTTATACAACTGTGTTTGAATATATTTTCAATTGACACTTTAGGAGAGTTGTGTTTTTGTTGCTTTTCAATTCTGAACTCAGTGTAAAAATGTCAAATACAGACTTAGATTACACAGCTAGTGTTAGCTATCATGTATCCAAGAGCATACTTATTAATAAAATTAAATACATTTTATAAAATGTATTAATTATTAATGTGCTATATTCTGCCTTTATATTATAAGGTTATCTGTCTCTACAAGGTCTCTTAATTTACAGCTTTAGTCACTCTGAAATGTGCCACTTAATTTGGATTGATAGTTATCTTTTCTAAATCAGTGAAAGCTCTGTCATGCATGGATTAGCCAGAATACATGAAAATATGCTTTAGCAGTGTTGGGTACCCAAAACATTGAAACAAAATAGTTTGTGGAATATCTGCACATGGTCAAAGGCTGCAGCAAGGAGGAGGCATGTTCATGTTGAAAGAGCCATAAATGGTGTATGCAGAAAATATCAACATGTGCAGAGACTGTAGGCCTATGTGTAATTTAGTACATAAAACATGCAGGCTTCAACTTTCAGGCAGCTAATTCCACAAAGTTACCATTGAAAAAAAAAAAAATCTTCCGCCTTCGGCAAAGACAAAACATATTCAAAAATTGTACAATGCTAATAACACTCATAATAATTATACTCCTAATTATACTCCCTTGTTCTGTCAACCCTGAATAAAGCCTTATTCCAATTACTCTTTGGTGTCTGCGAGTGGTTCCGATCGGTTCTCATAACAGGAAATATCCAGCCGTATAAATGGATAGTATGAAAATAACCATTTGTTTTTAGGAAAATAAAATACCTCACACTAGTATTAGAGGTCTGGTGTTAACTGTTCTGATAACATTATCAGTAGCTTCCATGTCTGTTTCTTTACTCATTGTTTTGCCATTTTAACTAGATTTCTAACAGTTATTGCTTGTAAATTAATTAGCAAGCGAAATTTTAAGGACTGCACCATTCCAGCTTGACTTAGTTTTCCCTCAAATCCAAAATAATTAGTGAAGCTGGCTCAGCGGGAGGTGGGTCTGTTGAAAAGTGAAGGGAAGGTATCAATGGTGTGAACTCACCCAGGAGTATGTTGATGGGACATGACCATTGTGGGCCAATTATGATCTACACCACTGGCCATAATTATAACCTAATAATAACAATAATTATTAAATAAATACAAACACTATTTATAAGAAACGTATTAAATTCAACACATGATACATATACTCCTAATTACCACAATTTTTGGGAATTCATAAATTACAGCCTATCTTTTTTGTTATTGAACGCTGGCTTTGAATTTTTTAACCGAGAATCTTGTGACACAGGTACAGAGGTTCCTTTCACAATGCCCACCAGACATGTGACTTACACTGTGCTACCTCACAGTAAGTATGCGTTGAAAAAACCTGACCGTGGCAGCTCCAAACTGTAGGACATAACAACTGGAGCTGCTTTTGCCAGCCTCACCTGGGCTCGGTCAAAAACCTAAGTGCCTGCTGTATAAACAGGAGGATGACTTACCTACCTGAGATAAGCCAATGGAAATATTACAATATGCAAATGCGCACACACACCTAATACTATTATCATCCAACCACCGCCTTACTTTAGCACTGACTCTCTTCATTTCCAAATAGATACTCTCCACCACAAGCAACTGTACCACTTCTTCTGCCTCAAACTGCACAAACCTTAGCATGACCATGTTTGCCGGTCTTAGAAGTGGACATTTCCACAATCTTGCAGGGCCGGCCCTTCAGGACGACGTATCCGTTCTTGCGCAGGGCAGAGCACTGCATGGGATAGGTAGCAGATGCCCCTGCATCGCCTGTCTGGAAGTCCAAATCTCCTGCGTCTGCCATAACAGCACTGAGGAAGTAAAAGGTGAAGCACGACTGGTCATTAAGATGAATTATTGTGTAGGTGATACAAACCAACTGTCAAATTAATGATAAGATCTCAAATTTGACTTGACTAGGCAATTTAAAGGGTAATTCCACCCAAAAATGATGTTTGATTTGTAGAAAAGTAGCTCTCCTCCTGATTAAAATGAGCTCTTAGCCAACTTTCTACCTGTAGTGGGAGCAGAGATATAGCCCCAAACTACTGCGCATGTACCAGGTACCTGGTTTACTATAAATTACAATGGCCAAGGTGCTTACAGTTCAGACAACAGGTTGCCACACCCACTCAATGACGTTACCGAAGCAGAGGCAGAGGGACTGGGCATTTAATGCTAGTCCTGCTGCTAGTGCCTGCCTGCAGCGCAGCATCTCTTTGAGACTAGAGAGGCCACGTAACTCGCTGGCAAGTTAGCCACTAATGTAACAGTTCTACTGAAAAAAAATACCACCACCATTAGCTCAGTCTCCAGAAAATCAGCGGAAATACGGCCATTAATTTAGGAAAACTTGCCGATACAGAATCATAAATGTATAGAATTAAAAGTTAAAACATTGTTGTAGTTGTTAGCTGTTTTAGCTATATTTGCTAGAAAAGCCAAAACTTTCCCTGTTGTGCAACTCGAACGCACTGATGTCAGTAATAACACGGAAATTACGCGTTTACCACCTCCGATATCCGACCTCCTGCCATAAACGAATGCAGGGTTAGCTACTATAGCCTACTGCATGGCAAACAGATTTAAAAACCAATTTGTTTTATGCCAAGAAACCCATGGCTAACAACAGCTAACAACAATAGCTTAGAAAAAGACATTGTTAAAATTGCTTTTGTAATCGAATGCTCAAAGCAAAACCGTTCAATTATGGTCAGCTCGCTAATGTTAGTCTACTTTTCATGGTCATGGATCATAATGTAACGTTCGTTGACATGGTTCCTTACCGGGTGATTCAATAAGGCAGAGCAGATGTCAGGCAATACCGGAGGCCACTCCACTCTGTAACCGACAGCACTCGAGTCCTGTTTGGTTTAGTTTGCCAAAACATCTTTAGGAAATAACATAGCCTATCAATGTAATTTTCTGACATTATAATAAAATAGCAATAGATAGCTAGCTAGCTTGAACTACGATGTGTCCCTACTCAGAACAAGTGACATCGGAGCATTTCCTCCCTCGCTGGCTCTGCCTACATGCCTATGTAATTTACACGCCCACTTGACGCCACTGTAGTCTTTCAAAAACAATGAAGTGGTAGAGGTATACGTCAAAATGACGTATACCTCTACCGAACTTTATATTCTCAGTACAGAATTTTTTTTTTGGCCAGCCACAAAAAGAGACTTCATTAGTTGCGTCTTGATCTGTTAAATAAGGTTAATGTTGTTTTTGGGTGGAATTACCCTTTAAGTTGTCTAACTGGAGTTTTGATGGTGAAATTCAATTGGCATTCCTTGCTGTCTACCTTAATTTGATGTGTTAATAATCAGAAGTTCTCCTGACTCAGCTATTTCCCTCAGCACTCAGAGACTTGCTGACATAAAAAAAATGGGAAGTGTGTCAAAAGTGGTGGATCCACTGGAGCCCTGGTGCGCATTTTTGGTACCCGCCCAGCTTTAAATCCCTCAAGCTCTTGAAACATTGCTGAATGAAATCACAGA
The DNA here is from genome assembly GCA_029718625.1 of Synaphobranchus kaupii. Lineage (NCBI taxonomy): Eukaryota > Metazoa > Chordata > Actinopteri > Anguilliformes > Synaphobranchidae > Synaphobranchus > Synaphobranchus kaupii. The sequence continues at coordinate 32,598,599 of CM056389.1, read as the reverse complement.
AAGTAAAATACCTCTCTTCCCCTTCTCCACCCTGATTCCAAATGCCCTCTTCCACATTTTCTCCTACCTATTTTATAAAAGAATTCTGCCTTCCCTGCCATGTGAATTCTTGTGACAAAGGATTACCTATCGCAGGTTCAATGTTGGTGATTTACTAATCTTGGCCTTTTCTTCATGTACTAATTGTAAGTTGCTCTGGATAAGAGCATCAGTTAAGTGCCTAAAATGTGAATGTAAATGCAAGTGATCGAATCGAGAGCACTCACCTGAGGGATTAAGCAAAGATTCTCTATACCCTCTCTGTTAAGGGGTAACTTTGGAATGCAGCTGAAAAGGAATATTATTAATTCTATGCTCAAGCTCCTCCACTCATCTTCTAACTACTCTCAATTTAATTATTAAAAACATACACAATTACCAAAATAATTGTACATACGTAAATAGCTGTAGTCTATTAACTTGAGATTGTGCAGCAATAACAACTTTCTTGGTTAATGAGTGGGATATGGTGAATGTGTGAATGAATGCTGTAGGATATAACAACACGGGAAGAGGCAGCCAGAGATTTAATGTTTTTTTATTATTTGAAATGAGAGAAAACGATTGAGATTGTTTAAGCTATAAGAGAAGTGTATTGTTGAAATGACCGATTCAGAACGTCAATCACTGAGATGATGCATGGATACATATAAGGAAGCATAGCATAGATTACACATACTATGCTCATTTCAACAACACAGAAAAAACACAAGTAACTTATCGAACATAAGTCATTAAACTGCCTGTATAAATCCAGGACTGCAATAAAGAAAAATGAAACTTGCAGGGGGTTCACTGAACAAACGTGGTGATAATTGTAGGCCTACACGTTCCAGAGCAAGTTCTAACTATTTTGCCCTGATCCAACACTGTCGGGTAAGCAAGTTAAAACTATAGGCCTACAAATGTACAGCATAGGGTAGAATCTAACCTCAAACTAGCGCGTTTCAATTAACTGCTTATTGCTGTATTACAAAAGCTTATTAGCCTACGCCTAATGGTGCCAATGCCAAATTCCCTTGGCCTGTAGATAGTTGAATGGCGCTATCTGAAAGAGAGGGCGAAAATCTAAATTAAGCAACAGAAATGGCACCTGTTAACTGGTGACTGCCTGACACGCAGTTTAGCTGCTTAATGTGTCCAGCCATCAATCTGCAACATATGGGAGTTTAGGCGAGATTGGGGGTTGCGTTTTTAAAGTCTCATATAACTCAAAAATAACCAAAGGCCTACGTTATAAATTAGAGAAGATAAAGCATGGCTTTAGAATAACATAATAAGCACCACTACACGCGCCCAAACGAGAAGGCCCCAACCAGCCGTTCCCCGGTCAGCCACAGAGCAACCAATCGAAACCATGACGTGGTAAAAAAAGAAAATCACAGTCAAACCATTAAAACAGACACACAGTTACGATGCGTGATAAGTCATTTTGACTCCGCAACTAGTCAGATAATTCGCACAAGTCGTTACGTAGAATATAATTCTAAATAGCTAACGGATACAAATAGATCGGGTGACCATGCTTCATAGCCAGGCATTATAGCCCAGTACAGGGCATAGGCTACATGCCACAGAATTACGCCGCTCTTTACTGGTCGAAGCAGATACCCCACAAGCAGCATTTGACACAATCATAGTCATTCGGCTAACATGTTATGATGTGTTTTCAGAGCTACGATTAGCCTATATCAACGTATATCAAAGTATTGTCCTATTAAGGTTCGTTAAGGTTAAGGCGTAGAATATTATTTTTGTTACGGCCTGGTAAGAATGAATAGGCAATCCGTCACAGCGCCGCTGCTTGAGCGTTGATCGTGGTACTGAGGCCCAAGATGAGAGGATCTTTACCCGAGGTTATCATACTGGAGCTCTGATGCGCGGCACATTGCCTTATGCCTACAGCTACAGGAGATTTAGATAGGTTAGATAGATGGGGTGCTCTCTAAACTGCTGCACTGTGCTGTGTCTAACGTTAACGTTACTTCAAATATAAACCCCATACCACAAGTAGGCTAACGTAACTCGCGGATGGATGTGACATTTTAATATAATTTTATTGTAAGAAGCGGTTACAAGTTCAATAATGCAATTATCCGCTGGAATTACCCGTTAAAAAAAATAGACTATATCCAGAGTTTTCTATGGGAGGCAATATAACAACCCAACGTACGGAAATATACGTTAGGCAATGAATTGTAAATTGAGTTAGGCTAACTGTCATTAGAGCCCACATTGCTTTAGCCTATTTCAAACTGGTTTACTGAAGGATTGACCAGAAAACAAACAAAACTAAACAATTATAACAAACATAAGAATGGAGAATGACAAATCTTGAAAAGAGCTAACATGTAACGTTAGCCAAATTAGTTTTATCGTTATGCAACGACAGTAGGCTAGGCTACAGAAAGCACGGAGAAAGTGTCTGGGGAGAGGAAGGGGTCCTCACGCATTGCAGATAACGGTAGGCTAATGTTTAGTTAAATTACTCACCAGGTCGTCAAGCTTTTCCAATATTAATGTGTTTCTTTGCTGTTATTTTTCTAACGTTACTTCCACTCCTATTTCTTTCTTTTTCTTCTCGTCTCTTTCGGCTGTCTCCCGTCTGCCGCGGTGCCTCTCTCGTGCTTTCTTCTGCCGTCTTGGCCCGTCTTTTTTCCAGCCGCCTCCTTTCTCTTATCTTTTTCTCGTAATCTCGCTCCTTATCTTTTATCTTAACACTCACGCCGCAATAACCACAAGCCTGACAGCGTGGACCCAAAACTCACACCGACCGGGAGTCACTCACATACACCCTCGTTCTGACCACTCGCACTCCCTCAGTCAACCACAGAATCTGAAGCAGGATGAAAAATATTAACCGTGATGGCCACACAACTGCGCAGGCGCGTCCTAAATCCTCATAAACTGGGGGGGGCAGCCAGAATATGGCATCTAATGTAGCCTACTGTATTTATTCAATTGCCCGTCCGTTCTTTTATGTTTTGACGTAATGGCATATGAAGGATGACATTTATTGTGTCAATATAATTTTATAATGACAAAACAATACCGATAGTTAACCTACAGTGTAACCCATGCTTTGCCCCATTCATTGCAGTACCATTCAGCAGGTATGGGGAGCGAGTAGGCTATTAATGGGTCTTATCCATTCATTCTTGGCTGCTACAAGACCTAGGCGTGGTTAATGGCATTTCCAGAGCTCGCAGTTCTTTGAAGATGAAGATAACAGAATACATATTCCGGTAAAGTAGTAAAAAAACAAAAGTTGTATACATGAATCGTCACCAAAGACCCCATTAGGTTATAGGTTTTCAATATAGCCTACGTATTCTAGGGGTGTCAACAAGATATCGGCCTACAAAACCAAATTATAATATGTAAAAGTGAAAATAATTGGAAGACGATTATTAAAGCACTCTATATAGCACTTAATATATCTAACTCGAGTTACAAGAGGTTTTAAAAAGCTCAGCATACGTAAGGCACTGGCTGGTGATCGCCTCTGGAGGAACCTGACCGTTTGCGGAGCCGACCGATAGGTTAAATATAGGCCAGTGAAACATGAATCCCATGACCTATGCGCGGAAAGCCAGGGCGGGGCAGTGAGGTAAAGTGGGGGGCCATGCTGCGAGACTTATCTGAGGGAACAACGCGAGACGGAGCATTCTTTTCCCAAAGCACACGCACTGCTGATTTTGCCGACACCAACGAGATGTCTAATTTATCACTGACCAACTGCATGAACTGATATTCGCACAGGACAGGTGTGTTCTGCATGATTGAGAGAGGAGGGGATGGGAGGGGGTAGTCTGTGACTGCAGTGTATTATGAGTGGCAGACAATATCTGAACTATTGAAAATGCTTACCTGTTTTTTTTGTTGCATGTTTCATATTGAACATTTAGTTATGATGACTTATTACTAATATCCCAATTGTCCAGCATTCCCTTAGAAGGAGCAAAAGCCTAAAATGGTAATTATGACCAAAACACAATCTTGAGCTCACATGCTTTGTTTTCAAAAATTAGTCTAACACAACAGCGTTATTATAATTGTATACTGTTGCAACACAATAAAAATTAGGAAATAAAGAGTGAGACGGGGTATAAAAGACTGAAGTGATAGTAATAAGAACATGATACAGTTCCGATATACAAGACAGTAGGCCTACATCACAACGATAGAACACACGGCGATCCTGCATCACGAAATTCACTGAAAGCAAGCAGCTTTGGATGGTGGTGGTGAGGATACTGTTACGACCCCGGAAGTGGACTGGACCCAAATGCACGACTCGTAGACAGGAATGCCAAAACTCAATATTTATTTATGATCAGGGTAGTCCTGAGCATAGGGAGAAAGGCAAAAGGTGGTTAGAGTTCCAAGCCGGAACTGGGTGAGCAGACAGACAATAGAGCGCGTTAGCTCAATAAATTATTGCTTCGACCAATACTCCTGAAGCATAGGGAGAACATTAAATACAGACAGTCCAGGTATGAAGATGCGGGAGCAGTGGGAGCAGGGGAAGCCAGGGATGGTTATGGAGACAGACAACCGGGTTTGTTGGAGCAGGGGATGAGCGGGAGCGGGAGCGGTAGAGCAGGACCGTGGAGCGGAGTCCAGGCAGGATGCAGGCGTGGCAGCAGGGCAGCGGCAGTGGCAGCATGGCAACAGCAGGGCGGCAGCAGCGACAGCAGAGGCAGGAGCGACAGCACATCGGCAGCACCGCAACACTGGCTGTAAGCGGGCACCGCCGCAGGGTGGAATAGCAGAAGCCCAAGCTGCATGCACACACGTCAGGTGGGAGGCAGGAAAACCTCAACACAGGCAGGGACTTACAGACGACTGCAGGCTGGCAGACTGAAGCAGACAAAGTTAGTTAGCGAGACAAAACAATGAACAGCGGGCAGTGCTGTTCCAGACTGAGCAGACTTTAACTAGACTGAAGAGCAGGGTGAATAAACGCCGGCACAGAACAAGACTTTAGAGTAGCAACTAGACAGGGAACCAGACAGGACCAGAGGTTTCTGACAAAGAGCATTAACGAACTGGCACAGGACAGAAAACACGGGGTGACTAAATGCAAACATTAATTGGAATCAATCAGGAACCGCGTGCAAATGTATACGAGAGTGATTGAACAGAGTGGAGAGTGTGGAATGCATGCAAAACGGGGGAATGGGATAGGCTGAGAAAGGAGCAGTGAAACAGAGTGATACAAATGGGAAAACACGCCCAACCTGCAGCAAGGGGGAAAACGGACAATGGAGAGACAAACACGACACAGGGGGAAAGGGAAAACACGGAGAAACAATAGGACGGGAGTGGAATGTTACAGATACATTCCAATTTGAAATGAATTAGGTGTGGTTGTGAAACCACACCTTTTGTTATTCTCCATACTTCTTATTATTCCACCACTTTTTTGTCACCTATGTCCTCCTACACCATTCACACCATCAACTGCATTCATACCTCATATTATACCTTTATACACCCTCCAGGTTGCTATTACTTTTTACCTTTATACCATATACACTTTTTCAGATAATTCACCTTTTATCGCCAAAAAAAGGAATGGGAGTTAATGGGCACATTTTGAAAACTGATGCTATAGAATGTGGATGCTGTAACATATTACACTGCTTATGACATCACAATTCCTTCCTTTACAACATTGTTATGACCCAACAATACTATCCCAGATGATTTGACATTACTTTTTAGTGCTTTCATCACAATTCATTACTCCTTTATATCACTTCCAGGTTCTTTAGACTACAAAATACATCACCATATTTTAACACTTTCACCTTCTTTAGATCCCTTTATACCATATTACCACTTCATACCATTTCCACATTTTATTTACCACCTCACACTATACCATATTACCATCTTTCTATACCATTTCCAGCAATTGATACCACTGCGAAGCAACCACACCTACAATTTCTTTAGGAATTGTTAATCTAGTTTATTTATTAGTATCCTTTGCAGGAAATGCTTGCGTATCACATGGTAGAGGTCTACATCTACATTTAAGGACAATATATAAATAGAACAATACAACAATAAAATAAAAAACAATAAAAGTGCATTACCATTCAGCACGGTATTGAACCAAATGTGTCAATTTGAAACAAACTATGTATCCATAGTAAAGTAAACCCCACCCATAAATCCATCATAATGAAATGAGGATAAAAGTACTGTTGTTATTGAATTATTTTATTTTATTTTTTAAAAGAAAGGAAGCATTTTTATTTTGTATCTTAACCGACAGAACAGAATTTCTGGAACAGACATTTCCTCTCTTTCTTTCTGTTATTTCTTAATTTGAAAATACAGGGAAATAAACAACACAGGCTATCCAACACAGATGCAAGATGAGCACAAACAACAAAAACATAAATTTAAAACAACTCTTAATTTGTAATAATTATATATATATCCCCTATATCTCATTTCCACACACCTGTAACGCACACCACATGACCCATTTGGGTATCCTTTGCTTCTACATACAAGTAATTAACACAAATAATTTAGCCATATTGAACAAATATCATTAGAGGATTCCCAAAGTTACATTGGAAGCATATCAACTCAGTATATGTAGTAAAATTGATCATTTTCTCTCTGTCTGTTAAAGATGGATGATATGTGGACTTTAGCCTAACAAAGCATTTGTGTCCCCATATTCTACACCCATTTTCATTTCTTGACGCTGGTACTTTTCTTGACATGTTTTGCCTCCTGAAAGACCATAACTCTTGACCCATTATATATTGGAGCTTCTTGTGTGCACACCACATCATATCATTTTAGTCAGTAAATCCAATTCTTAAATCAACAAAATTAATTTAAATGGTTTTCTACTGTAAAATAGCCATTATTTGATTTGTCTGGTTACATTTAATAATTTCTAACAATGCACAGGCCTGGGGGTTCATTCCAGAAAGCAGGCTCAAGAAATCTTAAAATTGAAGTAGGCCGATAACTCAAGTGAGCCAGATGCGGCATATCCTGATTTCTCGGTTCCACAGCAGCAGATTCCAAATTAGGTGATCAAGATTGATCAAGCTTGGATAGGTTAAGCCCAAATCATGTGTGTTCAAGGTTTTTAAATTGAAGCCATCTCCAATCAGAAACGGAAAATGATTCAACATGGATTCTGGTCCGAGAAACACTGTGCATCATTTTTTTCACACCCATTGAAAAAGAGATGATCATTTATGGCAAACAACAAATAACTACATGTATTCAATAAGTAATAAATCACCAGCAAAGGGAGCTGACATGGGGGAAAAATGCTAAATCTAATTAATGTTCTCCAACTGTGCGGTCACTATCATATGTTTGCTGAATAATGTATTTTGGTTGTTTATTATTTTTTAATTATAATTATTGTTTAGTTTTTTAGATACTTATCTAAACATTTAGTTGGATGTAGGTATACTAAATCTATTTAGAAAAAAATAAAGACCGACCAGGAGATCACTCACTTAAGATTAAAAATGAGGAAAACTGAGCTTGAGATAACATTGGGCAGTTAAAAGTGCACATGACACATTGGATATATATTTCTTCATTGTTAAATAATATAAAATGATGTGCTTTTTGTCATTTTATTTGCAGGAAATACAGAGGAAAAGGGGAAAAACACCATTTTGTCTTTATTAAAAACATATTCTGCCGGGGGAGGGAGGGGAGTGTGGTGATGATGTGGAGCTGTCAGTTAAAATTATTATTTGCAATGCTGTCCCTTATAAGCCTGTCGTCTGTGTGATCTAGAATATGGTGGAAGGGATCATCATCCTCTTCTTCAAGTGAGGGTGTGTTAGGGGCATCTCTCTCCCCTCATAGTTGCCATATTGTGTAGCACATGCCACAATTTTGTCACATGTCACACCCTGACCCTACGCAGGCACTGGAACCAGGCCTTGAGGATTCCAATTGTCATCTCCACCCTGGCTTGTGTCCAGCTACGGGCTAAGTTGAAGTTGGCTAGTGGTCCAGCCTCAAGGGCAGTGTAGGGCGTCATCAGAATATTGCTATCGCTAGATAGCAATGCACACAGAACCCTATCCGACCGATCCCTCCCATTCCCTGGGCGACACAATCGGCAATTGCGCATCGCCTTATGGAGCTACCAGCCACAGTCAGCACTTGCACGGTCTGGATTTGATCCGAGGCTCATCCATACACCACAGTGTGGTGCCTTAACCGAATGAGCCATTTAGCAGCCCCTAAACACGTTTTTAACGTTTTTGGGATCAGGCACAGACTGTTAATCATATACAGTGCCTTGCATAAGTATTGATATATTATTGGACTTTAGCAGATTTGTAGTGTTACAAACTGAAATTAAAATGGATTTACTTGGTATTTTAGGTCACTGATCTACAGATAATATTCCATAATGTGGAACTAAAAATCTACATAGATTTAGAAAATTATTAGAAATTAGAAATTATTTACAAATAAATAACTGAAAAGTCTTGATTGCATAAGTATTCAACCCCTTTGCTGCAAAACCCCTAGATATGCTTTGGTGGAACTAACTGCATTCAGAAGTCACTTAATTAGTTGAATGGAGTCCTCCTGTGTGCAATTAAAGTGTCACATGATCTCCATATAAATACACCTGTTTCTGGAAAGCCCCAGAGTTTGTTAGAGAGCAAATCTATGCAAACTGCACCATGAAGACCAAGGAGCTATCAACACAAGTCCATGATAAAGTTATAGAGAAGCACCAAGCAGGGTTGGGATATTTAAAAAATCCTTTGAATGTCCCCCAGAGCACTGTTAAACCCATTATTACAAATGAAGAATATGGCACAACTGCAACTCTTCCGAGAGAAGGTCGTCCAGCGAAACTCAGTGAACAGGGAAGGAGGGCATTAGTCAGAGAACTTACCAAGAAGCCAATGGTAACTCTGAAGGAGCTGGAGAGATCCACAGTTGAGATGGGAGAAACCGTCCATGCCACAACTATTAGCCGGATACTCCACAAAGCTCGGCTTCATGGAAGAGTGGCAAGAAGAAAGCCATTGCTGAAGAAAAGCCATATCCAATCCCATTTGGAGTGACATGTGGGAGACACAGCAAACGTGTGGAAAAAGATCCTCTGGTCTGATGAGACTAAAATTGAACTTTTTGGCCTTAATGCAAAACGCTATGTGTGGCGCACAAAGCCAACACTGCTTATCACCCTGAGAACACCATCCCCACGGTGAAGCATGTTGGTGGTAGCATCATGTTGTGGGGATGCTTTTCAGTGACTGGGAAACTGGTCAAGATTGATAGCAAGATGGATGGAGCCAAATACAGGACAATTCTGTAGGAAAACCTGTTTCAGTCTGTAAGAGACTTGAGACGGGAGGAGATTCACCTTCCAGCAGGACAATGACCCTAAGCTCGCAGCCAAAGCTACACTGGAGTGGTTTAAAACAAAGAACCTGAACGTCTTAGAGTGGTCCAGTCAAAGCCCAGACCTCAATCTGATTGAGAATCTGTGGCAAGACTTGAAAATTGCTGTTCACCAATGGTCCCCATACAACCTGACAGAGCTTGAGCTATTTTGCCAAGAAGAATGGGAACAAATTGCAGTATCAGATGTGCAAAGCTGGTAGACACTTACCCCAAAAGACTCACAGCTATAATTGCAGCCAAAGGTGGTTCTACCAAGTATTGACCCTTATGGAAATGTAATATACTGCAATATATTTAAAATATATTGCGAAGAAAAAATTTATATATTTACAATATACTGCAGTATATTCTTTTTCCATAAGGGGACTCTCAGTGAATACTTATGCAACCAACAAATGTCTGTTTTTTAAAAAATTTACATTTGTGTCACAATGAAACATATTTTGCACCTTCAACGCGTTAAGTATGTTGTGAAAATCAAACGGTAAAAATCCCAACTAAATCTATTTTAACTCCAGGTTGTAACACTCCAAAATCTGCAAAATCTGGGTGAATACTTATGCAAGGCACTGTAGGCTAGTGTTTAACCTAATTTTGAAAGCTACTGTTCAGATATAAAACACCTCTAGTCTATACACCTGTGCACACTTGTCTTTTAGGTATTAAATGTGTCAAACATTATTTGGTTTTATTGTGCATTAGGCCTACCTGCACATTTATGCTGCACACAGTTGCTTTGCCAAATATGCTCTGCATATCCAGTGTTATACAAAAAGTTCCCATTGGGGAAAAAAAGCAATGTAATGCAGGGGGTTTGTAGTGGAGTGAGCGCAAAACCACGATGAGTGACATTGGGGTTATGAGGCTTTGGAAGGTTAAATGATAAATGATTGATTGCCTTGAAAAACAATAACGTTCATGAAGATATCTTCTGAATGAGCTAGAATTGCAGTCTAATTATTTTTTTTGGGTGCCTATCCCAGCATGCATTGAGCGAGAGACAGGAATGCACCTTGGACAGGTCGCCAATCCATCGCAGGGCACACACCATTCACACTCACACACTGATACCGATGGACAATTTAGAGTCTCCAATTAGTCTGACCTGCATTTCTGCATGTCAGGGCAGTGGGAGGAAACCAGAACGGTGCGGACACAGAGAGAACATGCAAACTCCACACAGAAAGGTCCTCATCAGCCGGGATTCCAACTCTGAACCTTCTTCTTTATGTTCAGATGTAGTCAACTAGGCTAACGTTAGGCTAAATTTAACGTTACCCGCTTTTTAATACGAAAGTACAATATTCGGTTTCATGGTTCCTGGTTGGACGGCGTCTTCGGTCATGTGACAAAAACCTAATGACTCCTCCCTCTTATCCGGTCAGGTCGGGGAATCCCCAAAGCGTGGTACTGGTTGTTCATCCAACGGAGTGAAAAAACAAATCCGCGTATTTTCCCTTTAAAGAAACCAAAACATTCGAGGGTCTTGCATCGGACGACCGTGAAATAACTCGACGGAAGACGAGGTAACCCCCATGGTTCTGCAAGCCGACTTATAAAGTGTTCACATAGCTAAAGTTATATTTTACAATCACCTAGTTCAATTAGCTGATGTTATCGAACGTTAGCTAGCCGAAAGTTAACTGCCTGGCCTTGAGTGAGTGTTAATGCCGTTTTAATTACGCACGAAAACTTGGTTAGTGAATTTATGGGTATAAATTATTTTATCAGATTGGTTGTTGGGCAGTTAGTTAGCTAGTCAGCTAAATCTACGTTAGTTCACGTTAAGTTGCTGTTAGATTAGCTTGCTAGCTAAGGCCAACTGTTAATGTTATTGTCATTGTTGCAAGAGTAACGTTGGGGTAACGTTAGTTTCGTTTGCTGCCTACTAACTAACGTTAAATAAGTGATTTAGCTAACAATCTAAATGATCTAATGTTAGATGGGTAGCTATGTTTGTCTTTCCTGGCCTTGTCTTCTCGTACTCTGGAGTTGTTGGGGATGTTTATGTGATGTTAGCAAGCTTTAGTAACACAGACTAGAAATTTCAACAAGTGCGGTTCTCTAGCGTTACTTTTATCTAGCACTGACTAAGGTTGGTTAACTAAGTTAAACTATCGTTAGGTAAAACTGTTCTTCACTGTAAACGTAAGTTCATTTTAAAGGTTCTGAATGTATCGTCTTTTGGCTGCTAAGGGTTCCTTATGATCGCAAGATTAACAGGCCGCAAAACAACCTAGCGAAAATTCCGTTTATCAGTTGCTGCTAGCTAATTTAGCTATAACGTTAGTTTAACTCATTTACGTTAGCTCACATTAACAATGTTTAGCTCTGATCATTTAGCTCGCTTTATAGTTAGCCGTCGGTATAGTTATGGGTGTGAGCCTAATTTGGCTAGTTAGCTAAGTTACATAGTCAAATAGTTAGCCTTTTCATGTATTTGCTGTTCTTCTAATCAAAGATGTCTATTAATAAAACTAATAGCAGTGTGCAATAGGCACCCTAACTTCTAAACATACGTAAAATGCAAAATTGCTATCAAATGATCTTCTTTAACCATTGTTTTGTTTCGCTAACTTTGCTATTTTTTTTCTTCGCAGTGCAAGCCTGGAAGCTTTGAAAACCGGTCAGTGTTTTACTCGCTTTTCCATGTTTGGTGATGCATTCAACAATTTGACATGAAGTAGCAAACAGTTTTACTGAGCGCGATAAGCTTGAAAATAAAGATGAACTACTACATGGCTCCCCGGTTTTAAATTTGGCAAGGTTGAGGGGCGAGGCAGTTGCTCATGTTTGGGCCACCGGGCCAGCTTCAAAAGTTCCAACCCTGTCTGCTTTGAGCCGATCCTCCTTCCACACGCTGAAGCGACATCCAGCCAATCACAAAACAAAAGGGAGGAGAATACCCGCTCAATAGAAAATCAGCACACAATTTAAAACGGAAGACCAACTGTCTTTATTTTTTTCAAGTACAAAAAAACATAGAGAAATAAGTACAGATAAAGTCTAAATAACATCAGAGGGTGCCAGGGGTTTGCAATAAAGAAAAGAAAAGAGGAAGAAAAAATAATAATAAAATCAAGTAAATATCTTAGTGAGTACATGTGTCAAGAGTTTTTTATAGCTTTAGAGTTATTAGAATATTGAATTGTTCGGATGTGCTGTTTCAGTTCACTTTCGTAGATGATAAACATAGGTTTTCGGTTGTTATTTACTCTTATGAATGTGAAATTTTGCCATAATGACAAGGAGATTGATAAGGAAGTATTATTTTTGTTTTAGCTTGCAGACCTCGTAAAAACCAAAGGTACATCCTTAAACAGTAATTATCATAGATATTACGTTTAATACATTTGGAAAAGTCCTTCCAAAAAGTCACAATATGGGGACAATTCGGAAGACCATATGTGACAGTCGGGTAAAGTTGGCTAACATGGCCCCCATAAGCCAATTGTATCTCTCATACCAAGAGCATTGAACATTCCCACCTTTTCGTTTCTCTTGGTGAACTTGATTTTAGGAAGTGATCTTGTGGCTGTTTTAATCCGCACATTCTCCATGTATTCAATGAGTGGAATGGGTTTTTCAATAAAACATTTACCATGTCCTCCTCCGCTCTTTCCATTCTGCTTCATTTTTCCATTGCACATTGAGATTTTAACATTGGCAATATGGGTTTTGTGTATTCTAGATGCTTAGGAATGGATATGAAAGTGATTGGCATTGTTATTTTTATATAATTATTTTAGATATAGATTATATATTTTTTTCCCCTTCAAATTCTTGAGGGGGATCGTTCTCTGTGTCCTCTATGGACGGACCTTCAGCAGTGTACAGCTACCATTAGTTACGTGACTTGGACACCGTTTCACAAGTGTCGTGTCGGGTAGAAGCATGTTATCACTATTCTATAGTTGGGTGTTCCGTGCAACCTGCAGTCAATGGTAGATATGTTATGTGTTTGAGTCTGTTAAATTGAAGGCTATGTGTCCCAAGTTTTCCCAACTCTAACTGTATACTCTCACTAGCTTAGTGCTGCCTGCCTGGCTTGTGTGCTTCTGCGGTCAAGCACACGTGACAGGAAGCCGAAATGACTGACCAAGAGAAGACTGGGACAATTGACTACAACCTGAGCCAGGATGAGACTTTTCAGGCCCTGTGGAACACTGTGTAAGTAGCTAACCGTGGAGTGTCCTCCCTCCTGCATGGCACAAATGCACACTCACCCCGCAAAGGCAAGACCCTGGTTAAAACCTGTGTTTGCCGTTAGTGTGAATGGGTTAACCCGCATTATCCGACCCGGGTCCGTGACCCTGCTCATGACACGGGATTTATGCGGGTTGGTCATGTCTTGGCTTCGGTGTGAATAGGGCGACAAGGGTTATTATATGCAGCATGGATATCTGACCGACCCTCAATCTCGTCATGTTTTTAACTTGTGCTGAAACGATGTACCGAAACTTTTATAAACCGTATGCTATTAATGCGAGTGTATATTACAACCAAACAACTCTAGACTTATCTTGATTTTTGCTATAGATTCACAGCTAGATTCACACGAGGATTGGTCAGTTGTCACAGGTAAATAGGCTGTGCAACGGTGACAGCTTTTGTGACAGTTTTTACATAAAAGCATTTCAAGACTTCACTGGACTATCGATTCAGGTGTTAACAGTGCCACGGTAAAAAGTGTATGCTACAAAACCTGGCGCAGACTTGCATGACTGGGATTTGTGGGAGTTTTCATGGTTTCTCAGTGGCAGGGATGTGGTTGTTCCTGATGAATCAGAAAATACAGATATTCATAAATGTCTACTACTCATTTTTGGAATTATTGCTAAACATTCTGCTATCGGCTGTGAGAGTGCAGCCCTTGCTGTGTGTGCTTATCAAATACCGTAGTCCAATGCCTCTGAAAAATATGTATTTCCTGAAATACTGGGAAAATCACATCCCTAAGTGAATTTTTGAAGTTTTGCTGTCAATCATGGTTTTTGTTCTCCTTTCCTTTCTAGGACTGTTCCCACTGAAGATGAGGGCTGGGCAAGTCTGGATAACGTAAGTGTGCCTGGTGCACTGAATTATGGCCATTTGCAGTTAAATGTGGAGTTTATATCCTGAAAATGAATATTTTATTTTTGTATTGGGTAGAAATTCTCAAACCTTTGGCACAAATATCAGTGTGCATACACAGAATCGGTTCTTTTGTCAGCTTTATTTGATTAAATAAGATGGGTTATTGGTGGGCTGGTTATTTCTGAATGCAGTACAACTGCACAACTTAACCTCACCATTACCTTGCTTGCATTGAGTGGTGAACCTCATTTAGAGTAGCATGACCAATATTTTAACCTTGTGACATGCATGAAATTCTAGGGACATGGTCATGTTGATTTTCGTATGTTTGCAAATATATATAAACATTTAGAAAGCTATTGGCAAAATGATACATTTGATCATAATCTCACTGTACTGCCTTCATTGTGTTCTCATTACATTTTTGGAGTTGTCTTTGGGTTCTGAAAATCACACTGAGGTGCCGATTCTCACATCTATTCAGGAACATATATACCAAACTACCTTTTTATGCAAAGGTCGTATGTGTGATGCCTGACCAATCATCTTAAAGTAAAGCGCAAGGAATGACAGCAGATCACTACACAGCTGTTTGCAAATTTTACCAAAACAACCAGAAAATTTGGCTAACATTACTAGCTAAAGTTAGAAACCAGAATGAAAATATATTTGTCTTGAGTTGTCAAGAAGGGGGTTAAAGTTGCTGATGCATGTATATTTTACATCAGGTTACAGTATATTGATTCACTTAACTGGTTTGCTAAATACTACATTAGTACAGAACAGAGATTTTACTTCAGTTATCAAATGAGTTCATTGTGTAAGCCATCTATCTAACTGAACCAATGTTGGATTTTCACGTACTTGGCAGACTTCCATGTTGGGAACATAATCTGTGTTCAATTCAAATTGTGGGTATGTATGTGGACACTCCCCTAGGTGGCAGAAGTGGTACAGGTTCATACGTGTGAGATGACTCTCACCAGGATGAAGGTTTATTTAATCCATTCCAAAACCTTGAAAGGTTTGCTAAAGTTGCACTAACTAACCTTCACAACAGGAAGTTGTCATAAAGCAGTTCGGCACAGAGAACTTTATCAAGGGCTGTTCACTAGGCCCACAGTAAATTAAATCTTACACAGTCACATATAGCTGGACTTTATTTATGCTCTGTGTTGAATTTGACACTTACCTCATGCTGGACATTGATTTGAAAATGTGAAAATTTACCCAATACACTAGGGATGGGACGATATGCTTTGCTCACGATACGGTTCGATACACGATATGAGGTTCACGATTTCGATACAACCATGTTATGGTATAATAAAAGTTAATTGACAAGAAAGTATGACTAATCTGGCCAGATTAGTTTTATATGTTATATTTGAATTAACACTGGACATTTTACTGTGTAGCAATGGCTTGTATGAACATGTAGGCCTAAATCTGTATAATTACAAAGTGAAAATAACATAATATATCATTATATTAAAGTTTTGTAATAGAAAACAAAAGATTACAAAGTAGGGATATTTTTGTAGCTTTGGCTACATTGACGCTGGGCAGAATGAAACGTATTCTCCAGCATAAATATTATTCGATAACGACTTTGATCAAGTAAAGCCTAATAAATCATTGAAAACTTCAATTATTTAATTTAAGTCTCGCAGTGGTGAAGGCTGTCATGCGGGGTTGCTGCAAATCGGTGTTTCCATGCAGCAATGTTTCTTTTTCTCTATGCTTTAATAGCACATGCGATCGCATAGTAGGCTACCTGTGTTGGTATGGTAAGCTTCTTAACATCGCATAACTTGAACTGCACACAGTGTCCTTCTATTTCCTCAGAGTATTTCCACACATCGCTGCGTTTAGTCTTAGCCACCATAGTGCTTCACTGATAGTTTTTGCTCTAACCCTGCATTTTCACTGAACGCAAAGTCCATTCATTTTCAATGAGAGCGGGGAAGATGAGGCGATGCGGGCGACGTGACAGTTTGGGAATACGCTGAAGTTTGGTCAGACCAGTCTACGTTCCTACCTTTAAACTAAAAAAATAATAATAGTGATTGCTGGTTTGATGGTGCAAATCATTTTAAACCCTCCGCAAACAGCAGCATATAAGCAGTGAATGCTTTACACTGACTTTATTGGGCCAGCACTTGTCAATGAATATTCAGTCAGCAATAAAATGTAGGCTATTGTGATGAACAGGCTAGCTGGATGATGCCCTCTGATGTAGTAAATGTTTAATGGGCTATAGAGTGCGTGAAAGTAACAGACAAGTCCTTTAATTTGTGATTACTACAGCAGAATAAAATGTGGGTAATATCGCGATTTGTTTTTCTGCCCCACGATGCGTATTGTCACATTTTTGTATCGCGATGTATTGAATTTCGATTTTCCCATCCCTACAACACGCACATGCCAAATTATACCCTTTTTTCCAGAGGTGGTAACTGCTTGGTTCCAAAGTGATCAGATGTTGGTTTTAATAACGCTGTGACTAGCACCGGTTCGTATTCAGGCCGGAAATGGTTTAGTTCATTTGCATTCATTGCGCTTTTTTAGCGGTGGAATTCGCACTCAATCTGGTGCTTGAGAAGGTGTTGTTAGATGTGAAAGTAGTGCTAATGCTAACCTAGGAAGGGGACTCTGTCTTTGGCACACAGTACCTTGTGGGAAGCCCTCTCCAGGATGGGTTTGATGAGCAGCTGTTTGACGTCCCAGCTACCCCGGCCCCCCCCTCAGCCCTCGGTCCCAGCTACCCCGCCCCCCCCCTCAGCCCTCGGGCTCTGCTTTGGACAGCGGGGCCCCCCCAGCCTCCACCGTCCCCACCACCAAGGACTACCCCGGAGAGCTTGGCTTTGAACTGCGCTTTCAAATATCAAGTACTGCCAAGTCTGTGACATGCACAGTGAGTCCCCACACCTCTATCTTGCGGCCGACCCCTGAATTGTGTGTGTGTGTGTGTGTGTGTGTGTGTGTGTGTGTGTGTGTGTGTGTGTGTGTGTGTGTGTGTGTGTGTGTGTGTGTGTGGTGACAGTGGCAGTGGCAGTGTTTTATTCACGACAGCATTTTTATTTATTTTTCTTTTAAATTTGTTCTGCATCCTTGTATTGTCTGAAGAGTGTACATTAAACAGACTTTGTATGCTATTCCTAATAGAAAACTAATAAATCTAATTGTACTTTTAAAATGAAGTTGCAGAAAAAGTTCAATTCTATAGTGCAGCATAAACATACATGATGTATGTCTGAGTTAACCTTTCGTTTTTTTGCATAGACCTGGGACCTTCCTAGCATTTTAGCATTTTGTGTGGTTTCTTTATTTTAGAATATTTTTAAATAAATATGCAACTCATTTTGAAAGAATTATACATTATGACTAATATGACTAATGGTTTGCCAAATGTGTTAGCCATGTGTAATTCCCATTACAGATGGGATGAACATGGTCATACATTGAATGCACATGTAGTTTTTAACTGGAATCAAGCATCATTCAGAGCTCATTGTGGTTTTCCATCCTACCCTTCTAATTTTATTTTGTTCTTCAACCAATTATACTTCTGAAGTTAATATGAAATGAATACCAAATTTGCCATATTACATTTTTATGGGATATTCTATTTACTTCAAATCTGATTATAGTTTTATAGCGGTTTAGTTCACAAATGAGAAAAAGCTGCACTATTGATTTTTGTTCTTTGTTGACTATTAACATTAACAGTTTGATCTTGTTAATAACCTTAAACCACTCTCACAGAGCCACACACATCCTGCACAGTCTCTATATAAAATTAAGAGATTGAAATCAAAGGGAATTACCTGTTCAACTGCAGAAATCCAATGGAAGTGGTCCTGTTCTATCCATTGTTCGTGTGCACTGTGGCGTAGCAATGGCTTTGTAATACGTTAACATCTCCCGGGTGATTGAAGGGTTATTGGTTGGCGATAATGGGACATTGATTATTTGGTGGATGGGCGTTATCGCCAGAGACGATCCGTTCCAGAACCCCGCTGTTTCGTTAACGGCGTACGGCGTTTAGCAAAGCATGGCGCAGACATGACGGGGCATGTCCTCTTTTTGCAGAATTTTTTTTGTCTTTTCTGGCGAGGAGAGGGTTAATAAAGCGCCACCCCCCCCCCCTCCCCCCAGCTCCACCAATGCAGTCTCTCCATGTGCGTTTCATTGTCTCTTTCAGTCAATTTCCTCCTCGTGTTCGTCAATTTCCATTTTTATTTTTTATTTTTATGCTGGTTGTGAGGGAGAGATCAATATTTTACTTATAAAGTTGGAGGTATGTCTTTTTGCAAATGTATTTCGGAAAATGAAACCACACTCGCAGAGACCCAGGCATTCAATCACTTTCAGACTGGGAAAGAGGGTATTCACACTAAGGTCTGTGTCGGTGGTGTGTACATGCCCACTGGTTACTGGTGCTTACTAAATGCATGGAAATTTATTTTAAAAGGCAAGTAGTGGCAAGTCCACAGGGCAGCCAACTTTGGTTCATGTGCGATTTCCTCCTTGTGTGGGCAGGAGCTTGATCCATGCCATGGCACTCTCAGCTGTGGTTCCTCCTTTTAATAAAAGCAAATTTGGTATTTATTTCCCAAATATGTTCATATTTAAGAGTGAAACTTGAGACTTTCCATATTTACAACACATGCTCTACTTAAAGCACAAAGATCACACAATTAAGGCATCAATAACTGAAACATTAGAGAATAATGTCATTTTCTAGCCTGTGACTCAGATAGATTTAAAGAAGCCCTGCTATAAGGCATGCCAGGACTTGTTTGATTTTGGAAGGGGAGGGACTTCACAAAAGAGATCGTATATGACTCCCTGGAGCACTGTGATTGGTGCGTTAAAAAGCTGATAATCCTGGAATGACTTAAGAGTAATGGTAAATAAGTATAGGATATGACCAAAATGAATCTTCTGCGGATAAAGCATACAGGGACTGTCCCTGTTGATCTGGATTAAGTAGAGATGACAGTTTTGCATGGAGATGAGAGCTGGGCTCCGGTGCCTGCCTGTTGTTTTACTGGCGTCCGCATGCTGCGCTGGGTAAAGCATATATTGAGCATTTTTCAGAAGGTAAGAGGTGGTTAGCTTGGGTGCTGTACCCCGGTTTCTCTTCATATAATGCTATTATTTCTCTGATATATTTTCACTTTTCTGTGAGAAGGGTGCTGTGAGGATGGACAGTTCAGGGATGATTTTGTCTTATGCTTTCTGCTGGGCTAAAATAAAAATGGCGTAGGCAAGCTGAATGTAATGAACAGGTCTGGGGGCTCCTGTGCTCAATGCCGTTGACCTTTGCTCTGTGCTCAATGTAATAAGATCTAGATGGTAATAATTGGACAATTGAATTTTCAAGCCAGTGTGAATGCGTTGGTTATGTCTAAAGAGGTTTACTTTTTTTTTTCTAGTGTAGGGGGTGTTTCATTCATGCAAAATTAATAAGGATGATTGTTATTGAATGAATTCTCCAATATTGAAGGGGCTCTTCTGCTTTTCCCCCCAGTATTCACCTGAGCTCACTAAGCTGTACTGCCAACTAGCGAAGACATGCCCAGTGCAGATGCACGTGACCCAAGCCCCTCCCCCCGGCGCCGTCCTGCGCGCCACTGCTGTCTACAAAAAATCTGAACATGTGGCCGAAGTGGTGCGCCGCTGTCCCCACCATGAAAGGACCCCTGAAAACAATGACGGTAAAGTCAGAGAGAGGGAAGCGCACGCTCTCACACTCACACACACACGCACATACATGCACGTGCATTCATTATGGAGACCAGCTAATTGCAAACCATTAGGTGGCTTGATGATTGAGTAAGCCTGATTGGGACTTTGACCAGGACAGCAGGGCAGCATCATTATTATGTGTGCCTATAGTCTTTATAGCAGCCATGTCAAGGTGATTTTACTGCTGTAAGAAATCATGTATGCCCCCTGCAGTTTCAGGGCATGGTAAATCTATATGAGTAATAAGCCTTGACTAGCAGAAATGAGTGTTGTGTTTATGTATTTGATTGATTTATGATTGTTTTTTTTGTTTTTTTGCATTTGAAACCAAGAGCTGAAGGAAAATGTCCCATTATGTTTAATGTACAATAAAGGCCCCCTACATTTCCCCCCCTAGTTTGAATGCCCAATTATGCACACACTGAGCCACTCATTGCAACCTTTGTGCAGATAAGCACATGCTCTCCTCTGAAGCACATGATGTTGGTGTTGCTTCTTTTCAAGCTGTGGTCGTCAAGTCCAGCTTGTGTGTACTCCAAATTATATGTACAGCTCAATTGGCAAACCGTGAGCGCGTAACTGGCTAGCAGGGGTTACTGGTGCACAATCGTCATCCCGGCCAACTGAAACCCTCCCTCCCTGGACGGCATCACCCTGCAGGGCCATAGTCGGCACTGTAACAATCTGGATTTCTTACCAGACTGTGGGGCACATCCATGCACTGGAACAATGCCCTACAGGGCCCAGCAGCCCAATAAACACTTCTATTCAAGATTACACACACATGTTCAATGTAAAATCAGCTGTGGAGTACTTTTAACGTGCATGTTGTCCCTATCGGACTCATATAAACATTATTCGTTCGTACAGAGTACAGATTTGGGAGTGGTGAGAATGACACTTCCGGATGTCATTTGGAAGGTGAACGAGAGACTCAAAATGGAATAATTCCACGCTTGCCTGAAACTGTCCTCCTCCTCCACCAGATTCTACCCCTCGTAATCACCTGATTCGAGTGGAGGGCAGCCAGCGTGCCCGGTACACTGAGGACAGCAACACCCTGAGACACAGCGTCCTGGTGCCCTATGAGCCTCCTCAGGTATCCCTCCACATCTGTGTGAATGAGTACCATCTAATACCAGTTCTGTCTGATAATGAGTGAACACCTTGGTGAAGATGGCTGACTGCTCAAGATGTTCAACTTCTTTTAGTAAAGTAAATCTTTATTGTCACAATGGGAGATTGGCTTTGGAGCATGTTACAAGTCGGGGTGGGACCGTTTACTGGAGTGCTCTTAAGCAGATTCTTGAACTCTTAGAAAACATTGTAGTCGGATATAATTTAAAATATTCAAAAATAATTGCCATATTAATAAGTGTAAGTGTGTATAGCCTACGTGTTGCACTAGACGCTTACCCAACCAACCCCCCCCAACTCCCTGGTCCGCGATGGCTACAACCATCCCCCATTCTCCCGTCCACAATCTCGCCCAGGGCGGCAGACAGGCTAGAGCCGTGCCTGGTATCAGTTCAAAACTATTTATTATCTAATCAAAAACTGTTGTTGCGTGGGCTAGCCTACACCAGAGAAGAATGTTCTGTGATACCTTTAAGCAGGTCTGCTGCTGTAAAACGGCCTTAGGCACACAAAATAAATAAAATGGATTGCTTGGGTAAACACCAGGACAAATCAGCTTTTAATCGTTTAGAGAACATCGTAAATTGTCCCACCCCAAGTCACAACATGTCAAAACGGCATAGAATAATAAAAACATTTGCATACAGGTAAAAAGGTAATATGTTTAAATGCATGTAAAATATCCATTTTGTTTGTTTTGTCTGCAACCACAGGTATATTTTGTAGATTATGCATTTCTACTCAGTTTTTCTAGTTGGTCTGCTACTGGAATGTTAATAAAACTGGTAGTGTTCATGACCTTTTGATATTTGAGGAGCCCAGTAGCGTAACGAACCAACACCGGGCCCCAATGCAGCATGGTCAAACCCCCTTTACCGACAATGTGTTGATCCTGATCCTGTGGGGGGGAAAAAAGGCCTATACCCCCTAAAGATCCTTACCCAACAGCTGTAATCCCGTCACGTTATAGCCAATCAATAATCACCTTTGCACACACACACAAACACACTGAGGCAATAGCAGCGGAGGATTTAAATTGTGGGTGGGCCAAGTTAATAAAGATTGGGAGAGTGTCTCATTCATTTAGTGTAAATGGGACAATACGCTGGTAAAGTAGCCTAATAACGTTATTTTGATAATCAGAGTGTTCAGATAGCCTATCCTTTCCTCAATTCATCAAATAAAGGCTTAATGACCTGTCAAAAACACAAACTATTTTGAGGTGAAATAACCGCACAGACCAGAATAACGTCACAAATCAAAAACCCAAATGTAATCAATGTCGTTGCTTTTATTGCAACACAAAATCAGTATAAATTCATACAGAGATCCTGGCCTAATTTTTGTACTCAGAACAGTTAATTCATAGTCAGTGTTTTCCGATAACTTCACAAACATTCACTTAACACTTTTGTCATTTACTGTTTTCTCGTATTTATTTACAGTGACTTAAATGTAATTAATTGCATTTACTGCGTGGCAAAATATCAGTAAACGTGACAGTCCTAATATTTTATTCAAAACTAGTATACAGCTCATTCAGTCATTCAGTTTTTTCCAACTTAATTTCACTTAATATGTCAGAAATATTCACGTGGCCAAGCCTAGGCTAACAAATTGTGGTATATTGAAGTGCTAACATAGACTTTGTAGACTGAATTTCTTTTGATAGCATTATTTGAAATGCTGCGCTTTTCTGAGTTGACACATGCCTCTGTAACTATAGCTTACTGTTAATTGCTTTTCCTTTAACAATAACTCTCCCACCATTGTTTCATTTGCCTGACTTCACACGTTACAGAATCATGTCACACTTATAATTTCTTTTCCATATTTTTCCGGTGGTTATGGTGGCTCACTCCTAATTCTTTTGACAAACTGGAAAAGGGAGCAGTATTTTGACATTTTTTGATACGTTAAGTTACGCAAAGCTGGATAACGTTACTCATAGCAAGCTACAGGTTTGATATGTACGTAATGTAGACACCCTTCACTGTATCGGACTGTACTGAGTAGTGCGCACAGTGGATGCTTCTGATGTGCTGTTTTCAGCTTTGATTGGCTCAGTCAGTGGATGCTTCTGATGTGCTGTTTTCAGCTTTGATTGGCTCAGTCAGTGGATGCTTCTGATGTGCTGTTTTCAGCTTTGATTGGCTCAGTCAGTGGATGCTTCTGATGTGCTGTTTTCAGCTTTGATTGGCTCAGTCAGTGAATGCTATTGTGTATACCTCATAGGCTTGACAACGGGCAGCGTAGTCTTTAATTGAATAGACAAAGTTATTATGAATATTATTATTAAATAATATATAAATGATTGCCCGCACTCACTGACCCTCTGGAGCTCCGGGCCCCAATGCAACCGCATTGTCTGCATCTACTGTAGTTGCGCCGCTGGTTGAGCCTCCAAAAAGTAACCCGCACTTTTGCTTCATACATCAGCTGTGTTAATGGATGGGGCCACTCCTGTCTCTGTACAGCTGGGCTCAGAGTGCACCACTGTCCTCTACAACTTCATGTGCAACAGCAGCTGCATGGGTGGGATGAACCGCAGGCCCATCCTCACAATCATCACCTTGGAGACACAGGAGTGAGTTTTCAATGATGTATTTTCAGTTTGACTTCTGTCTTTGCCATGTGTGCAGCGTTGACAACTATTTTCCGTTAGATGTCGCTAATTATTGGTTGATATGTTGCTGGAAATCATTAGATGGCGTAATGATGTAAAACCTGTCGACACTGGCCATGTACAGTACAAGTCTTTTTTTTAATACAGGGTATTAATACATATCTGGGTGTACATGTTTTTGCTAATGTTGCTAGGTACGTCTGAAAAGTTGCTAGATGTAGCTGAAAACTTTCAAAATAGGCAACACTGGATGTCTTAGACTCTCCTTTGCCCTACTGCAGTACATTGTCTATACTTTGACATGCACGTTTCATCGCGCACTTGTTCTTTCTGTCTTTCTCCCTCCCACATTTGGCATCCTCTAGTGGTCAGGTCTTGGGACGTCGCTGTTTTGAGGTTCGGATTTGCGCCTGTCCGGGCCGTGACAGGAAGACCGAGGAGGATAACTTCAGGAAGCTGCAGGAGAAGAGCAGCGCTAAGACCGCCATCGGCACCAAACGCAGTAAGAGAGGGATGGCATTGCTTTATGGGGCAGAGATACTGCATTCCTTTATTGTGGAGTCATCATTTTCTGACATTGAGTGTAGTCTGATTACCTAGTTTGCTTTTGTTCTCTGATTTTTGAATATATTTATGTTGTTCTTCATTGGCTTTTTTATATAGAAATATTAATGAAATTGGACATCTGTGTATGTCTTTAAAAACACAGTGGTACAAAATCACTGGGCTTGTAAGTTATATATTTAAATCCCCGGTGGGATGCTCTTGTTGTACCCTTGACCAAGGCACTTAACTTGTATTAGTTCAGTAAATATCCAGCTGTATAAATACATGTGATTTAATAAGAAATGGAGTACTGTTGAGTGTTCTGGAATACTACGCCTCAGCAGTGCCTAGCCAATATGTCTGCCGACATTCTAAATCTTTAGATTGATCCTGTCAATGTGCAAACTTCGAATATAAAAAATTATTTTACCTATTGAACAGAATGATTTATTAATGAAGATAGATGGCACACCTGCTGGTTCAGTTCACTATTAGAGCAACATCAAACAATATTTATGGTAATATAAATTCTTCTTCTCACAGGTGAGACTTTGAACCCTAAACCTCTGTTTTTCCTACCTGTCTTGCCAGGCTACAAGGAGTCTTCCCTGCCAGCATCTCGGCCCGAAGGCAGCAAAAAAACCAAGACCAGCTCCAGTTCCGAGGAAGAGATCTTCACCCTGCAGGTGAAACGAAACTCCACACAGTTCCCACGGCATGTTCTACAGCTGTGTTTGTCTGAAGACGTTTGGTGTGTGTGTATGTGCGTGCGTGTTTATGTGGGTATAATCACACTTCTCCTGCTGTAGGTCCGTGGGAAGGAGAGGTTTGAGATGTTAAAGAAAATCAATGAGTCTCTGGAGCTGAAAGACCTGGTGCCAGCTGCTGATTTGGACAAATACAGGCAGAAACTGTAAGTGCTACTCTTCCTCTTCCTCTTCCTCTGTGCATGTCAAATACCCATTTAGCACAGGCACTTGCGCGCGCGCGCACACGTATGCAAAAACGGTTTACTATTGATTCCACTTTATTTGTCAATTCAGTACTTCGTCTACTGATCTGACGCTCTGAGAGAAATCGTCCTTTCACTCACGCACGTGCCCCTGTCCTCCTCTCTCACTCTCTCAGGCACTCCAAGAGTACCAGCAAACGAGAGCGGGAACGCGAAGGAGTGGAGCCCAAGAGAGGAAAAAGGCTTCTCGTGAAGGAGGAAAAGAGCGACTCGGACTGAAGAGGGAAAAAATGGAAAGGGTGACAGGGGGGCGGGGATTCCATTTCCACTGCCTCCATCTTCTAAAGAACAACTTCAATTTGCTATTCTGGGTTGGGGTCAGTTCCACTTCAATTCAGTCATTTCAGGAAATGACTGAATTGAAATTCAGCTAATTGGTTGAAAAATTCTCATAGAATATGGTGGGCATTTTTTATTTTATTTGTGAACTGAATTTCTGTTGACCGAATTGAAACCCAGTTGACTCCAACCCAGTTTGATATATATGGTGAAAGGTCATGGGACACAGGTAACTTTTTAGTGCATGATCCTTGATAGTCTGAATTGGCATACTATTTAGTTCCCTTCTGTATTGTAGTGTGCAAAATGTTCTCCAGCAATATTATGAGTACTTTCCCAGCTCTTCAGAGGAAGGCTACTCAACTGTACTCTTAACTGCAGAATCATATTCTCATTTCTTTCTTATGGTGCATCTTAAATACCACCCTGGTGTCCCCTCTACTAATGACACATAAGCTATTGTATTCCTTTTTTTAAATTTTTTTTTTTTGCCCATTCAGGTTTATCACTTGCTCGACCAATATTTGAGTCCTCATTTTTGTTTGGAACTACTGTCTATCCAAAGTGTTAGAGAGCACACGTTTGTATGCATTTCCATTGAGCCTTTTTTCCCCAAACTCTTATCCAGCATAATGTTTTATACATTTTACCCTCAGAATTACTATGTGCATGTGTCTTTGAAAATCTGCCAGACTGTACACTGCCATTTGTATATTATTAATAAGTAGTTGCTAACTTTCCACAGTGTAGTTGCTAACTTTCCACAGTATAGTTAGTTATGTATACTAATAGTTCCTGTTAGTCAGAGTTTTGACCTATCCTTGGATACAAATTGGCATGTGGTCAAGTTTTATAGCTCAAGAGAAAATCTGTGTTCACCTTGAGAAAGATTTGATCATTTAAGCAGGTTGCGTTTATGTCCAATAATATTATCCCCATGTCCTGTCCAATAATAATGGTTATTCCACGAGCCACATAATGTCAAGTAAGGATCTTCATTAAATCTAAAAAAAGAAAGAAAAAAGGGTAGATTGATGCATGTTGTGCATGTTATATGGCCCCGTTGAACTAAAACATGTTACTTATCCCCTTTGTGCAGATCTGGGCTTTTAACATCAGCTGCATTGTGCAGATGTGATTACCTTCAGATACACTTAGACCCGTGAATCTCACAGCCTGTTATCACAGATGCTCTGTATACTGACCAGATATTCAGCACTGTCTGGTAATAGGAATGTAGTAGACAAACCGACCATCCATAGTCCGTATAGTTATGGAGGATCATAGACCACAAACTGAATATGTTGTCAGAGCATAGAATATCTTTGCTGTTGACAGGCTTACTGAGAGAGATGAATGACTGGGAGATGACATTTCTCCAGTGTCACTGTTTTTTTTTTGTTGTCCTTTTATATTTTTCTACATTTGAAAAATAATTCCAAATTGTAGTTTTTTCATTTGCTTGTAACTGATTTTTTTCATAATATTAGTGTTCTTGCAAACACACACACACACACACACACACACACCAGCATGCGCACACAGTAGCTCATATTTTATTTTCTTATTTTTATAAGTATACATTGCAACATGCGCAGGCGCACTAACAAACCATGCACACACACCCCTCTCTCTTCATTGAGGTAACACTGTTGTCTTTTTCATGAAATAGAAAAAGTAGAAATAAAATTCCTGAAAAATATAATGTGTTGCTGTTTGTTTGAGATGTGCACATGCTTCAGAGGAGAGCGCATGCCGAAGAGGTTGTGGGTCTTAATCATACTAGTGCAGTGCCCGTTCAAAACATGCCCGTTTGGAACGGGCCGATTGCTTGGCCCCCGGTATTGCTGCTTGCAGCATTCTCGAGAACTGCTCATCCAATCAACTTCACACTTAATGCTGCACTTCCTTGGGTCCTGAGCAATACATCTAGCGAATTCCAACTTCATACAGTGCCCGGTTGTCGAGCAAATCGAAATACACAGACAGCAGACACGATTCCTGCCTTTATAGTTAGATGATGGAAACACTGCTTCAGCTCTTGGTTTCAAATATGAAACAATAGCGATTGTAACAACAAACAATACATATATTTATTGTATGTTCCTGCTGCGTTTAAAAAGAGGAAAAAAAGGTGTGTCCTTTGCTGGGGACATACTGAAAGAACTATCTAACCGGTGAGTAGTTTTTGATTGAGGGACCTTTTGAGTATAGCAAAGTTCTACTGATTTGTCTTTGTTGTCATATAAGAGTTTCATGTCTATTGTCCACACATACTGTCAACCCTGAAATTCCATCCTCAACCTCTTGATACCGTTTAGATATATTTCAAATCTATATGATTTGGAAAATGTGGTTTGCAGTGATATATTTTTTAAATCTATATTGCAATGGCTGAAGTTTGCAATTTGTATATTTTCCATATGTGTTGATGTACACTACATGGCCAAAAGTTCACACTTCTGAGAAGGCTTTCCACTGGATGTTTGGTCATTGCTGCGTGCATTTGCTTCCATTTGGTCACAAGAGTGTTAGTGACGTCGGGAGATTATTACTGGCTCGCGTCTGCTTTTCAGTTGATCCCAAAAGTGTTGGATGAGGTTGAGGTCAGGGCTCTGTGCAGGTCAGTCAAGTTGTTCCTCACCGATCACGACAAATACAATTTCTGTATGGATCTTGCTTTGTGCACGAGGGCATTGTTGTGGTTAAAACTGGAAAGGGCCTTCCCCAAACTGTTGCCACAAAGTTGGAAGCCCAGAATCATCTAGAATGTCATTGTATGCTATAGCGTTAAGATTTGCCTTCACTGGAACTAAGGCCTAGCCTAAACCAATATTTGAATGCAATAATTCACCCCCAAAAATGCATTGGAGCATTGAGTATTGAGTATACAATTGAGTATTTCTTCTTGCATAAAAGTTTTGTATAACATCTTTTTTTTTTTTCCCTACAATATTTTCTCATAGCCATCTGTAATTATTAAATATCCTTTCAGTTGTAACTTTGCCAGTAAAATATTGTCAGCATTTCAACTTTTTTTTTTACCTGGGCTGTGTCTGAATCAGAGCCCTGTCTTCTGCGCCCTGTCTCCTGCGTACAGTGCACTGCAGAAGTGTGCTGTTTAATGTGCACTGTTTAGCAGTCCGCGAAAAATATTCGCCATACTATTTTCCAACCACACTCGAAGTGTCGCAAGCATGTCATAAGACGTCCCACCAGTGTTGCCAGTGTCCTTGGTTTTACAGCTAAATTGGGATATTTTCACAGTGCAGTCATGGGTAAAAATGAAAAGAAGCAAAGCACGCACTTATTTTAAAAAGTAGAAACATGATGATTTATTTAAAATACATTGGTTTCGGATAAAAATAGCCTATAATTTGGGCTAGTTTTGAGTCGCCACTCTTGCGCTGCCATGTCACGTGTTGTATTTGAAGGAAAACGTCAACGAAGCTGCGCCTCATTTTTAAAAAAACGAAGGTTCACGTCATATTCATGTGACCCAAATATTTGTGTACTTCTTGAAGTGTGCTCCCGAATGTACTCAGCGAAACCCCGGAATTGTGTGCGTCATCCGGGTGTTTGAAGTATACTGCAATGTGAAAATGTTTCCCGTACTCTACGACTTACTCGCCCCATCTACTCACCAGGCTACTCAACAGTGTGGAAGAGCGCTGATTCGGACACGGCCCTGTTCTGCCATTAGCTCTACCAAAGATGTGTAACTTTATTGCAAGATGCAAATTTGTGTTTGGAGCCCATTACAGCACAAACTGGTGGTTTTAGGTTGATGTGAAAGAAACTTGTGATCTTTCCCTGGACCCCTACCATCTGACAAAATGAGCCAGTTAATCACATTTGTCGGTGTGGTATGTAGGCAAAGTTTACCTTTTATGTCCACTCAGATCCCTGTCTACTGTCCCGTCACTTGGCAAGCAGTGTGCGAAAGAAATTCCCACAAAACTCTTTCCAAACTAGTGAGAGTTAGTTAGTGAGAGAGAGATGTAGTTTGATATTCTCAATAAAAATACTACAATGAGTTTACATATGGCGATGGTTACAAAGTGTAGATTATGAATGACGATAGAATTAACAAAAATAAAGAGTAGTTTGTAATATGACCCACTCTTGTACCGTAGATATGCATATGTGCTCTATGTCTTTTACGTTTTTACTTACGGGTTACTGAAATTGTCGGATGAGTGCACAGTTCTGCGGATTAGTGTGCTCCTGAATTCCCTCAACTAAACCCCAGAAATAAGGGTTTCATCCTGGTATTTTAAGTGCCCCCATTTGTGAGAAAAAGTCGCCCACTCAAAAGCTTTTTGACGAAGTTGACTCAAATATGCCCTCGAAGGGGTCGTATTCAGACACAGCCCGTCTGCCTTCTCCACTGTCTGAATAAAAACAATACTAAAGGAGAGCGCTTTCAATTAGCAACCAATCAAGACCCAAGAAACTGATGAGGTGAGATAACTCTAATAAACTGCTTTAATTTAAATTAAGTTTGAAGTAACAACGAAAACCAGCAGACTCAGGGCCGAGGCCATCCAGGACAAGGCTTAGAAACCCCTGCTTTGAACTGTGTCGGCACATACATGTTATCAAATGGCAAAATCATTTTTTTTTCTGCAAAATGAATCCCCATCATAAATAGCAATGGAGTTACTGTAACATAGCTGTAAATAACTATTTAGTACAGCAACAATTAAGACTTACTGTGTGTGCATCTATGGTCCGAAGGCCAATTTAAGCACAAACATTCTACATTACATTCTCTCTTGGGTCTGATCAACAGTTCTGATGAGCACAGATTTTTTACCTTCATGTCGCTAATGTGATAATGACACTTTGCTGGTATCTCTAGAGGTACACAAGTGCAAAGGTGCAAAATACAGAGAGTGGATGGAGCCATAGATTCTGCCAACCTAGCATATTTCATCAGATAACAGTAGGACTGGTTCCACTAGAAAGTTGGCCAGGTACATCTAGGCAGGGGTTAATGATCATTTTGGTAAATTTCTATTTTTCTGATTAGATAAAAAGTTGCAAGATTCCATATAATTTAACATAAGACCGATCTACACCACTGAATACAGAAATTGTACACAAAAGACACAAAGCCCAACCCCCATGTCAGCTCAAATGATGATACCAAAGAACAGATCTACAAAAGGAGTTTTATGTATTCATTTTATTTATCTTAATTTTGCTCAGTAGTTGAACATGTTTTACAAGAAGAAAGGATTGCATATAGCATAACTATGATACTGGAGAGACGTGGGCCACTGTATTCATGAATGTATAATCTTGGTCTATAGGTGTTGAACATCCAAAAGAAAATCAGATATTATCTTATGTATTGCCTTGATGTCTGAGCTGTATTATGTGTCACGTTATTTGCATATTTGATTTATGGGAGTATATATACAAAAATACTAAAGAAAAAATTCACAGAAATGTGACATGCCAGTTATGACCAAATTACACAGATATCTCTGAATGACCAAAGTCCTTGCTTTCATGGGCGTACGTACGCTAACTTGGACATGTTCACTGAAACGGAGAATTAAGGGTATGTTAATTATACTGTTTGAAACATATAAAAACACATGAATGTTTAAAATATATATGTTGCTATCTTATAATTCTGAGCAAATGCATGACAATTATAAAATAATATTATAAAACTGTTAAAGTCCATTATGTAATGTTATAAGAATATGAAGGTTAAGATATCTACAAATTAATACCCGAAATACAAAAATATGTTTGTATATATACAGTGAACACCATAATTCATTGGACAGTGACACATTTTTTGTTATTTTGGTTCTGTACTCTAGCACTTTGAGTTTGAAAGGATACAATGACAATGACGTTGAAGTGCAGACTGTCAGCTTTAATTTGAGGGTATTTTCATCCATATCGGATGAACCGTTTAGAAATTATAGAACCTTTTGTACATAGCCCCCCCTATTTTCGGGCATCAAAAAATATTGGACAGTTTAACATAATGTAGAATAAAGTAATAATTTTAAATATTTGGTCGCATATGCTTTGCATGCCATGACTTCCTGATGTCTGTGGCCCAACAACATCAAAAGAGTCTTGATATCTTATTTTCTGGTACTCCTCCGATATGGATGAAAATACCCTCAAATTAAAGCTGACAGTCTGCACTTCAACCTCATTGTCATTGTATCCTTTCATACCTCTGCATTTAAATGGATCTCTATGGGGATTGGGGGGTGGGACTAGATTTAGCTGTAAATTATACTGGAACAGTATGGTACACATGGTTAGCTAATTGACTTCAAGTCATCAAGGGTCTGACGTATCAAACCAGCCTTAAGCCATCACTCTGCTGCCAGATATGTAGATATGGATGGATAACTTGAAGGGTTTCTTCTCCTGACTTATTTTTCCATAGAGTTCAATAGGAACATTTGTCCTCACTAGTTTGTAAAGTGTCCTCCAATAAAGCTAGCGCAGCCATGGTTGAGTGTTAATTGTTTGCTTACTGTAGACTATAGGATACATTAGTCTTTAATGAGCAACACTTTGTGAATCATAATAAACCTTGCATTCACCATGCCCCAATTTACAAGTTTCTACATGTCATACAATAATGGTAATTAATGTAAGGAAGACTTAAAATTCAATAATAAGCCTATCAGTTTCCTTAAAATTTTTGAATTAAACTTTTTACACCAATAATTTAACACCAATAAGCGTTCACATGCGGCTCTCAAGCCTGCAATAGCCTACTTCGGCACAACCAGCAGGTAATGTGCGTACGTCAAGTGAAGCCCTGATGTGGAGCTATGACCATTTCCCCATGGAGTCACATTGAAATTTTATAAATCACTACTTTGTCGTGATTTTCTACGTACACCACGGGTAGTACTAAAGTAAGACAAAATAATTAAAATTTGTGGGTTTCACAACTTTTAACCCCACTCTCTGACACATCTCGTAATAGATGGACACCTCATTATAGCCTCCCTCTGGGTATGACTGATTACAGGGTAAAAACTGTACCCTGCAACCACAGAGAACACAAATGTCATCGTTGGCACTGCTGCCTGGTTTAGCAAGTGCCACCCATTAAGAACCATTACAACCAGTCGCTTAATGAGTGCTAATGTGAATATAACGTAAGAGCACATGTTTTTTCTTATGCAACCTGAAGAAAGTCAGTTGACTGAAAAGTTTGCTCGTATGAAATGATGATTTTAAAGTGTCATGACTGCCCCTTTTCTTTGTTTAACATGGAGGCAGGAGGAGGGGTGAGACAGTGCATCCTGGCACAGCATGAGAGGTGTGAGGTCTTCAGGTTATGGGTGGGAGTGATCAGAATTGGGCGAAGAGACAGTCATGAGCGTGCGCCCATCCAGTGGGGCGAAGAGTGGGTAGAGCTTCTCGCGGAAGGTGTCAGTGAATGTGAAGATGTGCGACTTGGAGTCCATCTTGTAGAACGATATCTGGCCCTCCTCATAGTCCAGGTAAACACCCACCTTACGCGGGACCAGGTGCAGGGGGAGTGGGGTGTCGGGCTTGGTGCAGGCGTAGAACTGATGGGTGCTTCGCCACAGGGTCCAGTAGCCCTCGCTGGGGACCATGGGAAAGCGGCCATGCCTCTTGGAGGACCCAGTTGTCAGCCCCACCCTCCAATAGCCCTTGTTGGCCAGGTCCACTTCCCAGTAGTGGCGGCCACTGGAGTAGCCCTCCCAGCCCAGAACGCATGGCCAACTGTCAAAACGCTGCTCGCTCAAGGTCACCTCTGCTTCTTCCAGGGCCTCCTGGACCTTCTTACAGTCATCAGAGAGCAGCAGCCAGGGGTGGTTGGTCATGGGGTCTAGAGTTACATTCGCTGCACAGAGAAGGAAAAGACATGTTTATATTTTAAGCATTTAGTAGATGCTCCAATAGAGAATTAATTACAGGGCTTTATTAATTCATTAATTTATTTACTTATAAATATACAATTTATTTATACACCTGGATATTTTTTTACTAATGCTGTTCAGGTAACGTTCATTTACTGAAGGGTACAATGGCAGTGCCTCACCTGAGAATCAAACCTGCAACCTCAAGCTCGGTTACCTAACCATTATACAAACCCCAATTCCAAAAAAGTTGGGACAGTATGTAAAATGCACATAAAAGCAGAAAGCAGGGATTTGTAAAGTCTCTTTTACATATATTTAATTGAAAACAAAGAAAAGATATTTTATGTTTTACCTTATCAACTGTATTGTTTTTTGTAAATATACGCTAATTCTGAATTTGATGCCTGCAACACGTTCCAAAAAAGTTGGGACAGGGGCAAAAAAAGACAGGGAAGTTCAAAAAACACCAGTTTGGAACAT
This sequence comes from Synaphobranchus kaupii, assembly GCA_029718625.1. Taxonomy (NCBI): domain Eukaryota; kingdom Metazoa; phylum Chordata; class Actinopteri; order Anguilliformes; family Synaphobranchidae; genus Synaphobranchus; species Synaphobranchus kaupii. Next base: position 32,564,314 of record CM056389.1, on the reverse strand, counting down.
TCCACAGGTAAACAGGTGATGCTATCATGATGTCCCAATTGGGGTTTGTATTACATTACAGTAAATGCTTCCCTAGATGCCTGGGCCAAATGGGTGTTTAAAAACTCTTTCTGTACTCCATTTAAAGAACCACTCCTGCACTCGTTCACCTCCAATAAACATGCCTGGACATCTTACCATCATGATACTTATATTAGAAGAGCACGTAGGGCAGTATGGGACTTCAATGTTCAAGAGGAGCCTCAATGTTCAAAAAATAATTACCTGTGGCACTGTAGATCCAGCTCCAAACTGGGGGGGGGCACACAAAATATATATATTTTTAAATAAAGTATGTTAAAGCAATCTATAATATTACTTAAATATAATACATTTATGTAACTTCTAACAAAATCATTAAACAGGTAGAAAAAAATAATTACCTGAATTTGGGATGTATTTTGGCATTCCTGTTTGGACAATAAAAACCAGAATAATTTCTGGATTGGATTGCCTTTTAGGGGCAGTTTCATAAACAAACATGTGCAAATAAACAAGTTCAACAAAAACAAAGGAAATAATCTGGGAATACTAAAGTTTAATTAATCCAGACAAAAGAGTGAAATATTACATACCGTATAGTCACATTTAAATTGTAAGAAAGGTTGAGTAGGTCTGTATATAAGCAAGAGACCTTAGAGCTGTCAGGTGGATTTGAGGTGAGAAAATTAAGTTAAAGGATCGCAGTAAATTCTACTACACTCCATTATGGCAAAGAAAAAACTTCATTAATCTTGACGATCAAAGTTCCACTTTATTTTATTACATGGAATTGAATGGGAAGTGACAGGTCAGTCCAAAATGTTTTCTAAGAACAGCTTTGGAATGGTTTCCTAGGCATGATGCAGCAGTGTTGGGGTCGGCAGCACAATGAGACGCAGTGACATCATCACTGAGGAGCACCTTTTCATCCAGGGTGAGAAATTATGTAGATGCACAGGCCTTGAGTGTGTAATGGGACAGTTTGGATGCAACGGAAGAGGAGAAACTTACCTAATTTCCATGATCGCTGCTTTGTTAACAGCCACAACTGGGGTACAACACCCTACAAGGGAAAAAGAGATTCATGAGAGCCTGAAATAAGGAAATGGATACAAGTCAATGCACATTTTTACATCACATCTGTCCTGCATATACCATACTTGACAGTACTTTATTAGAATTACAATTATGTTGGAGTTAGCTATTGACAATGTTATTGTAGTTTTATGTTTTAAATATAGTTTTTATTTCTATTTTAATTTTAATTTCTAATTTGGTTTAGTTTTATTTTTTATTTTTTTGTTATTTCAGTTTCAGGTATTTTAGCTTTAGTTCCAATGTGTTCCAGTTTAGCTTCTCCAACATATTTAGTTTTTATTTTAGTCATTTTATAATTTTCCCTTTAGTATTGCCATCTTGCAACATAATCACCACCAACAGAGAAGGGATCATTTCATTCAGGTCAATATCTCATATACACTCATATCAAAAACAAAAATATCAAAAACAAAAAAAAAAAATTTAATGAAAAACTTTAATTGAAACAACGCAACATAGCTTCAGTTTAGTTTCAGTTTTTTTAGACACCATTTCACCATCGTTTTTTATTTCAATGTACGAGGATGTTTTTCACTCCTCGTTTTGGTTTCATTTTAGTTTCAGTGAACGATAATAACCTTGGCTACTAAGCTAATTTTCCCCTAGGCAGGTTAAAACCAATAAAATTACATACCATTATCAGTACAATAAATTACTAAGCTAAGATGTGGCTGATACAGTTTGTAAGGAAAATGACCTTATTGTCATCCTTCAACAGGGACCAGGTAATGAACTCCAGGAAGGGAAGAAGGCTCGCCAGTTTCCTCTTCCTCACTTCCAGCTGGTGCAGCATCAGAGCCAGATCCTCCCGTGTCACACCGTAGGTCTATGTGCACGTGCACACAAGCAGACACACACCCACAGGTGCATGCACATAATACATGTGAATATTCATGCAAACACACACACACAGATGGGCACCCACCCAAACACACACTCACACACTCACAGGTGCATGCACACAATACACGTTTCTGAAATGTAGCTGAAACGTTTGCTCTAGTTCTAGCCATTTTTCCTTGTGCACCATTTCTTTTTTGCACAACGTAACTTTGCCACCAATATATATTTTTTCTAGGCAACTTTGTCCGATCTTATATTTGCAGAGTGCTCTTGGCACCTTTTTCTTTATGTCAATCTTTGCCAGACGCACCTCAAGTATTATTTACTAAGAGCAACAATTCTATTTTCATTTTAATATACATGCAAACACATGCATGCACACACACATACACACATGCACACACGGACATAAACATATATACAGACAGCACTACCCCTAACCATGGATAAGCTCTGTAGCTCTTTGGCCCACTCCATAATCCTCTGTTGCCCCAGTTCGTTGGGGTCCATGCCCTCGTCCCTGCTCCCCTGCCCCTCTGCTGCAATGCTCTCCTGCCTCCATGGACACTGCTGAAACAGCTGTCGCACACAGGGAGACATTTAAGAGCTGCAGGGAAGCAGCACAGACAGGCAGCAAAAGGTATGATCATCAAAGCCACTGTGACTGTCAGCAAGACTGAATGCGGCATCAAAACACATTCGTTCTGCAGTGACTGAACAGTGTTACAATCGACTTTTCCAGGTAGAGCTGCTTATTCATATACAGGTCATTCACAGGACAAGTTGTACATGGGAATGTTTCACATTATGGCATAGTAATGCAGAGCATACTGTCCCCAGAGCAAAAAAAAAAGGGCATAAATACATCAGAATTTTGATACAAAATACCCCAGAGGTAAATCTGAAATGAACTCTCCTCCCCCCCCCCCCCCTCTTTCTTTCCCCTTCTCTCTCTGCCATTCCCTCTTTCGTCTCTTCCCCTTCTGTTGCTGGAGAAGATTCCCAGTGCGCCTCACCGTGTCCACGTTATTGAGCTCCTCCGCCCACTTCAGGATCAGTTTTCTGCATTCCTCCTTGCTGCTCTCAGTACGAGGGTCTGTTTTCTCAGCCTTCCTAGTGCCCCCTTTTGTGTTGCTGCCAGGCTTTCAACATAGCATTCCACATATCAGTATAATAAAACTACGCAGCATAATACAACAGGCAGTGTTCACCTCAATAAGGTCACTTAACTGTAAAGAAGGTAACACAAATTAATCCAGCCAAACAATGGTAAAAAAAATTTGATTGGGAGAGATTCTCATCTTGCTCTTTATTTTAATTAGCCCAATAATGTATTTGACATTTTTGATAAAACCATGACCTACAGCTGCAGGATGTACACACAGTGCCCTCCACTATTATTGGCACCCCTGGTAAAGATGAGTAAAAAGGGTTATAAAAAATTCACCGTTTGGTGAATTAGCTTAATGTCACACTGAAAAAATTAGACAAATCCAACCTTTAATTGAAGTAAATTTATTATGAGAAAAAAAATCCCTCATCAAGAGATAATTATTTTTAACAAAACCATGTGTGCCACAATTGTTGGCACCCCTGCATTTATATATAGAATAAAGTAATCATTTTTAATATTTGGTGGCATATCCTTTGCATGCCATGACTTCCTGATGTCTGTGACAACAACATCAAAAGTATCTTATAAAGACTCTTGATGTCTTATTTTTTGGTAATCTTATAAGCGATACTATAACGTCTCTGCATTTGAATGGATCTCTATGGGAATTGGGGGGTGGGACTAGATTTAGCTGTAAATTATGTTGGAAAAGTATGGAATACATGGTTGGTAAAATGGCTGGAAATCATCAAGGGTCTGAGGTATCAAACGAGCCTCAAACCATTACTCTGCTGCCAGATATGCAGGAGATATGGATGGATCACTTTAAGGGTTGTTTCTCCTGACAAATTGTCCTATTGAACTTTATGGAAAAATAAATTAGGAGAAGAAACCCTTCAAATTATCCATCCATATCTACTGCATATCTGGCAGCAGAGTGATGGTTTAAGGCTTGTTTGATACGTCAGACCCTTGATGATTTCCAGCCATTTAACCAACCATGTGTTCCATACTGTTCCAGTGTAATTTACAGCTAAATCTAGTCCCACCCCCCAATTCCCATAGAGATCCATTCAAATGCAGAGACGTTATAGTATCGCATGTAAGAGTACCAAGATATCAAGAGTCTTTTGATGTTGTTGAGTCACAGACATCAGGAAGTCATGGCATACAAAGGATATGCGACCAAATATTAAAAATGATTACTTTATTCAATATATAAATGTAGGGGTGCCAATAATTGTGGCACATGTTTTGTTAAAAATAATTATTTTTTCAGTGTGAAATTAAGGTAATTCACCAAACGATAAATGTTTTATAACCCTTTTTACTCATCTTTTCCAGGGGTGCCAATAATAGTGGAGGGCACTGTATAACCGTGGGTGAAAATGTTTTTCTGTGATCCAATGTAGGAGTCAATTGAGAGTTGGTGTGTACAGCTGTTTCGAAAATGGAGCCAGTATAACTGGTTGAAGAAAAACCAACAAACACACTGCCCCCCCCCCCAGGACCAGAGTTATGCACCCCTGGTTTAAAATGCACCAGTACTGCTCTAATATCTTATCAGCCATCATCCCGCCCTGCTATAAAAGTTCTCTTATCACTTGGCCCTGAGCTGTAACAGTGCCATCTGTATATTCCTGATTAGGAGAAGTAGATGGCCATGATGTCTGCTATTTTATGACAAGTTTCTAGACAAGAGCACCTCCATGCACAAGATTATGTCCCTTTCCAACATCAGCCACGCACCCACAAATGGCCCAGATACAGTCTGTTTTTGGATTTGTGTACCGTAGTTTCCGCCCCCGTAAATGCAGCTTTTCATGATGCCGTGTTGATTTTGTGCCATCTTGCTAACACAAATGTCTTCTACTTGGGTACTCTTGGCCCGGGTTCCATTCCACATAAGAGAAAATGTTTCCATTAAAGACAGTTGTTTTCTCATAGTGGGTTACCACAATTGTACCTAGAGATTTCCACATCCATGAACACAAGAGGGCAGAATTATTTTACTATTCTATTAAATAATATTCAGGGCCACAGGGATGTCTCTTCATAAAACAGGCAGATCCAGACGGATGACAAATTAAAAGAAAAACCAACATAAAGTGTCTTAGTAAGGTCATTGGGCCACCACGAGCCACCAGAACAGCTTCAATGCGCCTTGGCATAGATTCTACCTCTAGTCTAGCATAGATTCTAGTCTCTGGAACTCTACTGGAGGGATGGAACACCATTCTTCCAAAAGATATTCCCTCATTTGATGTTTTGATGATGGTGGTGGAGAGCGCTGTCTAACACGTCGGTCCAAAATCTCTCATAAGTGTTCAATTGGGTTGAGATCTGGTGACTGCGAAGGCCATAGCAGATGATTCACATAATTGTCATACTCATCAAATCATTCAGTGACCCCTCGTGGCACGTGCCCTGTGGATGGGGGCATTGTCATCCTGGAAGAGACCACTCCCATCAGGATAGAAATGTTTCATCATAGGATAAAGGTGATCACTCAGAATAACTTTGTATTGATTTGCAGTGACCCTTCCCTCTAAGGGACAAGTGGACCCAAACCATGCCAGGAAAATGCCCCCCACAGCATAACAGATCCATCGGACCCCCACACTGTAGGGGTTTTTTCTTTAATTTATCACCCGTGAAGGCAGATTAATAATTTCATGAATGGGATCCTTAAGCTGAAAAATAACTTCAAATAGTAATAAACCAATATAAACCAATGGTCCCCAATATTTAGGGGGCCCCCAAAATTAGTTAACAGAAAAAACAATTGTTTATGTGTAAAATAAATTTCATACCTAGATAGACCAGATGAGGAGGAAGTGATGCCGACTATCAGCAATGCGGTGTGTGTGGGATAACTAGACCTTGTACTGAGATCTTATTTGATGCTACAGTATGCAAAAGTTTGCCTGAATGCCTGAAAATCGACATGTAGGGAGAACCGGGACAAAAGAAACACTTTTTATATTCATCCGGTTTACTCGAAAGTCAGTAGAGATAGAGAGGCCATATTTTCTGACAAACAACATGTCTGTGTCCCTCACTAATAGCAACTGGAATTTTGTTTCCAGCATAAATTAGTCGGATATAAATTGGCCGCAAACCGGATGAGTGCAATGTATCTTTCGTCCCTGCCGTGCGGGACGAAAGATACACTGAATCGGGACGAAAGAAGCACCTGACGAAAGTGTGCTTTAGTGGTCTTATCTATGTCTTGTTTTTTATGCTCATTCCTTTCAACAAATGTACTGTCAGCCAAAATGCCATGTTAGTGACGAGTCAATGAATAATGCTATAAGTTTAAAATCCATGAAAATCAACCATGAGGTCAAGAGCATAATGCTGCATAATTAATAGAATTTTGCCTCACAACGTTAAACGGTCTATATATCTGTAGAAATCGATGTATTGTAATGTATATGTCATATCTATTGTGTCTATGTATTCCTTATTTTAATGAATTGTTAAACACTGCCATGAATTACTTTTTAATTGTGGGTTCAAATCAATAACTGGTTGAAAGGCTTATAATGGGACATTATTTAGGCTAAATCACTTAAAATAAGAACTGTTCCAAATACAAAAAAACGTTCCAAAAAATGTCAGCTGCTTTCAGCAGGCTACTGACGGAGACTGCTCTACAAATTACACCAAAAGAATACATTGTAACCTGCTGCGAGGCAAAAGAAATACTGAGCGGGGTGAAAGAAACAGTGTTTTTTTCGTCCCGCTCGTCTCTTGGTTGCATTCAACTTGGCTACCAGCTAAACCTCGCAAGCATGACACTCGAAACCTATGCTGTCCTTTAGTGAACAGTTGTGTTAAAAAAATTATGCATGTTTGGAAAATTCAAAACATAAACACACTTATACAACCGGAAAACACTTCCAGTTTCGATATTTTACTTAAAGCGGTCAAAAATAACTTTGTTCTAGCACTCCGCCAAAAGTTCAGAAACATACGATGTAATAATAATAAGTATGTGGATGAAATTCAATATAATTACAATTCAATTCAATGGAATTTCTTGTTTACTTACACTAGTAATCATTTTGATGGAAGGGCCCCTGTTTGAATTACAGCCAGGGGCCCCATGCAACCTTAATCCAGCTTTGTAGTAAACCATATGAGAAATACAATAAAAACAGAACTAATTCTTCCCAACTCCAAGCCAGGTGTTCAAAGGCTACTAGTTATTGCCAGTCAAATAACTGGATACACCTATCGTACAAAGAGCAATAAATAGCTTCCTTGATAACCAAGAGGCAGCAGTGCCATCTCAAAGGTCCTGTGTTGAATACTTGCTGTAACATCTCAAATAGTTATCATATTTGTGCCATGCTTGAATTGTTGCCCAGTTCTTACCAAGATAAAATTTAATTTGAAGCAATAAACAAATGTGTAATTCAGTCATATAGAAGAGATAAAATCCTTCTCCGTATGTGGGTTTCCATTCCACACAGCATGATGGAATGACACTGTTTCCTTGAAACTCTCTTGCCTTCTCCCTCCACAAACTTTACTAGTTTTTTAAACAACAGCATCACCATCGCAATATCTGAACTGTGAACTGAAAATGGTCCACCTCGCTGAAGCACCCTGGACTTTATGAAACATTAACTCAAAATGCAGAGAATGGTAAATTTATAATTCCGCTTGTTTCCCAGTAAAATGTGGAAGCATTAATGCAATTCAACAACCTTTAGAGCAGAGGCGTCAGACCTCAGTCCTGGAGGGCCACAGTGTCTGCTGGTTTTTGGGGTGTTTCGGCACCAGTGGTTCATTTAAGTCATTGATTGACCAAAAAATACACACACCTTGTTCTCAAGGCCTTAATTGGTCACCACAAAAACTTAAAGAATCTTGTACAAAGAGGCTATATTTACTGATTCATTTTATAGAGTATATTCACAATTATAAACATAGTCATCCATTTTAAAGCCATGCCATTACTTACTTCCTTCGTCTCAGGTTGCATTTTTCTATCCAAAAGTAAGATTAAATGTTTTTTTGCTAAAAACAATCAGTTAATTTTCACACATACAAACTATGGAGGCATACTGTTGTTATGCCAGCTGATTTGGAGTTACTTGAAGTGTATTTTTGCTTTAAAACACAATCCCACGATTGCCTATATATCAGCCATTGTAAAGAGCAACTATCTCTATAAAACAACACCCCTGGATACTGACAACAGTCAATGCCCCTTCAAAATTAATGACCATCTAAAAGTCAAATTCTTTTTGAACTTCAATTACAAAATTGAATAGTTCTAAGTTCTAAGACCATTTCTGTGATGTTCCTTGTGACTTAAAGATAACCCCCTATGGAAAAAGAATATGCTGCAGTATATTGTAAATATATCAAAATTATCTTCACAATATATTTAAAATATACTGCCGTATATTACATTTCCATAAGGGACATTCAAAGAAAATCCAGGAAAGTAGACAAATTGACTGGGAACATTAACTTCCCTAACATTCCAGGAATGTTCTAAAGGCCAAAGTTTCTTAGCTGCGTTATCCCCTTCAAATCTCTGCTCTGTGTCCAAATCCAACAACAACCCAACCTGGATATAACCTATAACCCCCTATAACCCCCTCACTCACATCTCCTTTCTAACACCGAAAAGGTTTCCTCTGGCCCCGCCCCCTCCTGTTCTTCACCCTCTGTCCCACCTTGCACAGTTGGTCCACCTCCTCCTTCCACTGATGAATGAACTGGACACACTCCTGCAGATTGCGCAGCTCTTTCAGATCCTGTTTTACAGACACAAAAGAGGTGCAATTACATTTACATTTAATCATTTGGGCTCTGTGCTCTAGTCCCGGGGCACTTACATAAGTGCATATATAGGTTACATAAGGGTTTAGGCTATGAGCAGAGCCCATGCCTGATAATAAGTCAATATAAGCAGTATAATGGTTGTGGCTACTGACCTCCATCTCAAATATTAATATTAAGATTAAGATTTCCCTTATTTTGTCCATTTTGGTGGAAATTTGTTTTGCGGGATTGGCACATAAAACCATGACATGAAGACCAAAGACAATGAGTGCCACATAGAGGACAACAACAACGTACCAAAATCCCCCTTTTCTCAATATCCGCCCTGCAGATCAGCATGGTTACCCGTTTAGGAATTGCCCTGTCCTTCAGATCTTTCACAGTCCTGTCCTTCACATCTTTTTCCTTTCCTTCCCCAATTCCCTTTTATCCTGACCATTCTACACCTTCTGTGTAAATACAGATGCTATTCATTTGCATCCCATACTAACCTCACTGCATCACATTGTCCTGTACTCCCACTCCTGCCCCCCCACATCCCACACACACCCCACCCCCCCTTCACCTCTGTACCTTAGTTTTAGAGGCATTGCTGCTGGTGCTGGGGGCGCTGCTGTGTGCCTGTAGGTCATCCAGGTGCGTCCAGTGCAATGGAGTGGCTTTGGCCCCAATGGAGTGGCTTTGGCCAGCGGTCTCAAAATTCACCCGCGATCGGGGGTGCTCTGGAGAACGCATGCACACACGCGAGCAAGTGCATAAACAGACATGCCTCTATATGTACACACATACACACAAGCGTTTGTACACACACATACACAAACATGCACACATGCACATACACACAGATACATATACACAAGCGAGAAAACACACAGGCAGGCATTCGCACGCACGTACACGTATCACACCTCTGAATCCATTTATGTATAAAATTATTTTAATTAAAAAATGGGATTTAAATCAGTGTACATTTTTATTTTAAACTGGCACCACAAGACTCACTGGTGTTCTTGTCTTTCAGAATACTCTTCATTGCTACGGGCGTAGTCAGTCCTCAATGTCTTTCATGAAAGATCTGTAAACTGCATAAATAAAGCTATATATCTATATGCATACACATATTTTGTGGTATAAATACATGTTCATATTTTTTCTTTTAAAAATGCTTCAGTAAGAGGTTGCTGTGTCATACAGTTGTGTCAATGAATAAGCAACAAATAAGTAATGTGTAATTAAGAACACAAACCAACTTCATAGTTTAGAAACCAGTCAAATCAAGTCCCCCAAATAAAAGCAGTTTCTTTAACACAGCTTGCTAAATGAGTAGGAACAACATTCATGGCTCATGAAATGAGTTAATTGTATGCTACTTACCACAAATGTGGGCTGAAAAGACAGACCCGTGTGCTAGAGAGCAGGGTAGGAGGAAATTACCAAAGCATATTCATGTGCTGTGATTTTTCTAGTGGCATGATATCACCATGATCTTTAGACTGTTTTATGACTTCAGCAACTGTACTGTATAAACAATGGTGATTATACAATGCTGTTGCTCAGACCCTGTGATGCATTATACACTTACATGCACTCAGTGCACAGATTTACTAATCCAAGGAAAATCTTGTCAAACTAATGTTCTCTCTATGCTAGGATGTCCAGACCCTGGTCCTGGAGGGTCGCATGGCATGCTAATTACTGCGCTTTGTTCATCTACAGTATGTGACCATGAACCGGAGTCCTGTACCCAAACTCCCTATTCTCTTTTCCATTCATAGTTGAAGGATGATGCATCTACACTCAGACCATGATTCATCTCTGCATCTTAGTGTATTTCATAACCAATCCACAACTTGTTTTCATGTCTGAAATCTCTCCTTCACTGGAAAGTATGATAACTTGTATGAATGTGATAAAACATGAATTCACTCGCTCCTGTAACCAAGCAGCTGATACACACCCAATATTATCTTGTGTATTTATTTGTATTGATATTTATTCTCTTATTTCCAATGATACACAGTGTAGCTGATAGCCATGGGCTCACAGGATACTTACTTATTGCTTACTTCTACAGGCAAACAATTCCACTTTGGTCTCGTCTTTGCAAACCTAAGCAGAGCCGCAATGTTCTTTTTGGAGAGAAGGTTACCCTACCCTCTTGGTTACCCTTCCATGAAATCCATACTTGTTCAATCTCAGAATGGTAGAGTCATGAACTCTGTGTTGACAGAACTATGTGTTGACAGAGGCCTGTAGATCCCAGAATGTAACAATTTCTCTGAGCATCATACTGTCTGGTCTTGGGGTGAATTTGCTGGGACGCCCACTCCTGGGTAGATTGGAAAACATCTTGAATGTTCTCCATTTGTAAATGATCTTTCTCACAGTGGAATGACGGACTTGTTTGGAAATGTCTTTATAACCCTTCTCAGACTGATGAGAAATCGCTTCTCTAAGGTAATCACAGATGTCTTTTGTCCTGCTTGGCATGCCGTGTTAATACAAACTCAAATGTTCAAGATGAACTTTCTGCTTTTATGTACAGGTGATAGTGCTTCCAGATGATAAACTAATCATTTGCACTTAATTATCAGCTGGTTCTGATTATCTTCTTAATTGATATGGAAGGATGCACTTTTTTCACACAATGCTTCTGTATGTTGGCTTGTTTTTTTGGTTGAAAAAATAATAATACGGTCATTTGTTTGTGTTATGACTCAGTCACATGAGGTTAGATTTATCTACTGTTAGGACTTGATGAGTACTAGATGAGGGTTATTTATGTCCTAATATGTAAAACCATAGAATTAAAAGAAGGCGTACTTTATTTTTCACATCATTGTATAACTGAAATAATTATACAATGAATGCATTAATTCTAAGACTCCTAAATGAGTCTGAAGTGCAAGGAAATTGAAAACTAAACTTAATTGAGATTTCCATTTTTTACTTTTGCCTGTTGCCAAAAGCTACATCTCCTAGTTCCCCTTTGAAAGAGGAAGTGTGTTGCTTACATAAAGGTCAGTTGTAAAAGTATAAAAAGCCATGACACGTCATGACACATGTCTCTGTGAGGAATTGAAAGGCTCTGGTGAAACTTCACCCAAAAGTCACAGACACGTCTATAGCAAGACAATGAGCTCTAAATTTATTGTTCCTGATATATGTTCTTGCTCCAATTGTGTTGTGCCTTGAATTAGAAAAAATATATATAACTTTTGTGAGCAAATAGCACTGTGTCATACTGATGGTGTCTCAGAATGCCTTTCAAAAAAACTAAAAACTATAAAGTTTACTTTTAAGTATCCTAATTTTTATAAACTATTAGTATACTTGTGAGTGTACTATTTTGATACTTATTGGGACTAAATTGGCCCACTTTTTAAGTCATAGAATTATATTCAAAGAATACTTAGAAGTACAGGTACGGTATATCATTTAAAAACATTCATTTATATTATTGTTTTAATTCTTAATTATACTTTTATGAATTACAAATTGGGCCAATTTAGTCCCAAAAAGTATCAAAATAGTACACTTACAAGTGTACTAATAATTTATCGAAATTAGTATACTTAAAAGTAAACTTTAGTTTACTAGTTTTTTGTAAGGGAAGCCATCATGACGATGTCATCATACATCTCAGTGCTGCGCTGTCAGACTGGCAGAGTCAGGACAAATAAAAAAGATTTCATGTCAATATGTTAAAATGTAACACATCTGATTCCTTTATTGGGGGAAAAAACACACTGATCGACTATTGTGTTGTGTTGTATTCTATGGTTTAAAACCAGTACTACACAGTGACTTTCAGTGCAATCTTGTCATCAGTGATGGAGCTTTAAACAGTGATATGCTATGTGTGTGAGTGCATGATGTATCTACTGTTAGGACTTGGCGAGTACTAGATGAGGGTTAGTTATGTCCTAATATGTAAAACCACTCTTTTTCGCATCACTGTATAACTTAAACAATTATACAACGAATACATGATTTGATGTATTACAACGAATACATGAAGACTGCTAAATATGAATATTATTTTTCTTTCAGAAAATAGCTTTCAGATTTTTATGAGCTAATAAAAAATGTCTGAAGTACAAGGAAATTGAAAAATTGAGGCTTCCATTTTTTATTTTTTTTGCCCGTTGCCAAAAGCTCCATCTCTTATAGTCAGGAGTTCCCTTTTGAAAGAGGACGTGTGTTGCTTACTTAACGGTCAATTGTAAAAGAATCTCTGTGAGGAAGTTGAATATTTTGAAATTAGGCTCTGGTCAAAAAGATTTATTGTGCCCATTATATTTATGCAGTATGTTCTTGCACAATTTGTGGTTTCCCTGCATTTGAAAAAAGCTTGTGAACATTGCACCATCATACTGACCTTGTCTCAGCATGCTTCAAATACTCCATCCAACAATATCATGTTACATTACAATGCCACAGTTTACTTTCTAACTCATTTGCCCTGACAAAGCTTAAATATTTACTCACACAGCACACTTATTTAGAAAATCCTTTCACTGTACCTAACCTACTGTATGAAGCCAACCCTGTCATAATATGATATAATGTAAGTTTTTCTATGTGTCTCAATGCCATTAACCATGGATTGTTGGCTAACTGGATGATACCCAACTTTGCATACCAGCCTTCTCTTCCCAAACTTATCATACTATTATGTAAGACTGTTTAATAAACCATATGATTTTAAAGTACAAAGTGTGCACAAAGATATTGTTTGTTGAGACAGGCAAGCAATGCAGGCATCCAGGCCAGCAAACTCTGAAGTAAGGTTAGTCCCAGTCTTTGAAGAACTGCTTGAATATCATCGTCTCTCGTCCCTGGGGGAGAATATTCACCTGCGACAGCAGAGGCACACAGGTCACCCACACAGGTGAAGAACACCCCTACACTACTTTCCTAGATCCTTCCCTTAAATTCACAGCAGCAAAAAAAATTATGATTGTATGAAATTATATGTAAACACGTCTACATTCCACACAAGTCTGGTCTTCTGTCTAGTGTGTGTGTGTGTGTGTGTGTGTGTGTGTGTGTGTGTGTGTGTGTGTGTGTGTGTGTGTGTGTGTGTGTGTGTGTGTGTGTGTGTGTGTGTGTGTGTGTGTGTGTGTGTGTGTGTGTGTGTGTGTGTGTGTGTGTGTGTGTGTGTGTGTGTGTGTGTGTGTGTGTGTGTGTGCGCACATCAGGTACCTGTGTCTTCATTCTGGGATAGTTCATCCGCTCGATGAAGTTGTCTGCCATTTTTAGTGCCTCTTTCTTCTCCTCTGGATTGGCTCCGCTTCCTGTCAATCAACATTGTCACCCAGTCTGTACGGGAATTTTCAGCTGAATAAACTGAACATGAATCATCGATCTGTCCTGGGCTCATCCTTTAAACGCTTGGAGAATTGAACACAAGACAACATACAACAGGTCCTTTGGCAGTGGTGTAAGTTTTTTTTCCAATATCCCCAAACTAAACTACCTTTCTCCTTACCCGCCCAGTTTCAGTTCAATGACTCTCCTTCGAATCTTTCCACTTCCTCTCATTGATTTCCCTCCCTATGCCCACTACTTTCACCTTCACCCTCTTCTTCTCCATTTCCCTCCCATATCCTGTCTCTCACTCCTCTCCCACCTCCTGCCACTCACCCTTCCACACAAAGATCTTGCCATTAGCTCCGTTGTCCAGGATGAAGCAGTCATCCCGCACCAAGAGGTCCCTCCCAAATGGATTCTTCTCTGATACTTTGGTCAGAGTCATAGTGCCTGTGGCATCAGACACCTGTGGACCAAATCACAATGCCTAAGTTGTTTGTATGTATTGTTTAAGTTGGTTTAAGTCTAACAGAGTAGCTCAAATGACAGCAACAACATTATTATTATTAGAAGGGGAGAAAAAAATATATATTTGAGGATGAGATATCTTAACAACAACAATAATAATAATAATCTCTCTTTGTTTCTCTGTGTATGTGCTTGGAGCTTTCACCTTGTATAAAGAGGCAGAATTAGAGACATCAGCTTGGATGTCCTCCTCTGGGATGCTCTCTTTCAATTCTGGCATAGGGCCTAGTACCTGTCAGAGTAGTGAGATGGGACAAACTGAAAAACAGTATACATCCCATCCATCCATCCACTATCTAACCCTCTTATTCCTGGTCAGGCTCGCCGGGGGGCTGGAGCATATCCCAGCATGCACTGGGCGGGAGGCAGGAACACACCCTGGACAGGTCGCCAAATCATCACAGGGCACACACACCATTCACTCACACACTCATACCTACAGGCAATTAAGAGTCTCCAATTAGTCTAACCTGCATGTCTTTGGACTGTGGGAGGAAACGGGAGTACCCGGAGGAAACCCCCACGGATACGGGGAGAACAATATACAAATGATATCTCTCTTTATACAGTATATTTGGACTTGGATGAAATCAGTGCTAAGCTAAACAAATTCAGTATTTAATGTCAATTGCTTCAATAAAAAATAAGTGCAGCAAAGTTAAGCCTTGTTACAGTGGAGCTCATAGCTATACAGTAGAGCTTAGCCTGGGCTTGGTGGGCACAATCTGCCCTGGTATGTGTAGGTGTGCCAGGTATTTTTACCTGAAGCATCTTGGGCGTCTCCTCTCCCTCGCTCACGTGAATGATGCGGGCCTTGCCATGTTTGTCTGTGTCCCGAATTAGCATGGCAATCTCCCTTACCTTCTGTTTTTCAAACATATTCGCCTGGGAACCGACCCAGGACAATATTGTCTGAAATGGGAGAAACAAGGTTCTTATACTGGGCTGATCTTATTCATTAATGACCTAATAAGCATTTTACTCAGGCATTAACAAGGTTTTCAAAGGCCAGGGGCCACATGTATAAACGGTGCTGAGCACAAAAGTGCCCTGAGAAAGCTGCATAAGGGAGTTTCCACACAGAATTTCAGATGTGTAAAATAATATGTGATGTGAGAATCTCCGTACCTCTGCACACGCTGGACACCATACGTACACAATGTTTGGAGTCAGTGTGATATGGCAACACCGTGATAGAAAGGCAGAGGGAGAAAATGCAAAACTTTGCGCAAGCACATTTCCGACTTTCTCCCTGAGCATTCTTTTACACATTCTTTTACTCAGAGTTTTATACATGTGGGCCCAGGTTCGCAGAGCAAGTGATAGTTATAGATATGTTGGATAGTTGGAAACAACTCCAGTCTTGCAGGGCAGTTTTTATTCCAATCAATTATTCTGGATTAATTTTCCAAACAGCTGTATATACTAGTTCTGGTTCAGTCCTAAAGCTGACCACAGTAAAGATTTTCACTGAGTATAACATGCTGTCTATAGCTGTCGCCCATGACTTTATCAAAAGTGTCAGCTCAAATAATGAATGTGGCTAGTTACATAATTGACAGCAGAAGTTAATATGAACCCTTTTCTTTTTCTCCTCTCTGTTCCCTTGTTCACATGTTCACCTCCCCCCTCACCTCTCCCAGGTCCAGTATGAAACAGTCTCCCTTGTTGAAACTCTTCCAGCTGAGTTCTACCTCCCGGGCACGGATGTTTCTCTTGCCTTTGACCTGGTATAACCGGCGGACTGGAGCAGATCCAGACTGAACCTTTCTAAACCCTGACTCCACACCTCCTTCCTGAGAGAGAAAGAGAGAGAGAGAGAGAGAGAGAGGGGGGTGCTGTCTCATCAACAAAAAAGGGACAGGTGTACCATTTCTTAAAACTCCTCAAGATATTTAAGCTATTTATCTACTTATTTTTGGAGGTTTTGGGGCAAGCAATATGAATGAATGTGAGATGGGAGATGAACAAATGAAAAGACTGTGATTCTGCGACTCCTTTCCCCCATGGGAGCCCCCCTGTTGGGATAGTGAAATAGGGGACAAATGTCACCTTCTCTTATGAAAAAAACGAAGGAGCTCCACCAATCACAGAGTATGTTTGCGACTATAGAAAAATGGCAGTGGGGATTGACGGATACTTTCTGGTAATTCCCACATGGATCACAGAAGTATAGCCGGAAAGTACTCTATCTACCACTTGGTGAAAGACAGCATCACGACTGTCCTATCCCTGTTTAACAAACCCCGCCCACTCCATACCTTGTTTCTCCACCCACCTTATAGCTGACCCCTCTGGGGAAGAGGCTCATAAACTCTGGGGACTCGTAGCCCTGCACCTGCCGGTGATGGACAGGGTCTACGCCCAGGAAGTGGTCCAGCTGTGTGGCCAGCATGGCACAGGCTACCTGCTCATCTCGAGAGGACTTTTCACCTGTGGCGAAACAGAAGACGGAGCAGGGAGGGACAGAGAGGAAAGGTGCAGGCATGAGGGGTGACAGTGTAGTATAATGTGTAGGAAACTGAGGTTGTAGGTTCAAATTTACGTGTATATTCCTTTCGCTGGACAGCTAAACCAAGAAATGGTATATTTATTCAACAGACATTGAACAGAAGAAGCTGAAGTCCATAACAGAGATTATATTAAAATAATAGGGTTTGCCATTGAATTTGTGCCTGATCATAGGACGTAAGTGTGTGTGTCTATTAAACTTTTTCCCAAGCAACAGCATCTTCCTTCAATTGTTTTCAGCAGGGACCAATTGCTTGTGGCCGCCTCCAGAAAAGGCCCGCTGCCTTTTATGTGCGGTTAAGCTGGGCATCAAGAGTTGAAGTCGGCTCAACTGGTGGCTCGGGCGTGCATGTGCTGGGTTAGTTGTGTTGCCAATCTGTTATCCTCTTGTCTATTTAATAAACCATGTGCATCCTGTAACTGGGAGCCAGTGTCATTGATTGGGCTATTATTGTCTCATAACTCATTAAATACATAATATGAACCTTACACAAATGAAATAAGATTGACAAATATCTTTTGTATCTTACAAACAAAATAACTGGTTCACAAATACGTTTTTGCACTCAAACAAATCTATCCCGAACAGACAAATGAAATAATACATTTTAATTCCTTGACACACATTATGTTTTCAGGAAAGATTTACGAATGTTCGGGCATCCATTTGACAATGACTCGATGTGCATTTATGCATCAACTGGCAATCGCTTGCTTTCATTTGTGGATTTTTGAGACATTCCTTACAGCAAGATGTAAGGGGCAGAAACCAGATGTATGCTGAAGCAGTTTGTGCTGAGCCTGCTGACTGCCACTACCGACTGGGCTTGCTGCCACAGACTAACTACGCTGAAAGCCACCGTGGCTATGACAGAAGACCATCTCAGCCCCCTCCAGTCTCCATCTGTTGCCCCAGCCCCAAGGAGAAGCCCCATTGTGCTGGCGCGTAAGCAATGTGGGTCTGTGCGCTTCTGTATTGATTATCGCGAGATTAATGAAATGAAATAGGCTAAATATGTTAAGCATGGCATCATGCATAGCATCATACTCACCGATCCACATGTGTAGATCAGCACCATCATCTCCCCGGTTGCTCAAAACCAGGTAGGAATCCCCAGTGAAGAAAGCCCCCAGGTCCGAGGGGTCCAATGAAACTGCCTTCATCTTCTCCACCCTCCAGCCTTTGAGACCCAGTTCCCGAGCCGCAGGCCCAAACTGTCCCAATACTGTTGGGAAACGCAGCATTCTGTAGGAGAGGGACAGACACCATGCTCAAACATAGTGTCACGGGTGAGCAGTATTCCAAATATATACCTTGATCGTAAAATGTGTCTGGTCTGCATCTGGCTTGAGTCCATGTCAAGAACTGGGCGAGGTCGGTAACAGACTCATATTATTTTGCACCGTGGCACAGAGGTGGTGTTGACATCTGTTTTGAATATGTATTTGCATGTATGCATTTCATGTGTAATATGGGTTGTTGCCCTCATTTTTGTAATATGGGTTGCTGTCCTCAAATCATACTTCTGCAAAGCAAGCAATGGCAACACAATTTTTATTGTTGTTTACAGATATATTTAATTGAGAGGAGTTTTGTAACAATATTTTCTGCTATACTTGCATAGCATTAGCAGTGGCTGATGGTGTAAATCACATTGATCTAGTAAAAAAATGTAAATAGCTTGAAACCAAAGTCATATTACAGAAGTCACTTATCTTGTACTTATCCACCCTTAGGGGACAGACTTCATTAATTGTAAATTTTGTACCAAAATACAGTTTGCAGTGTAGTTGAGTTTATTTATTGTACCCAAGTGAGCTTATTAGCACCTGGTGTCCTGCTACATAATTGGTTTCTTTCCAAATGGATTGCACAAACAACTGAGTCCAAGGTTCAGGATAATATTTAATTCCATACTGTTGGTACAATGTGTTCAATCATATGTATATACGATATGTGCTCAGCTGAAATCAGACATTATTTTTTACATATTTTTAACATGCAAAAATATAGAAACAAGCAAATTTGCCATAAAAATATCATTCACAGGTTTTCGATATGATCAAAGAAGGAAATGTGTGGTTTCAACAGACCCAACCCATCCTAACCCACAGTGGATCTCAACCCATCCTATCCTCCCATCCAATCAGAAGTGAGAATGTGGCTTACGCATTTTGACATCCTGTCCCACAGGGCTGGTGTATATGCAGGTTTAGTTGCCACCATATAGGGGTTCATGAACAGTCTTCATCAGGTTTATCAAGACATATTACTAAAATGTCAATAGATATGAAAAAATGATTGGGATAACTATGAGCAGATGTTGCCATTAAATCCATAAACAGATATAGTCCTCCTTGCCTAGCCCTACTTTATTTTGTAGAACTATTCCCTGTATATGCACACAGTGGTCCATCTGGACTGGTCTCAAACTGGGAAAAAAAGCCACTTCTGCAAACCTACATGTTTTCTTCCTTTCCTGATTTCCTAACACAGTGAATCATTGGTAATGTGTTGGTCATGCATCATGGGTTAGGCAAGATGACCACATCCATAAACTCACTTACTCCGGCTCTGCCTAAAGTGACCAGGGGCCACATCTATAAAACTCTGAGTAAAAGCATGCATAAAAGAAAGCTCAGGGTGAAAAAAAAAGCTGCTGCTTTAAAAAGGTTTTGCATTTTCTACCTCTGCCTTTCGGTCACGGTGTCACCATATCACATTGCGTATGTATGGCGTCCATTGTGTGCAGAGGTACGCAGATTCTCGCAGCACGTGTTATATTATACATCTGAATTTCAGTGTGGAAACTCTCTTACACGGCTTTCTGAGAGCATTTTTCTGCTCAGCACTGTTTATACATGTGGCCCCAGGAGTGTTCTCATATTCAAGCTTATTACTGCTATTCAGGTCTTGTGAAGGAAGCACTGTCATCATGACACAGACAGACTAAACTGCTGGGGTCATGCTTTATGGAAATGCAAACAGGTACTTTTAAGATTTGAACTCATTCAGCAATAGGACCAATATTTGCTCTTGCACACTGGCCCTGATCAAGTCCAGAGAACTAATAGCCAGTGGGCTCGGTGCAGTAACACAAAGCTGAATCAATTTCCACCACAACCCAAGCAACTGTAATATGTTTGAATATGCATGTATGTGTACCTAACAGCAATATGTATGTATGTGTACATACCAAACAAACAGCAGGAGCAAAAGTTAATTCTAAATCAGGTGAGTCCTAAACCTAGAGTTGGATTGGGGAAAAGCCCATTCCTGCCTGCTTTTTCCATAGTCAATTTATTAAGGCGATGCCCACTTATTCAGAACTAATAAATCAATTTCAAACAGTATTTACTTACATAACTCTTGTAAAATAACTTTATGCTTATCTAATTAAATCTGAAAAGATGCATGTGTTAATACAGAGACCATTACTGCATTACACAGACACACTGTGCAATGGTGAAATCAATGCTCAGTTTGAAAAGTATACAAAAAGTATAAAAATATAAAAAATGAGAGGAAGAAGAATATAGTTTGCCATTCTTACCTTGTCTTCTTGGTGTGTCAAATGTGTGTGACAATTGTCACAGAGACAACCAAAATGTTTCTAACTTCTTTTTATGACAAGTTTCCTGTGTCAGCCATAATAAGTCATACCACAGCCACGCCCCCGCCCCCCCCCCCCCCCTTTCCTTCCTTTTCTGAGATTGAGAGACAACGAGACAGACAGAGTGAGTGACACAGATGTACTGGTGATGTACTGTACATATATATAAATCTTTTTTCTTTCAATACAAGCTTGTGCATTGCCCTGTGGGCTTTGAATATAAAGTCCCTGGAAAAAGACATGGTAATTTTAGAGTCTAATTATATTGTCTAAAATAGCATTATCACACCAGGTCGTACTTCATATTTGGCTCGCATGGGAGATCTTGCAACTGTACCACCGGTGTGTGTGTATATGGCATTCACCCATCATGAATGAGCATACATGACTGTGTCCTGCACTGACCCAAAGAAAACCTTGCCTTGTTGCCTAGTTTTGATACAGAAGATTTTATTTAGTGAAGAAAAACAATTTCAATTAATAGATTGTGTATTGAAAACTTTTTGTTGGGACAGTTTCCTGTATTACTACAATGTATACACAGTAATGTACATTATTCTTCACATATTTGTAAAAATCTGAGAAATAAAGTGTTTTACGATGGTATCTGTGTCTTGGTTTCATCCCTGTATTTAATCTGCACATGAGCCTATTACAATTATAGACTAGTCTACAATGTGAATGTATCCACTCTAGACTAGGCAGACTAGATTAGGGGACAGGGGGATCCCCACGGGTCTGCAAAAAGAAAAAGGGGTGGGGTTATGCTTTTAGGGGGATTTGAGATTAAAGGGTTTGGAACTGCTGGTTAAGATATCTAAACTATGTAAATATTTTTTCTAAGTAGTCTAAATAGCTTAAATTGAACCAGCCACGTGCATTATATCACAGAAACCGATGACACTGTTTCACTGGCAATGTGTTTGTAGATTGGGCGACTGGGTGAAACCTTTTCCAGTTCTGCAGGCATATACGTACATAATTTTGTCCGCAGTACATTTTAAAAGTAGTACAAAAACCAGCTACCCGTTTCTTTGACTTTTTCACCTGCAAGTTCCTCTTCAAAGTAGCTCAGTTGGCATGTCAACACTGAGAGCAGTCATTGCCCCAATTCACAGATTGGGTTGCTGAGGGGAAGCAGGAAGCAGCTGCAATTTCTTTCTTTTTTTTTAAGGTTTCTGTTTACTTTTAACCTTAATTTGATTTCAGATATTTTACATTTGCATAAGACTTTCTCTGTCTGGGTAAATATATTGGGCAAAATCACCTAGCAGCCTCTGTAAAACTATTGTTGTGTTTGTGTTAAAAGGCAATCACATTCATTTGGAAATTGGAGCACTGCCTTTGAGTATGGAGGATTATTCAGCCCAAAATGAAAATGGAAAATAAAAAAAGAAAATGAAAAAAAACAAACATTTTTTAATGGAAATGAAAATGGAGGATTATTCAGCCCAGAATTTAAATTAAAATAGAATTCCATTTTTAATTTTCCATTTAAATTTTCAAGCTGTATGTAAATGAGGGGTATGGTCCTCCTATCAATCAAAGGAACCCGGGTGGGCCCATAGGGTGGGCCTCATACAGGTCGCTTGCAGTAGCACTCTTAACGAACAGTAGAGGGAGCCATAGCATAGGGATGGGTAACTTGGCACTAACTTGACACAAGACTCCAAAATGCTCTCAGGGCACTCGTAAGTTTTAATAGATGAAAAGATGAAGAATCTGAGCAGTATTATAAAGTATTCTTGTTTTATGACAGAAACGGTATTAATTCATATTCATTGTCCAAAATGCGTCTTGTTTTCTTCTGACGTGGCCTTACTCTACAACATTGGTATGACCCAACAATACTATCCCAGATGATTTGACATTAACTTTTTGTGCTTTCATCATAATTCATTACTTCTTTGTATCACTTCCAGGTTCTTTAGACAACTTACCACAAAATACATCACCATATTTTAACACTTTTCACCTTCTTTAGATCCCTTTATACCACATTACCATTTCTACCTTTTATTTCCCACTCACACTATAAAATATTACCATCTTTCTATACCATTTCCAGCAATTGATACCACTGCAAAGCTAACACCCTCAATTTCTTTAGGAATTGATAATCTAGTTATCTCTATTCTGTCCCTATCATTATCTGTTGCTTGCCAACTTATATTATTATGTTGCTTGTTATATTATATATAACATATTTTATATAGAGTGAGCACCATAATTCATTGGACAGTGACACATTTTTTGTTATTTTGGTTATGTACTCTAGCACTTTGAGTTTGAAAGGATACAATGACAATGAAGTTGAAGTGCAGACTGTCAGCTTTAATTTGAGGGTATTTTCATCCATATCAGATGAACTGTTTAGAAATGATAAAACCTTTTGTACATAGTCCCCCCCCCCCCCCCCCCCAATTTTCGGGCATCCAAAAATGTTGGATAGTTTAGCATAATGTACATTTTTAATAATGTACTGTCACCCTATTTGGTTGCATATCCTTTGCATGCCATGACCTCCTGATGTCTGTGACCCAACAACATCAAAAGACTCTTGATATATTATTTTCTGGTACTCTTACAAGCGATACTATAACTTCTCTGCATTTGAATGGATCTCTATGGAAATTGGGGGGTGGGACTAGATTTAGCTATGGTATGGAACAGTATGGAATACATAGTTGGTGAAATGGCTGTAAGTCATCAAGGGTCTGAGGTATCAAACGAGCCTCAAATGATCACTCTGCTGCCAGATATGCCGTAGATATGGATGGATCACTTTAAAGGTTGTTTCTCCTGACAAATTTTCCTATTGAATAAGTCAGGAGAAGAAACCCTTCAGGTTATCCATCCATATCTACTGCATATCTGGCAGCAGAGTGATGGTTTAAGGCTTGTTTGATACGTCAGACCCTTGATGACTTAAAGCCATTTAGCTAACCATGTGTTCCATACTGTTCCAGTGTAATTTACAGCTAAATCTTAGGAGATTCTTAGGACCACTCAGCCAACCCAAAACTTAAGGTGGTCTTTCCAACTTCTCTGAAGGCAAGTTAAAATATGCTCAAAAACTTATATTACACAAATACCTTAAATCATTTGCTGTAATCTGATGTTTGTGTTAACACACCATAAAAAAAACAACTTTCTTTAAAAAAAAAATAATAATTGTGTTGGGAGAACGAGAGCTTTTAAGGTTATCATATACATGTCTTGAACACTCTCCCTTAAGTACCTATATCCTGGTAGGAGGTGTGATGTCCTGGAATCGCCAAGATCTCATGACAGGTTCTGGATTTTGGGAGTAGGTCAGAAGTAACTTCAATGTAGAGGTGTTCAGAAAGGATCACCCAGCCAACCCAAAACGTAAGGTCTTTCAATTTCTCTGAGTTTGCTTTAGAAAGTTGGGGGGGGGGGGGGGGGGGGGGGGGGGGGGGTACCACATCAGAATTTTGATTGTACATGTACATTTAGGGCTGCACACATTGGAATAACCCATAATATTAACTATTTCAAATTCTAAATCACCAGAGGGGGTTCCAAAGCCACTTCTAAACAAGGCTTTTTTTGTGTAATGTACAATCCCAGCCTATTTTACTTGAATCACATTCCCTACCGATTGATGAAATTTCATATTAGAGAAAGCCTTCCATAGTTGTCATAGAGCTACTTTTCTAAGTTGTGTGGGTTGCATTCAGCGTCTGTCTGACTGCGAACGTTAATCTCAGTTTGGGTCTGTCTGTTGATCATTCTCTGCTTGTGTCTGTCTAGTTCTATAGTTCTCTGTCTCCGTATGTGAATCTGTGTCAACATGCATCTGTTGTTGGCCTGTTTTTCTGTATTGTCAAATTCCCTGAAATGACAGCGAGAAACAACATATATTCATGAAGATAATATTTGTAGTATTTTTTTTTAAACTCCTAAAAGATTTTCAGTGGCTATCAAACTGAAAAATACTGTTTGGCCAAATTTATCATACCTAATACAAATCTAGTCTATGTGATCCTGGATGTATGAATTCGTAAAGCTTTTATGTAGTACATGCATTGGACCTGTGGCCCATCATCTTGTTCCCCTTCACCTCTCCAAACCTGGAAGAGATTAAATGTTAATGCAGTCACATTTTAAGCCTTCTTTGGTAGGATGGTGTAAATACAGTGAAATAAAAAATATTCAACAAGTACTTTGGAATTTAAATATTCTAAAGACTAGCTGCGCCAACATTTCTGGGACTGGTACATTTATCATGTAAGATGACATAAAATGTAAGATGACTTTATTAATTTACACAAGGTCATTTGGAATTAATCTTTTTGCAAATCCCTCCTTCATACATACGTGGTCCCCCCACCTACATAGTTGCATGCAAACACTGGAGAGGTCACAGCGCAGGCACATCACAGCCACTTAGCCAAGAATTCAGCTGATTTTTCTTTTTAAGCACAATTCAGTCACGCGTTGCTACATATCCTTTATGCCTCAAACAAAGCAGATAGGAGTCCCGATTAGTTAGCGGTACTCTCTACTGTCACAGCATTTAAGCAATGGCAAGGTTCCAGGTCATTTTCAATGAAACGGGTTTTGAATTTCTAACTAGAAAAAATGCACATAAATATTGATATTAATAGAGGCAACATTGATTGCCCTTTAAATGCATTAATACAGACAAATGTGTGCCTATAAAAAATTTGTATATATATATATATATATAATAAGCAACATACTTACTGCATCTAGATTTAAATCCATTTGCAATAGTCCGATGTAGATTGTGGAACTGCCAATTCCCACCTCTGCACTTCTCAAGAACATGGGGGAATTCCCTTTATTGGGACAGGGCACTGTTTCCAGTCTCTTGCTTCTGGTAGGCCCAGCAGTTCGGAGCAGTGCATAGCCGCCACCCTCTTTCAGTTTTGAAAAGTACTTGATCAGCTGGGCAGAGAATTCCTCAGCAACTCATTTGGCATGAAGACTTGCACACATTAAATGGTCGTGCGTAACAAGCTTTTTTAATTTTCATTTTGGGCTGAATAATCCTCCATATTTAAGTGCCCAGTGAGAGGTATGTCACAAGCGCCACATCTAGTGGCCAGACTCTAAATTGCATCTCACAGAGCCGAAAATATTTCTACCAGGTTTCTACATGGAAATGATGGTGTCACAAGATATCATTGAGTTTGTGGGTCATAGATCCTGGAGTGTAAATATGAAACGCCCTCATCCTTGTCGTACTAGCCCAGCAATGCCCTTGTGTCTGAGGGCTGATTTTGCCTGTCGGGCTGCTTCTTTTGGAACCCATTTCCCCCTTATAGACAATGTGGACGCAGCATCTCTTACTGTGGTGTCCTGCAACTCTGTTAGTGTCACGTCCAGCCTTGATTTGGTAAATTTGAGCTCCTTTCCCACAGAGAGCTACACTGCTGAGACATTGCCGTCTTCTCAAGGAGGACAGATCAATACAAGGCCTAGAAGGACAGATCAATGCAAGGCCTGCCGTTTCTTCTTAATAATCTTTTCCATGCCTGGCTCCTTAGCCATGTTATACATCCACGAGTCATCTTCTGCTCCCACTCTCACAGACTGGGCTTTTATGTCTTTTGTTGTTCTCTTTGCAGCCTTTAAGTAGGTGTGTACTGATTCAGCATTGGATACTGTAGAGTGGGGTAGCTAGCGCAAGTCTGCCCCAGTGGAATATATTTCCTCCTATCAGCTGTCTCTTTAAGCTGTCACATTGACTTTCCCTTGTTATCAGCTGTCCTATTCGCAGCAGTCACTGGACGAATACACAGGACCTGATGTTAATATCCCTTATGCCATGAATCAGTACTAACCTGATTCTTTTCTTGATGCTACTGGAATGGGTTTTGGGGCTGACATGCCATCAGGGTTTTCAAAAAAGGCTTCTGGTTTGCCATTTATGCCACACAAAAAAACAGTTTCTATATTGTTTAAACATACAGTATGCCAGTAAAGATTATAAACGTTAATAACAGAGGTTATTAAATACCTTACAATCATCTTTGTTATCTGGATCTCAACAAAAGGTATAAACCAGGGGTAGGCAACCATTGTCCTGGAGTGCCGGAGATGCACTCTGGTTTTTGCTCCATCCAAACCTATAACTACGTAACTGGATTAATATATTTAATCAGGTGTAATGAATGCAGGTAACCATGTGCTGGAGGCACTCAGCATTTCACCATTCAGAATATTCAGACTCAGGTTTTTAATCATCCATCAAACAATTGTGATCAAGCTCAGATTGAACAAAAACCAGAAACGTCACCGACACTGGACCAGGGTTGCCTACCCCTGGTATATACATATAGAAAGCAGCAGCAGTGATGGGAGAGTGTGATGTATCAGCAACCCCATAATTGGTGGAGTTACATAGAGCTCTCATTTATCAACTTGTTAAACAAAACCTTTTTTCTCTCCATACCAGGATTGGCTCAAATGAACAAGCATATCAAAGCTCTTCCTATTTTTGGTTTTGTGAAGCCTAAATTTCCCTTGACTGCCCGATAGACATTTACAGTGTTGAGTTACTGAATATAAAAGAAGATTGAGATGCAGATGGCAGAGACAGAACCAACATATTGACCTCTTGCTTACTCGGAATCTTCCATCCATAGTATTGGAGTGAAGAGGCTTGCCTTGTTGAAAAAGCGAGTACCAGTCTACAGGTACAAAGTCGTACAAAGTCTCGTAAGATGCAAAGTTAATTGCCAGGGTGAAGCCTGGCTTTTCCCGGGGCCTAGTAGTTCTCTTGTCAGGAACAGATGTAGAGTTGTAGAGCTCAGAGGTTTGCACCATGACACACAGGGTAGTTTGGATCGCTTAGGTGGGGCTGGTTACGCTTCTTTCCCACATTTTGAATGGATGGGGTCTGGAATAGCAATACCACAGACTATAAGTAACACAGCTTCACCATATTGTTATGCTAATAAATTGACAGAAAAAAGATCTTTAGGGATGTGATGATGCAAAAAAAAAAAGTGATGTGTGGTGAATGAGAGAATTGTTATACCCAGTGTTTAGCCATTGGCTGTGGTTCAAAGATCTACCGGTGAGAATATGTCTGATTCTTCTGTTAAACCTTCTCTTTTTATAAAGAGGTAATTTTCAGTTGGGCGAGAAGGGAGGTGTGTCTGAGGAGTGAGTGTATGTGGAAAACCTGAGAGACACTTCAGCCCCCCTTCTCAATGAAATCAGACCAGCTAGAATGTAGGTCACTTTCTGTTCAAAGGGGTCCTCTGTTTCTCAACTTACCCCACTATATGCAAAAGGTCTGTAAAAATCTGATAAAAATCACATATGCCATGTACAAACTTATAAAATAAATATGTGGTATAGAACTAGCATATACATTTTGTACTAAAATTAAATAAAAAACAGACATGGTACTCCTATAAAAAAACATTGAGAGATTGTATAAGAATTGTATGTGCCAAATACAAATATATAATATAATATTAATCATCATATATAATTTTACAGACTTTTGCATGTGGGTTAAAATCCTCAGGCCTAAGCTTCACAACTAAGAAATGGTTTATTCCCTTTTCATCACTTAGAAAAGATTAATTGTAATTAAAAGTATATTAATGAAGTATATTATATTAATATTTTTAGATCTGGCAAGAAAAATACAGTATGTCAGCCAAGTTTAGTCTGTATGTAATATGTCATGTGTCACAGGTGGTAGGATGGCTGTAATTGTATATTCTGTATGGAAGGATGCAAACAGTTATTCATTCTAATAATATCTAGAACAATCTCTCTCCATGTTCTTCGTGAAGTGACAGCACAGTACCCAGCTGTTGCCCTTCCCCCAACCCAAAGCTTAGCTCATGAATCATGTTACAAGTTTATAGAAATGCCATTGGTGAGAGTCTCACAGTAAGCACCCCTACCTATTTGAGTACAATGGAAACAGAGCATCATGCCTCTAAATTTTGCCTGACTAAAGTGTTCTTAGTATCCTAGTTGTTGGCCCTTAAAATTGCATTGATATATAAGCATTCACTGAACCATTGAGTATTGTAAGAAATAACTTATTAATTCATGAATGGATAGGCTAGATCAGAGGTGGGCAACGAGGGCCGTATCCATTTCATGCCAACTTCTGGCCTTAATTACCTAATTAGCCCTAATATTTACACCATGTGACATTTTAGCTACAATTCTTAATAAGCGCATGAATGACAGCCAAAGACTTCTTGTGTCCTTATATGAAACATTTTAATGTGATCTAATCTACCAGTGTTGGTGTAAACAGCCAATTAGCTCATTTAGCTGGGGTAATTGGTGGGAACAAAAACCTGCATACACACCGGCCCTCCAGGACTGGAATTTTCCACCCCTGGGCTAGATGAATGCCTAAAGATGCATTAATACGGTAATTCATGTATGAAAATCATAATCTATTATAAAGTACTGAGGGTATGTCTTACATGCAAATTTTTTGTGGCTGAATATTTTTTTCTTATGGATTATTCAAAACATAGCCTACATTTGAACATCACATAAATTCCAGTTAGAATAGCCACGTTTGACTCACAAAAAACCTGGACACCGCATTTCTATGTTTCTTTCTTTCTTTCTAAATATGCTACGTTGCCCACGACCCAATAGGCTATGTCCATTTAAGCCTAATTAGCCTCGGCTACATAGAATTACCGGGATTTTCCGGGGGAGACAGAAACCGGGGGTGCGTCCCAATAGTCGAAAAATGCCACCTTTCCTCCTCCACTACCACTCCTCTACTCTCGTGCCCCGGAAACGGATCTTTGTGTTTTAATCTAATGTCGCTGATTACATCTTAATTACGTATTAATGCTTATATTAATTAATGTCTCGACGCAAACCGCAATGTCACCTGTTCTGGGAGTGCTCCGTGGCCAGACGGGTCTGGGGCCTTGTTGTTTCTTCTGTCTCCCATAACAGGTTGCTGCCAAGGTCCTCCCTGACTGCTGAGAGTGTCCTCTACGGCCCACGTGGAGGATGTAGAACACCGGAGCTCTAGCGTCAGTGGAGGATCATAAACACTGTGAAGCAGGTCCTGTGGGAGGCGAGGAACATCAAGGTCTACCAAAAAACAACAGTAGACCTGGTCACTCTCAGGAGGAGGGCGCAAAACCTCCTCCAAGACGGCGTTATGGTTGACTTTGCGAAGGACAAGTGTCTGGCGAGAGAGAAATGGGGGGTGGACCATTGGAAAGAACTGATCATTTAGTCCACCCCCCTCCATCCCAAGGAAGAGAGAGAACTTTTGCCCACCCAATAACCCGGGAGCGCATGTCTCTATTTTTCTGTCATTTCAATGTCTTTGACTTCCTTTTGTTGTGCGAACCCTTTTATAAGTGATATAATTTACTGTGATGTCTGAATGTTGTACGTTAATTTTAAAAATTAAACAGGGAGGGGAAACAAACCCCCCCCCGATAAAATATGCTTTTAAAATGTGAAATGACATGGAACATGATGATTAAAATGAAATGTAAAGTATTTTATTGTAAATGATTTTTAAAACCAATAAAAGGCAAACCGCAATGTCATGTACATTGGATACTGTACATGCAAATAGCCTACTTGTACTGAAAACGTTCAGGCAGTTTTGCATATTTCCGGGTAGGAGAGGAGTCGTCGGGGAGTGGAGGTGGGGAGTGAAGAATATTGGGACGCACCCCCTGTGCAAACCCCACCCAGCATTATTCTCCACCGGTCCAATCAGATGGAGCACGACAAAGGATGAGACCCATTCAGCAATTTGATTGGGCAAGTCTACCACTGCTGTGTGGGAGGTGTTCAATTTGACGCTGCACACGCAATCTGTTCGCGTTGGCCGTAAATGTGTGATGTAAAAAGACAAGGTGGCAGCAACTGGACCACAGAGGACATCATTTGAATGAGTAAAAAAAAAAGCTAGAACTTACCTCAGTGAAGTGGAGGTAGCTTGAAGTGATGATCGTTCGCCTATTGCGATGTGGATTTTTTTTTTGTTCCCTTTCCTCGTCTTATACTCGATGTAGCCTATGTTCATTCAGATTAAATCACGATTGGAAAAGGGAACGTCCAGTGATACTTGAATCGGCATATAGCCTACTCAGCATTCGGCCAACGTGGAAACACTGAACAACCATGGATTTCATTCTCAGCGGAGTGGCTGCTTGCGGGGCTTGCCTTTTCACGAACCCGCTAGAAGTAGTGAAAACTCGCATGCAATTGCAAGGGGAGCTAAAAAGCCGGGGCTCCTACCAGGTGTATTATCGCAATGTTTTCCATGCCTTCTACACTATCGGTAAAGTGGACGGAATCGCCGGGCTACAGAAGGGTCTGGCCCCGGGGTTACTGTATCAGTTTTTAATGAATGGTGTCCGACTGGGCTCGTACGCAATCATTGAGTCTTCAGGCTACATCCACACGAACGGAAGAGTCAGTGCGACCAAGAGTACCGTGGCCGGAGCAGTCGCAGGCGTCGTGGGAGCAGTCATGGGTAGTCCGATGTATTTGGTGAGTATAGCTATTAACCTTGCTGAATTCCATACACTCGTTGGTGTTTTATGTAGCTATGGCTAGAGCCAGCAGTTTGGCTTTATCACATGACCCGCCGAGATTTCTACTTTTTTTTTCAATTGTTATGCCCTGTATGCACTGGAACGTCAGTCAAGTGACTAGGCTACTTTTACAATTGACTAGTACTAGTGTGTATAAATTGTCTTTCTGTGCCTTACAGGTGAAGACTCACCTTCAGAGCCAGTCCACCTCTTCCATTGCAGTTGGACACCAGTACAAACATCGGGTAAGGTTCTTTTTTTAGTTGTAAGTTGTAACCTCTCTGTCTCCTTTAAGCTAATAGCTGATTCATTATTAGGTCTTTCTCCTGTATACATTATACAATCATTCACTCCTCTCCTCCCACTGCAGGGGATGTTTCATGCTTTGGCGGCCATTCGCCGGGAGCATGGAATTCTGGGGCTATGGAGGGGCTCGAGTGCAGCGGTGCCCAGGGTCAGTGTAGGGTCAGCTGCCCAGCTCTCCACCTTCTCTTCTTCCAAAGAATTAATCACTGACCTGCAGGTAAGGGCGAGACCGGATGTAGGACAGAGACATTGATTTTGAGATGCTAAGAGTTTTTTTAAATTTTTTTATTTGCATTATATTAAACCAAAGGCATGGTGGAATAGCAAGCTGTCTGCGTATTATACCGGCAGTCAACAAAAACCAACAAACCCAACAAAATTATGTCTTCATGGAAAATACAGTGTTTATAACTAAACTATGTAAGGGGAAAAACTATTCAGCAGATTATAATTATGTCTATAGAAAGCAAATTCCTAACCAGGAAATTATCATTATTCTAGGCATTGCTATACAGTACCAATATCCTTGCTGTTCAAGCTTGGCTTTGCAGGTATTAAAAATAACCAGTTTTCCTTGCAGAAAACTTATATTGCAGTTTCCAGGATGGTGAAAGCTCACTATTAACACCCTCCATCCTCTGTCAGAGCCCTTTATTTGCTCACTGCTGGAAGCAGATTTTACACAGTGTGTATTGTGTCCTCTTTCCAGCAGTTCCACAATTTAATGCTCTCAGGCCTCCCTTTTTCAGCAAGACCTCTGGGTCTGTACTGTCTTTAAGGTCTATAGGATCAACAGTTAAAGCCATAAATCTGCTCTCCTGCATATGAGACTTCCCACAAAGTGCAAGGAACCAAAGTGCAAGGCACATATTTGACTGTCTAATATCCTGTTGGAAAGCTGCCACTTTGCTAATTAGATGTATGAGGTCATTAACTCATATGTGTAGGAATCCAGGCTTCAGCTAGTGGTGACCTTCCCAGACACCAAGGTTCTTTACCTTTTTGATTCTTTCCAGCATGCCTGAAGGAGGTCCCAGAACCGGTGGCACAACATTGAGGCAACAACATTACTATTCACCAACACCCTTCCCCAGTAAAAGACCTGAGGCAATAGCCACTCCAATCTATGGAGCCTCCCTTTCGCCTGCCTCAACACCGCGTGTGGAGGTTTTCAGGCATGCACAGTCACTACTGTATTGACAGAGGGGGAGGAGAATCGATTAAAAACACCAAGTCATGATTACAGGAGAAACGGTTTGTTTGTTAGCATATATGCACTGCACTGTTGGTACACAACCCAAGTTTTTAGGGTTTGCACAGACACACTTGAAGGGTAACGGGTGTGCGATTCCCAATCAGCTCAGCCCCTCCATCTTTACAGGTGTTTGCAGAGGACAGCTGGCTGATAGCACTGAGCGCAGGAATGATGAGCAGTGTGGTGGTGGTGTTGGCTATGACGCCTTTCGACGTGGTCAGCACACGTCTGTACAACCAGCCCGTGGATCACCAGGGCAAGGTAATGCTTTTTAAAATGGCCCTAAAATCTCTCTATTGTCTGGGGGATTATGTTTTTGATTAACTGAAGTTTCCTTGATTTTGTGTAAAAGGTGAGAAATTGGAGATACGTATTCCTCATATTTTTCATGAAAATGTAGGTGTATTAAATGTGTATTGTGTGGGTGGTAGGGGTGGGGACAGAGGGATTTAAGGAATGTTAACGTGTAAAATACATCTCCTCTAACGTGCACACACACTCCACACATAATCACATGCATCTCTCTTTGGCTGACCGTATCTTTTTTTCTACAGGGGAAGCTGTATAGGGGATTTTTGGACTGCTTCTCCAAGACCCTAAAGAAAGAAGGGTTGACCGGGTTGTATAAGGGCCTTGGGGCCTCCTACTTTCGTTTGGGGCCACACACCATCCTGTCTTTGCTGTTTTGGAATGAGCTGCGCAAGCTCTACCAGCTACACAGGTAGCACAAACATGCACAACTGGTTGGATCTGAATGTAAGCAATGCTGAAAATCCACAAAATCAAGTCCGGGGTTTTAAAAAAAAAAAAGAAAGAAAAAAAAGAAGAAAATCATGGATATGATAATCAGCGTTTAGTTTTTATACGGAATCTTTGAGTTTTATATTGAATAGCAAGCTTAACAGAAACTAGATTCCACAAGACTACATCTTAAAGTGATAGTTCACTTTCTGGATTTAAAAAAATATATATTCCAGTTTTGTTTTGTTTTTTTCCTCTCCTTTTTCATTTGGCCCACCACCATCCCCCTTGATGGAGGACAGCTTTATTTATATAATTACAATATTCAGCATATACACCGATCAGCCACAACATTAAAACCACTGACAGGTGAAGTGAATAACATTGATTATCTCATTGTTATTTTGGTTCTGTACTCTAGCACTTTGAGTTTGAAAGGATACAATGACAATGAGGTTGAAGTGCAGACTGTCAGCTTTAATTTGAGGGTATTTTCCATCCATATCGGATTAACCGTTTAGAAATTATAGAACCTTTTGTACATAGTCCCCCCCCCCATTTTGGGCATCAAAAAATATTGGACTTGAGGGCCAACATTTGAGGGACAAAATTATATCACTTTAAGATGTCATTTCAGGCCATGGAGTGTAGCTGTTACAGCTTTTACATGGAGTCTTTGGTATACAACAGAGATAATAAAAATGGGGACCGCTGTGATGTAATTTTTCACGAACTGTTATACATAAGAAAAGTTACCATCACATATAGAGGATTAAAATATGACCAATGAGGTTTTATGTGACTGTGGAAAATATTCTGCTTTTACATGGGATTTCAATGGGAATCAAACTTTTCTTCCCTCAAGCATGTGCAGTTGAGG
This sequence comes from Synaphobranchus kaupii, assembly GCA_029718625.1. NCBI lineage: Eukaryota > Metazoa > Chordata > Actinopteri > Anguilliformes > Synaphobranchidae > Synaphobranchus > Synaphobranchus kaupii. The sequence continues at coordinate 32,529,714 of CM056389.1, read as the reverse complement.
CCATTTCCAGTTGCTTCTATGACTTTGCTGCCTTGTCCCTCCCACCCTCTCCAATTCCTTTTTGTGCCCTCTGGTATTCCCTGGGGAATTACCTGTGATGACAAAACATGGATCTTGGTGATGTCACTTTTCACATATAAACCAGAGAGGAGCTCCAATCATAGAGTACATTGGGAGAAAGTTAAAAAAATAAATAATAATAATAATAATAAAAAAAATGGTGATTGGTTGTTATTTTCTGGCTATACTTCTGGGAGCAATTTAAAGATGAATAGACTGTAGCCAGAATGCATCCACAAATTACGCTTGGTCTTGTTCTTTTTGTTGTTCCCAATGTTTTCCCAATGATTGGTAGAGAGCCTGCACGGTAAGGTGACATCACATCCATTTTATGCCTACTTTATTATCCGATTGTGTTATCCCTGGCAATTGCCAGGACGTGTAAGGTGGCATCACAGTTGTCTTATCCCTATTGTACACTGCCTGGCCAAAAAAAAAGTCACACACTCTAATATTTCGTCACAACATTTATTTCCGTCCAGAGTTGCATTCATTTTTGGCCGAGATCTTGTATTGACGACGGGAGAGTCAAACCACTCCGTAAAGTCTTTTCCAGCACATCCCAAAGACTTTCAATGGGGTTAAGGTCAGGACTCTGGTTGCCAATTCATGTGTGAAAATGATTCCTCATGCTCCCTGAACCACTCTTTCACAAATTGAGCCCAATGAATCTTGGCATTGTCGTCCTGGAATATGCCCATTGATAACCTGGTCATTCGGTACATTCAGGTACTCGGCTGACTTAATTTTATTGCTGCATAACGTTTCTGAGCCTAGACCTGACCAATTGAAGCAACTCCAGATCATAACACTGCCTCCAGAGGCTTGTACAGTGGGCACTATGCATGACGGGTGCAACGGCAACTCTTTTTTTGGCCAGGCAGTGTATTCTTCATTTACAATCTATATGCTTTCTTGCGTTTTATACAGATTGTGCCACAATGAAAAATGCTTTCCTCTGGTCAGCTCACAATATTAACTACAGTACTTTTCAGAGATTTGGCAAGAAGGTGCATAATCTAGGGGAGGGGGTGTTTAGATGTTAAGGACAACTACTTTTTAAAACAAACTGAATTTGGGAGAAAAATCTCATGATTTTATTGGCCAGACCTAGGCCAATTTTTACTTGTCAATACTCTTCCAACTTTTTCAAATAGTTATTCAATAATATTGATAAAATAAAATTTATATTTATTTTAATATATAATAATGGTTTCCCACACATACAAAATTACTATACAGCATTTAAAATTAATATAAAAACAAACATAATTTATGATGCAAATATTAATACTTCTACATTCAAATTGTGAAATAAAGTAGTTCCTGCTATTTTAAACTCAAATCAGTCATGAGAATAAATGTACTGTAAATGACACTCCAGAAAAAAAGAAAATTAAAAAAAAGGCTTCTAGTATAGAAGGATACACCTGCTGCTGTTTTAAAAAATGTGTAAAATCAACTGCTTTATATTTTTTCATTTAAAAATTAATTTCTCATTTGATTTGCTCGCAGCTTTTTATTTCACTAGGCCTAGTTCAGGTATTTAACATCAGCATCCACAGTTACTTTTCACATTATTTGTGAAACTAATTATTATTACCATTATTACTACTACCTTACCAGTAATATTGCCAACATTTTCACATTTTTAATACTGTTTATTCCAGGTCTGTTATTGATGGTAAAATGTAACACATTTTTCCCTTGGTAGTATTTCCACAGATGTTACACAAAGCATGCATGTAATATCAACATGTAGTCCAAGGATCCACAACACAGTATTAGTTGGCTTATTGCATTGCATTTTTTGGAGATCAGTTCGGAAACAAAGGGATGGTTTACAATTGCTATTAAGAGACCACTCATTAATCTGCATAACTGTACATTAGCTGTCATTTGAATCTTTTTATTCTTTTTACTGTGCATCATTGCTATACTTGTTTTGACTTCAGTTAACATGCATAAATCATAATCATTCAGATAATGTTTATGGAACAAATTCAGATCATAATAAATGTATTCCAGGGAAGGCTTGGCCTTAATTGTATTCTCGAAGCAACCACCCAAAAGTACATCCAATGAAGTAGGTTTAATTTTGAACCAAGTGAATCACTGAGATTAAATGAGGGTTGTTGACTTTCACTAAATGTGAAAATATATTACAGCATTGTATCATGTTCACCCATTGCCTTACACCCCCCCCATTTGTGTAATTTTATTTTTATTTTTTTAATTTAAGCTTAAATGGCTTTGCAAGTTTGTTAAAGTGTAATGCATGTAAATGCCCATTTCACCATTTGATTGACACTTTATGCAAATTGACCAAAAGTGACACTACATTGTCATACACCAAGTCCTTAGCTACCACGTGGGTGAGTCTGGATTTTACGGTGTAGTTTTTATTAACCTTTTGCAAAGGTGTAATGCATATAAATGCTTATTTTGATTGTCATCTTTAATTGACACTTTGTGAAAATTGATGAAAGGTCTGCCAAGTGTGAAACTATAAGTCCTTAGCTACCACATGGGTGAACATTATGATAGAATATAGTTTCTAATGATCTTTAAAACAATAATTAATAAAATGAGAAATTGTTCTTGGAACAAAGTGTTTATTATTTTGACAAACTCATCCCAATTTTTACCTTACTCAGTCAAACTGTAAAAACAATCAATGCCTCACTGAGAATGTATGAGCTAGATGCACATTCCTCAGGTGTCCTCTGAAATAAGCAAATGGGTAGATCTTGTTGCAGGTTAACATGAGTGGGGGGAAAAAGTCTATTTATGAAGCCCAGTGTTGTGACCTAATTTTCCCAGTATGCCACATGGGCAACTGTGATAGGTAATAGGTGTACCTACCTAAACCTGCCCAACCAATTTGATTATTTGCTCTTATGGATCCCTTGTTACTTTTCTGTTACCATTCATTCTATCTTTAATATTACATTGGGCCAGCCAGCAGAGGATGCCCCCCCTATAGCTGGGTTCCTCCAGAGATTTCTTCCCACTGGGTAGTTTTTTTTTTAAACCTCACTTGCTCACTTTTTATGGGGGGGGGGGGGGGGGGGGGTTCAGGTTCAGGCCTGGTTTTTGCCCAATTATGCTTTCAATTTCCTCTGTAAAGTGTCTTTGCTCCACAAATAAAATTGCATTGAATTCCAGGCTAGGTAGTTAACGCTGTTACTCAAGTTATATTTAATACCCACTTAAATATACATGTCTGTTTAATAATGTATTAAATAAATCAATCAAGAATGTGAACATGATGCGCAGTCAAGAATTATTGGCACCTTTGTAGCACTGAAATTAGGGGGAAAAGGCCATGATTAGATTAGTCGAATGAGATGTTCAGGCATTTGTCAGATTACATTGGACACCCCTGATCACGAGCACACTTCATGAGATGGGTCTGTTGCCCTCTAAGTCAAAGGAACATTGAAAGTGAACACTGCATAGCTGAGCAGCCACAAGGAATGCACAGACCTTACCTTCAGCCCCACTTGTACCACACTGTACTGTGTAACCCATCCAAATTAACCCCTTAACTAGCACCGGGCCAGAAGTCGCTTAGTTTATTTGCGTTCATTACTTTTTTTTTTGTGTGAAATTTTCAATCAATCTTGTCACACAATATACCGTTTGAAAGTGTTACTCACGATTCTATCTCTATAAACTATTGTATGATTCCAATGTTTTAGCATCAATGCTTACGTATTTTGTAACATGACACAAAACAGGCTGGATCAAAGCGATGACTCCATATGTGTTCTGGAAATGCACAGATGACACGAATCATGGTAGTCTTATTTTTTGGCAGGTATCCTTATCCCAGCAAAAAAATAATCTTTTAGACGAGAAAAAAAATTACGCTTCCACTGCATTTGAAATTCTGTTACTTTGTTTCAACAAACTCCTAAAGGGTTGCCTTACAGAAGAGACCAGGACTATGCCTGCAGTCAAACAGGCTCAAGAACAGTACACACTTTATTTTCAGGCTTCTGTTCAAAAAGATGTTGCCTGAGAAGGAGTTAAGCACTACCAGTGTAACTGGCAAAGAAAGAGCTTGCACTCACAGCGTCAGTCTCTTATCTTGACAGGTCTTACACAAATCAGTTTTTTCCAAGTACCCTTCTACCCTTCAGCACTCCTCTCGCCCCCCTAACACACATGTTGACTCTGTTGCAAAAGAAAGACTTTATCAAATCAAACGACAGCCGGTCACCTGACACTGATATACAATGTTTGTGCAGGAAGGAATGCCTCCCAAACAGCACATGAGTAGCGCTGATCGTGACTCAGTTCTGACTGCTCGTCAGTTTGTAAAGGATGTCAGTGGTCTGGGCTGTGAGCATGTAGTTGACTTCAGGGATAATACAATAGGGATAAAACAGTTGTAATGTCACCTTACTGAAAGAAAACAGAGGAGCTCCATATGTTGGTAACAACCAGTACATTGCTGACGGTCATTGGTGTAGCCAGAAAGTATTCACCAATCACCATCAGTGTTGTTCTAGTTATTGTTAGTAGCACACTGCTTGGTGGGGCTCTTCTCCATTTTCTACTATTAAGGTGATGTCACATATCCATATTTTACAATCACTGGTTGATTGTCTCCTATCCGAAAACACCAGGGTCCAGGAGTCGGAGGGACTGTAGCAACTGCAGGAAGTCCTGCGACGTCCAGGGGGCTGCGATTACCACACCGTCCTCTGCCGCACTGCTGCTGAGAGGACTGGAAGACACAGAGACCTCCATCACACACCGAACCCAGGGATGTGATTTGTTTTGAGATTTTTCCCGATTAAAATTAAGAAATGCTGACCATGTATGTCCCAAGCAGAGTCAGACGACTTGGGTGTGTCATAAGCACACACATCAAGAGCTTTTAATGCTGTATGACAGCTGATGACAGGAAAAAATGTTCAGCATTAAAGCCAAATATTTGTGGCCCCCAGAGACATTTAGAGTGAGTGATTCAACCAATCAACTTGAAAATCTTGATTAGTTGAATTCAGTGTCATAGTGTTGGGCTACAACAAAAGCCAGCAGCCACACCAGCCCTTCTCGGATAAGATTGGAAACCCCAATGTAGACTATTGGTTATTCTTACCTAATGCGTATAGGGTCATTGAAGGTCACCAAAATGTCGGTAGAGAACTGTGGGAGGCGGAACAGGCCCAGGTGGATATTTACTGTGTTTTTAGCCTGGGGAGGGGGGAAGATGGGAAGATACTGTAAAAAGACAGAATAAATCATTATCTTTACTCAGACAACCCAAACTGTCTAAAATGGTTTCCGGCAGACACAAGGATGAATAGAAGTACTTTCGGAATGGAGGGGTTGTGGTGTAAGAAACGTGTGTTGGCGCTGGGGGTTCAAAAAGTCTCATATTTAATTATGGCTCACTGGTTACAATATTTCAATATGTTGGATGTTTATCTTAATGATATGAACATTCTATTGAGCCATGCTGTATCATGAATGTCAGCACTACAAGGAAGACTGGTTAACAAATCAGCATTCAGGACCATAACTATCAGTTTTATAACATTAATTACTGCAATTGTGAAGGCGGAGATAAAGCAAGGAGTAGAATGCTCCGGACTTGGACAGACTGACCTCCTCATTGAATTTGGATACGCGCTGTGTGCCCGTTAGGAAAAAAGCACAGCTGCACTCGTGCAGGGAAAGCTGAGATTTGGTGAGGGGCTCCACATGAACCACCTCTGATGATTCTAGACTTGATGCCTCGTTGCTACCTGCCAAGTCTTCAAAGTGGTACCTGGGAGACAGAATGAGGGGTTGTACAGAAAAACTTCTCTTTAATAACCCCAACACTTTCTAACCTTGATTCAGGATCTAAACCTGGTTCAGGATTTTTCTTTAGAAGTCTCAACATGGGCACGTTTTTTAAGCTAGGTCAAATTATGGGCTTGCTATGCTGACCAATAAGACAGTATAAATCAGTACTAACTATGAGCCACTACCTTGTTCGTACAAGAAAGTCAAAAGACAAGGGAAATATTTTCAGGCAGAAGATTGGTAAATCTCCAATTGGATTACATTTTTTAAATTTTCCTCCTGCAAAGACACACTTATACATCTCCGATTGTGACTGCAGCAATACCACATATGCACGCGCCTCATCTGAAGTAATCAGATAATCTGCTGTTCTTATGACGTGTACCTGGCAGCTTCGATGTCCTGTACGTGAGCCTGGTACTCGAGCAGATCCACCATGAGGCTCTGATCTGTCTGCTTATGGACAAACACTTCTTGGTTGTCTGGGATCTCCCTCAGCTCACTATTCTCTCACAGTACATAGATAGAAACAGAGGGAAATAAAGCTTTATTAAAATAGGCACTTAAATTATTATTTTTAAATAAATTACATATTCTGGCACACATTTTGGTATCTCTGCTTTTACAGTATATTAATGTTTCCTTCAAAAGACCTTTGTCAAAACATGTACAATACCAAAATGTTTGCTGCAATATTTATTCTGAATATTTTTTTCACCTTTTTTATTCCCAGCCCAACGTGTGTGCGTGTGTGCTCCTGGAACCTCCACTACTCCACTGCTCACACAACTTAGCACCGTTCCAGTGCTCCTGGTGACTTATTCAAAAACTAGCAACTTTTTGACCTACCCCGGTCTCCATCCGGGTGGTGATCAAACATATCAGTGGGAGCACTGAAGCGGTGTACTTTCATAAAGAAAGAACATTCCTGTAGATTTTCATGCCTTGCAGAATGCTTTGCATGTATAAGCCTACTGCTTCTCAGTCGAAAAACGTTTCATTTGTTTCCACAACTAGCCTAACACTACTCACTGCTGGTTAGGTTGTTGAAGCTGAGGGGGATAAAAAAAAGTCTGCATTTTGCACTTGAGTAATTGCAATTAAACAAATCCTGGCGCTAGAATAAAAGATCACTCGCCTGATGTCGCTAGCACTGTGCGGAATGACAGCAGTCAGTGCACCCCCGAATAGAGGTCGGACTCCAGTTCCGTTACCGCCGGTGCCCTGCATCTTGGGCGAGCAGCAGAAATTACGACTTATCCTGGCACAACATGGGAGAAATAAAGCACTAAATATTAAGTTTTATAAACAAAGTTTTTTTTAAAATTTGGTACTTCCCAGCCCAATCTTATTGATATGTTCATTATTATACACTTGTTATTATAATATGCTTATGATGCACATAGCCAGTGCCCAGCGAGCAGTTTTCCATTACGGCACTGTTAACTGTCGACACTCGATTCTGTTACCATCACCGATAACAATGGAGAAAGTCCAAGGTCCATCACGCGAGTTTATGGGCACAGATTATAATCTTGTACTCTAGAGTATTACCATCAACGAGCACTATTGACTGATGGGGAATTCCCCCATCATGCAACGTCCCACAGCCTATGACGATTAATGCATTTTACTATCTTAACAGTTCGGGCATGAGCCCGAGTTACATGAACTCCTGTGAGGTTATGTTTAGGGGTTGGGGTGGGGTACGGGAATCACGAACTGTCATAAAATGTCTTATTTTACCGTAAAAAATCTCCGACTTGATTAAAAACACAAAAAGTCGCGGGAAATTTTATGACAACGTTACGTAAATCAGTTGCATGATGGGGGAATTCCCCATCAGTCAATAGTGCTCGTTGATGGTAATACTCTAGAGTACAAGATTATAATCTGTGCCCATAACTCTCGCGTGATGGACCTTGGACTTTCTCCATTGTTATCGGTGATGGTAACAGAATCGGCTCCTGTCGAGGCCTTGGTTGGTGTCTCCTTTTTATCAGCGCTCACCACGCATGACTACTGTGGGACACCCGGAAGTACGACAAGTTCTGTGGAAAACAAACTACATGAATTCAATTTAGTGCGAATTCCATTGCCATTTATTCTGCGCCCGTCACACTGATAAATATCTACCACAATGGTGGGGTGATTATGACGGCAAGTTAGCCAACGAATACAAATTTCTCAAGCGCATAGAAACATATATAGCCATTAGACTTGACTTGCTAACGTGCGATGGCTAACGTTAGCTAGCTAACGTTAACGTTATGCAGTGGCATGCAGGACTTTTTTGCAATTTACACGAAAATACATTTAATGGTCGACGTCACTCACCTCTATCTCGTGAAAATATAAACACTTAAATCATGAATATCTTAATTAACAAACTACGCAGCTCAATTATTGTCATCTATCGGCGCGAACGTTCATGTTAAATATTCTCTAACGTTAATGAATGAAACTGGGGGGTAGGAGAATCGACTCACACGGTTCGAATCAGTGTCGAGACTTTCGATGCAGGAATGTTTTTAACGTAGGGTTACGGTCCAATCCGTTAAAAAAAAACACTCTCGTGCACTTATAGAGCTTGTATAATCACTGGGGACCACCAAACTGCATCTCTGCTAGGGAATGGAATCTTGTCTCTCCCCAAACCACACAGAGCTGCAATATAACCGGAAGAATTCCGCCCCTAAAGGTTGGACCCAGTATGGCTTCTGCATGATTTCCCCCATTTGGACTCAATTATAACTGGGAAGTTTTTGATGCCAAATATTAAGCATTTCCTCTCATATTCTGATGCTCAATCTGCAATCATAATTTTATTTGGAAACCGTTTTAATTTTTTTGTTGCCATTTTTTCATTGCCAATGTGTCACCTCTCAGTATCATTGTATGCATGGTTTCCCTCCATGATATGGGTGTTAGTGTACAAGAAAGTCTAAGCATGTGAGAAGCAATTATGATACACAAAATACCAGCACCAGAAACTTGAAGAAATATTATGGCTTTGAGGGAGAGGCTTGACTAATGAATATGGAGAAGAGTAACCTACTGTTGAAATTGTTCTTGCTCATGTTAACAAAGCTAATAATGAATAAAGTACTGTAGCCAATGGCATTTTATGGTGTGTTTCTTTTTACTATAAGCAGTGATTGGATCAGCAGTAATATTGAGGTTGTTTCTCATAAAGCCTACTTTACAAAACATGCTTTCTAATAATGTGATTCAATTAATACTCAAAAACATAAATTAATTGCTGGAATATTAGATATTAGATATTCAAGAAACACTTATAGAGTCAGGTTCTGACAATGACAGCCAGTGATAATATGTATTTGTTGTTATCTGCTGCCCAAAGTGTAGGCTACAACAAGTAGCTATATATTTAGCCTATGTATACACAGGTGTTCTGTCATATTAGGTAAAGTAGAGCAACATATGTATACTTAGCATTAAACATAATACTATACTATAATATATAAATAAATAATAAATAATTTGACTTTTGGCTATGATTATTAATCCCATAAAACACTATACAAGACCACACAGCAGTTATATCCTTGCAGAGGGAGGGTGTACAAAATATTTAAAACAGGGTTGCCTGAACAATTAATAAACAATTACTTGTTAAAAACAACACATTTTCTCTGAATAATTAGTATAAAAGTAATAATAAAAGTAGTGCAGTGAAGAAATTGGTTGAACTTCTGTCACCAGGGGGGTATACTACAAAGCAGAATTACTGAGCTGGATAACTGAACTGAGCAAAACCCGGGGAAAGCTCTTTTTACTTCAGTCCATACTCCCCTGGTCCGATATATCTATTGACTTTATTACTGATCTCCCTCCTTCAGAAGATCTTAACACCACCATGGTGATTGTTGATAGGTTCTTGAAGGCAGCCCACTTTGTCCCCTTGCCCAAACCCCCGTCCACCCAAGAAATAGATCAGCTAATAATCCAGCATGATTTTAGACTGCATGGACGTCCCCAGGACATTGTCTCTGACTGTGGCCCCCAGTTTGCCTCCAGGTTCTGGACGGTGTTCTGCTCTCTTTTAGGTGGGTCTGCCAGCTTGTTGTCGGGTTTCCAGCTGCAGTCCAACAGTCAAACTGAACGCGTCAACCAGGACCTGGAGACCATCTTGAGGTGTCACGTGTCTGCTAATCCTTCATCCTGGAGTCAGTTCCTGGTTGGGCGGAGTATGCGTACAATACCCTTCAGAGCTCTTCCTCTGGTTTGTCACCCTTTGAGTGCCAGTATGGCTTCCAGCCCTCGCCTGTTTCCCTTCATTTTAGACAAGCTAAGTAGGCCTAGACAGTTGACAAAATCAAGTAACGGCCTTTGTCGCTATATGTTTTGAACATGATACCCATCTATTCATATTAGTCAGCCCCAGAAGGGGCTAGGTTCTACTAGGGTTAAACCAGGTGTGATTTAACGGTACCATGATAGAGGTGTAGTCTCTCATGGTACAAGTGTAGTTCGCCCCAAAGCACGGTGACAAGGATGGTTTGGGAGGCAAAGATTTCTTGCTCAGATCACAGTTGGAGAATTGCAGAAGTTGGTCGCATCCAGGGGTCACCAAGTCTCCAAAAGTACAATTAGACGCCACCTCAATGCCAGAAATCTAGTTAGAAGGCTTTCACATACGGTGACGTAGAAACATGCGGGCTAAATAGGCCTGAAAAAAATATTATATCTTCTTCTGTGGGGCTCAGAAATTAAAATTGTCCCTGGAGAGTAAGTAGTTTGGTGTGAAGACATTTTTTAATTTAAACGTACTGTCCAGAAGAGTATACAGTACAGTACTAGATTTCCAAACGCTCATTTTCCAAAAAATGTATTGAACTATCTTCAACAAAAAGAAGAACAAGTATAATAGATTCCAGTCTCTGGAACTGTACTGGAGGGATGGAACACCATTCTTCCAAAAGATATTCCCTCATTTGATGTTTTGATTATGGTGGTGGAGAGTGCTGTCTAACACGTCGGTCCAAAATCTCCCATAGGTGTTTAATTTCGTTGAGATCTGGTGACTGTGAAGGCCATAGCAGATGATTCATATCATTTTCATACTCATCATACCATTCAGTGACCCCTCATGCCCTATGGATGGGGGCATTGTCATCCTGGAAGGGACCACTCCCATCAGGATAGAAATGTTTCATCATAGGATAAAGGTGATCACTCAGAATAACTTGTAATAACTGTATTGATTTGCAGTGAGTCTTCCCTCTAAGGGGACAAGTGGACCCAGACCATTCCAGGAAAATGCCCCCCACAGCATAACAGAGCCACCGGACCCCCACACTGTAGGGGTTTTTCCTTTAATTTATCATCCGTCTGTACCTCTGGTGACCCTAGACTCTAAATTGACCCGAGCTTCAGGGGGAATATCAATCCCTGGTCCTGCCACTGCTGCCATGCTTTGTGAATAGGGTGGAGCTGAAACACTCCTGGGTCTATGTTTAGGAAAAAAATCTATATTTCCCAAGTTACCCCTTATGAGGGCCCCTTCGGCCTATGTTCATAAAGTGTCTTAGAGTAGGTGTGCTGATCTAGGATCAGTTCTGCATTCTTGCTCACAACAGAGGAAACGTTATCCAAGATCAGCACTCCAACTCTGAGGTATATTCTGAATACAGGCCCTGATTTTTGATCTGTTTTGCCTTTTTATGACGACCCAGTGCGATTCAAAACATAGAAGTTTTTTTTGTGGTGAGTAATAAACCATTCATTTAGGGAGCAGTAATTGTGCTGTGACTCTGTTTACTTTTTCAAATAGTACAGATATTGACATTGTTATCATTCTTACATACAGTGCAGTCTGTAATTAGTTGGACAGTGACACAATTTTTGCGGTTTTGGCTCTGTAGTCGAGCACATTGGATTTGAATTGAAACAACGAATATGAGGTGAAAGTGCAGACTGTGGGCTTTAATTTGAATGTATTTACATCCACATCTGGTGAACCGTGTAGGAATTATAGCCCTTTTATATATAGTTACCACATTATTATTAAATAATAATAATAATAATAGTAAACACATTCAGTGATTCAATACAGATACCCAAACAAACAATAACTATGCATATAAATAGTGGGACCTCAACGGCATAAAGACAGGAACAGGAACAGTAAGCTATATAGGGCACAAGTGAACAATCTGGCATGTTGTGTAGTGTCTGGCGATGACAGGACAAGTCACATTAGCTAGGCTACTATTTTGTGATCCAGTTGAGAATCACATTTACAGTGAACCATTCTTAGGACTGTACTTCTGCTTGGAATTTTTTTATTTTTTCACTGCTATGCATAGATTTGGACAGCGATTGACTCATATGCGCAATGCTGCAAAACTGGAGACACAGTAAGTTGTTGATAAAATAAATAGTTCCAGGCTTGGGTGCATAGTTTTTAACTTGGAGATAAAAAGCGACAGTAGCATAACTGTATTTCACATTAGAGGACAATGGAGTACTTAATTCACTTGTGAAAATACTCACTAGTAAACACATAAGCTAAGTAAAATACTAAATAGGTCTACATTGTGAACACTAAAGTATATTCATCTGACATTAAAACATCTGACATTAAAACTTTTGCTTTTAGATTTTCCCTTTCTTGTAAATTGTCTATGAAGTATATTTTCTAAAAAGTGGCATGAAGGTAAGCTTTGGCTTCAGGTGGTATGCATGTACAGTCTACAGAAATACACAAATAATATTCCCTAGGGCTCATTTGTATTTGTTACATTAGCATATCTGCAATAATATTTATTTCCTCAGGAGATACCCTTTTACAGTGTTAATTATAGGGACTAACACTTTGAGCCTCATTTTGTGTGCTGTACATTTACAACTCAAAACCAAAACTCCACAGTGTGTGCACTTAGTCAGACATGAATGGAAAGGAAATTGCATTTTTGTCTGATTTCATTCAAATTTACCGACTGACTCACAGAGTTACCAGTAGCCAGCAAGACTACTGTATCAGAACTGATCAAATATGAACCTGAACTATTCTCAAAACTCTTTAAAAAAGTTCACCATTCATTTGTGTCTTTGTAAAGCCTAATCTAGACATACAGTAAATTAATTTGTGATTTTACCACTCCTGAGAGTTTTGTAAGTAAGAAAGAAATGTTAATAATATGCAATTTTCTCCCAATCATTTATGCAGGAAGTCTCTGTAACTGAAGCTAGAACACTTCCTCACAGACACAGAGACAGATTTATGAGTCACACAGACTGACAGACAAACCTCAGTGATGCAAGAACGGATTGAGTGATAATTGGACACACAGATGTTGTAATGTTGTAATGTAGATGCAAGTAAGCTTATTAAGAAAATGCATGAGTCTCCACATCAGTATCACAGCCATGGATTTGCATTGCTACAAGCTTGAATTGTATGTAGGTGTCACTTGACGTTTCTTTCGAGTTGCCAATATTGTTGCAGGTTTGTATCACAAGGGGAAAATAGACACAGCTATTTACACAAAATTCAGTTAAAGACTGGCATTGCATTTAGAATAAATTTGAGCCAAACTACATAATTATATTAACCATTAAGAGAATATGGCACTTGTAATAAGTACCATGCGTATCACAGCACTGATGTTTCTGTTTGTTATTGAGATCAAAAGAGATGCTGGAAGTGAAGAAAAGGTTATTGTTATTTAATTATACATATTTTGTTTGTCCTTTGTACAAAATCTTCAAGGTGGATATCTTAGTTCTTCTTTGTCTTTTGTACAGGTAGCGAAGGCCAGCTGTCCTCCACTTTTTAACCTTACAATCTGATTCATGGGCAGATGAATTGGGAATAAAATAAATTAATAAAACCCATCAAAGATGATGTCCACTCAACGCCTATTTTCTCCCAAACCCCCAAGACCTAGAAAACCCCCACTTCCCAATAATTCACACTGCCCCCTGCCGGCAGGGAAGGGTATCACTGCAATCACATTGGACAACCAAGTGAAGAATATTGTGGAACATTTAAACAAGCAGGACAGCATAGTGGTTAGCCCAAAGACTGAAGAGAGAGGTCAAGCCTGCAGGAAGCCAAAAACATCTCCCACCATCAAACAAAGACCCCCACAGCTACCCCCGAAGAACAGTCTCTCGCAGATGGAGGGTGAACAGAAAGTCAAGCAGAAAGAAGATGGAGAAGGCAGCAACATCCTACCTAATAGGCAAGGGGGACGGTCAGGTAGGTACATTAAATGTTCTTGCATCACTGTATATATCTACATTATGTTTCATGTACTTGTGTGACTGTTTCCCGCGGTTGCTAAGAGGACATGATACTGAGGAGGTTGGTCATTGTCTTGTTTCTGAATTAGTAACAAAGAGAAGTGGAAATATGATCCTCTCCCTGCCCAGGAAAAGCATACCTTCCATTTCTTACACTTTTTCCTTTACATCCCCAGGACTGTCTCCCCATGTTCCCTTGCTTCACTCACACCCTCCCTCCTGCATATCTTCCTCCCTCTTACTCCATTCCCTCCCTACTTTCTTCTGCTCTGTCTCACTCTTAACCCTCTTCTCTGTGTTATAACAGTACCAGGAAATGGTTTTGGTCCGTGTATAGGAAAGAGGAAGTTTTAAGAAGAAGCAGAAAGCCAGAGTTATGTTTTCTAATGGTGAACAAACTAGTCAAGGTTCACTTCCACCTGCTGGCCAGCGGATTGTGTAAATTCAATGAGGAACAGAGAGAGAGGCTCAATCATTAGTGGTGGCAGAGTTCCAGTCATGTGTGCACTGGAGAAATGTGCTGGTGGAACCTTTTATTTCTGCGTGTACCAATCAAAAACTGTGTGTGCCTAGGACACCCAGTAGAGCATGCCACCACCAGTAATCTCAAGGCTTAAGGTGTGCAACACTGTGCAAGCTGTCCCACGGATCAATCGGGCCTACAAAAGGAGTAACCAAGGCACTATGTTAAAATATCCACCAATCAAAATGAATTCCTAGCAACTTCCTTCCTGTTAACTTACACAATGCATTACCAACATAAATAAATGTGTGTGAGGTCTGCCTGGGGCAGCACGGTGGTGAACTGTTGCTTCACAGCAAAAAGATACCGAGTTTGAATCCCGACCGAGGGCTTTTCTGTGTGGAGTTTGCATGTTCTCCTCGTGTCCGCCTGGATTTTTTCCGGCTGTTCTGGCTTCCTCCCACAGTCCAAAGACATGGGAGTCAGAATAATTAGAGACTCTAAATTGCCCATAGGTATGAGTGTGTGAGTGAATGGTGTGTGTGCCCTGCAATGGATTTACGACCTGTCCAGGTAATCCTGCCTCTCGCCCAATGCATGCTGGGATAGGCTCCAGCCCCTCCGCGACCCTGACCAGGAATAAGCGGGTTAGATAATGGATGGATGAAGTTTACAGTAGTCATACAATAACACACAAGAAACTAGTACAATATAATAAACCAAACCAAAACATCCTGTGCATTACATTCATTAGCAGAGGCTTTTGTCCAGAGCAACTTACAATGTAAAAGATAATAAAACATAAGCGTTTTCATCTGAGTTGTATACAGCAACCGTTTCAAACCTGGCTAATAGCATTACAGTAGTGTGACCACAAGTGGTTGTGTTTCACAGGGCCCTAGGCCATTAACATCTGTAAAAATGCATTTGTTCTGGGTCTCTCTTTTTCTGTAAGCTCCAGATGGCATGGAGGTGGAGGCAAAGGTACGAACACATAACAAAGAAGGAACAGGGCAGTGCTCAGCAGTGCTCCCTAGCCTGCCCTGTAAAAATAGCTGCACCTGCATTTGCCACCAACAGGGACCCGGAATGAGGTTGGTATGGGTCCCAAAAGAAGAGGAGGAGAAAGAGAAAGAAGATAAAGACAGAGTAGGTGAAGGAGAGAGGCAGATGACGATGGAGAGAATGCCCTTAAGAGGAAAGCAGAGAGAGGACAGCGACCAGTTAGAAAGGTCGAAGTTCCAGCGCATTTCGGATGTAACTATGAGGGATGGGAAGTGTCAGAACTCCATGGAATTATCTCAGCCAACCACTTTTATTCCCCCTAAATTATATTACCGGTCTCACTGGTCCCCTCCCATCCCCAGCCAAAGCTCATTCCTCCACCCGGGTCCCAAGGTCACACAGGACACCCCTCCACCCATCCCTCCAAAGATCACCCACCATTCGGACAAATCAGGGAACCTGAATCGAGGCTCTCCCAAGGTCAAGTTGCACCCCCTCACTAAACACAGCCCGCTCCCCAATGCCCTCCTGCTCCACAGCCAACCCCCGCACCCTCCACTCAAACACCCCCAGCCCAAACCCCACAGGAAGGCCCTCAGCAGCGACTACAGTCCACAGTCAAAAGGTGAGTCTGGTAGAGGACTTTCCAATGCATTTTTCATTGCCAATGTTTGTGCAACCATCATTTCATCCCCTATACTTGTGGCCACTCATTTAATTTCCTATTTTTGTTCATAAAAAGTTCCTATAGTGATCCTAGTATTATATTGCTTATATTATGTTGGTGTTCACAACAGAACGTGATGGAAAATTTATGTGTATTAACTTTAATATTTATCTGCTGTTTTATTTCCTTAAAAATATTACATTCCAGTTTTAGCTCTTTTCTCACATATTCCACCTCTACAAAGCTCTATAGTTAATTTTGTTAAAATAATATTTTGGTTCACTGAATTAAGCTTAGAGTACAGAATTCTTCTTTACAGTATTGGACAGAGTCGTTCAATATATTTTATAATGACTGTCAAAGAAGATAGTGATTTTAGTTAAATACAGTCATTCTGATTTTAGTGGAAGCCAGTGAATCATCACCAAACTCCTTTTCTCCAGATAAGGATGAGAATGATTTGGGTAACTGGGAGAAAGTGGACACAAACAAAGAAGAACAGTAAGACTAGCTCTTTCCATTGTCACTGCAAGGCACAAACAAACATTGCAAGGCAACATCCATCCAATCACAAACATGTGGACACAAACAAAATAGACAAAAACACAGTGTAAAGACTCTCCCAGAAATAAGACACATGCACACAGTCAAATATTGACACTTCCACAAATAAAACACATTGGCCCTACATTGTCTAAATTAAAGCTGGAGTAGGCCTATAGGCAAGACTTTTTTGTTTGTTCACAACAGAGAAGTGGGGTGGGTGTGTCTTTCTCTGTGGGCAGGGTCAATGGTTGATTTCCAAAATGTTTTCACAACATATCAAACATTGCCTACTCCAGCTTTATATAAAGCTGTGTTGTCATTACAAAACTCTGCCTCTCGCTCAGTATGAAACATTAAACATTGTTCCTTTTTTCTCTTTCCCAGGTCTCCAAAAGTGTTAGCTCAGAGTTTAACCACTGACTTGGAGACTTGCCTAAAAGATGGTAAAACTTCACAGGACTCTGAATCAATTACAGATGTGCAAGTATTTGATTTTAGTCTTTTCCCCCACACCCAGCATTTATTTTCTTCTCTCTCTACTCCCCCCACCTTCCCTCCTTTCCCAGAGCCTCTGTATCAGGCGTATCAGGCCACAGTCATTAAGGAGATCCAACATCAGGCGAAATGTACCGGCATCGGTAGCATGAGTTTGGGCGACCACAAGGGGACAGGGGGCCTTGGAAACAATGTGAGGGCCAAGAAGGGCCCCACACAAAGTATTCTGTGGCAGGAGCTGTCATCAGTGAAGAACAGTGGAGTGCTGGCGCATCTCAGCCTAGCTGATTGCAAACGGCAGGAGGTAAGACCACTGTGTGAAGGACGGGAGGTAGGATTGAGAGGTAAAAAGGAGAGGGGGAAAGGGTGAAGGCAAATAAGGAGAGGAGATAATAATAATAATAATAATAATAATAATAATAATAATAATAATAATAATAATAATAATAATAAATGTAATTTATAGTGTTTTCTGTAATCCTTTATAGTGAAAGAAGAAAGTCACCTACCCACACAGCACAGCAGCCATTTTGCACCAGATTGCCCACCCCACATCAAATGTGGTGGAGCCAGAGGGTGCTATTGAACCAATTAAGATGGTTTAGGTGCAAAGTTGAGAGAGAAGGCTTGGGAAGTTTTCCAGAAAACCAGTGAACCCACTAATCTTTGCAAACAGTGTCATGGGGCCACAGTTTAACATATGAAAGATAACAGTAACTGCAGTAAAGTGTCCTCATCACTGCATTGGGGGTATTGGGGTATTTTAACCCTGAGGGAAGTCTGCCTCATAATTAATAACCCACCAACTTCCTCTCAGCATGTCTCCCATCCAAATAGCCAGCCCAAACCTGCTTCTAGTCAATCAGCAGGAGCAGGGTACATGGCTGCATGCCTGAGAGGAGGAAGGGAAAGCTTCAGACCTGTAATGCACTATTGTGACAGTACCTTAGACTGCTCAGATATTTATTTCCTCCCCCCCCCCCCCCACTCATACCTCAGAGCATGTTTGAGGTCCTGACGTCAGAAGCCTCGTACCTACGCTCCCTTCGAGTGCTCACTGATCACTTCCTGGACTCACGGGACCTGGATGAGACGCTCATCATTCATGACAAGAAGACCCTCTTCTCCAACATCCTCGCCGTGCGTGAGGTCAGCGAGAGGTGAGAGAGGGAGGAGAGGAAGGGAAGGAGAGGAGGGCAGGGCAGTTTGAACAGGGTAGGAATGGTAGGCGGAGACTGAGAGGAGGGCGGGGCAGTTTGAACAGGGTAGGAATGGTAAGCGGAGGTTATCGCTGCCTCCACTGTTTCACCCAACTTCACTCACTTTGGTGCATAAAAATATAAATGTGTACCAGCAGGAGAAAGTCCCATGAGAAAAGCAACTGGAAATGCACAGAACAGGTCTGCCTTTCAGGGTGTTTCCTATTCAGGCCTTCCAAAGCACATATCTCATTACACGTTACTGCATGTACAGTATGGAAAAAAAGGTTTTTGAACAAATGTACACAATTTAATCATTTCACTTCTTTAATTTTGACCCTGCTAAAAACAGTGCGTTTCTACTTGCTCTTTCTCTGCTGCTGCCATTACTGTAATAAAGGTAGTTTTTCTTTCATAAAAAGAGAAGCGTGCCTTACAGTAGCCACTCTGATCCCTGGAGGAAGGGATGGGAATGGAAATAAGGAGTGAAAGGGAGAGTATAGAGCAGGAGAGAGGAAAGAAGCAGAAAGGGTGAGAATGATAGAGGGAGAAAGAGTGGAGTCAGTAATTCCAGTGGCGGGCACATGGCCCCTCCGCTCTGTCCCGCTCACAGGTTCATGAAGGATCTGGAACAGCGTGTAGACGAGGGAGCAGTGATCTCAGACATCTGTGACATCATCCACCACCATGCCCAGCACAGCTTCTCCCCCTACATCGATTACATCCGCAACCAAGTCTATCAGGAGAAGACCTACAGCTCCCTCATGTGAGCACGGTGTATGGCAGTATAGTATAATGGAACAGGGCTAGTAACTTAGATGCTGTATTGGAAAACAAACACCTGAATCAACTAATCAGTTAACTGTGGTCTTCAGTCAAGACTTAATTATATTAAGAATAATTGAATCAAGTGTTTTTAGTGCTGGTTAGAACAACAGCAAACATATGGCCCTTCTTGAATAAGATTGGACACCCCTGAGTTAGATGGATCACTGGAGGAGAGAGGTGGGGTTTCACACCATTACACACACATTATTCTATCTGTTATTCCTTTTCAATGATGCGTGTAAATGATTCATTGACATGACCGCATATGCCCTGTACCACTGAATCCACTCCACAGGCAGAAGAACGGGCAGTTTGTGACGGTGATCACTCGCTTGCAGGGGGCGCCAGTGTGCCAGCGTCTGCCCTTCACCTCCTTCCTGCTGCTGCCCTTCCAGCGGATCACACGCATAAAGATGCTCATCGAGGTAGGGGTGGGGGAGGGGGGCACAGGGTACTGATTATGGCAAAGGGCAGGGAACCTAAATGTGACCCTCGGCCAGCACTGTGGCCCAAATAACAATGAATAAATGAAATAATGGAAAATGTTTTTCACTTTTGATTGAGGTGTCATCTTTACCGTCGGCCATGCATATAAACAAGGAAAGCATAAGCATGTTGGGACAGTATGTAAAATGCACATAAAAGCAGAAAGCAGTGATTTGTAAATTCTCTTTTACATGTATTTAATTGAAAACAGTACAAAGAAACGATATTTTATGTTTTACCTTATCAACTTTATATATTTTTGTAAATATGCGCAAATTCCGAATTTGATACCTGCAACATGTTCCAAAAAAGTTGGGACAGGGGCAAAAAAAAGACTGGGAAGTTCAAAAAACACCTATTTGGAAGATTCCACAGGTAAACAGGTGCTATCATGACTGGGTATAAAAGGATATCAAAAGACTCTTGGGGCCCTATCTTGGCGATCTTGGCGCTTTGTCTAAGCGCATGGCGCTAAGTCCATTTAGGGCGTGTCCAAGTCTACTTTTGCTATTTTAACGGCGTGTTTTTTGGGCGCTAAGCACGGCGCAAGGTGCAACTGGGCTGAACCTAGTCTCTTCACTAATTATAGGTGTGTCTTGGGCGTGACATGCAATAAACCAATCAAAATGTCATATCCCATTCCCTTTAAAAGCCTGCTTTTCCACCTTGGCGGATTGCTTATGATGGCGAAACAGACATGCTCGTGCGTGTTTAGTGCGATCAAGGAATCGGCTATATGGATCAGTAGCAGCAGCAGCAGCAGCAGCAGTAGTAGTAGTAGTAGTATTATGAGTTCCCGGTAATTCCTGACAGTGCTGTTTACGAAATATATGCTGTTAAATTTCGTTAAAAGCACCTGCAACAGCTGAGAATAAGCGACCAATTTCTTCCTTCTCACCTTAGAAAACGCCAAATTAGCCTGCTTGTTTAACGAATTTCGTTTGATTATGCAATGAACTCATGTTCAAGCTTCATCCGAAGTTCATTAGGCTACCTGCATTCTAATTTTGATTAATAACATAACTAACGTTATTTTGCCTTAATGATGACACTAAATACAACAAATCTGTCAGGTTGGCAACCCATAGGTTCAGCATATTTTCCCTTGTTTTATAATGTCCTGCTTATGGAAATGTGACCAACCTGTTTAACTGGTAGCGTAATACTTTAAAACTATTCACTTTCCCAGGAAGACCGTGAAAAGTGCGATGTACAGCAGGGGAAACAGACCTGCTCATGTAAAGCGAACATGCAGATAATGGAATTAAAATTAATTGTGTAACGTGCTGCAAATTTAGTTTCTAATTAGACGCTTAGTTCTCTTTAAAATCTTTTGTTCAAGTTATGGAATTACAGGTGAAATCAGCAGGGTTTTAATAAGCTGAGGATATGGAAACCTTGTCACTGTAATTTAAAAAAATATGAAGGACGAAGAATAGCTAAGGTTAGCCTACAATTCAGTTAACTTGATGACATTTATCTCCGTTTTTTTTTAACCATAGTCTATCTAAAAAACATTATGCACAGCGAGTCCGCTGTAGCCTAGGCTATTTGAAAAACAATAAAAGCAATATTCACTGGACAAGGTTTTGAACTTTTTTCAGTCACAAACCATTCTATTTACTTACAGGCTGTATTCCTAGATAAACAGAGCTGTATTGTAATGACATCTGAAGCGCATTTTCAGAACGCAAATGTCCGTCTATTGCAGTAGCTACGCGGGTTTTCCATTGAATGACAATTCACGCATTAGGTGCAAATGACAATTCGCGCATTAGCCTTTTTAATGGATAGCCATTGTCCCGTACCATCGCACATCGCCTGGATGTTGATGGAGTGGGCTGAGAGCAATGTAATGTGGCATCGTTTCCCTTCGCTGAGGGAAAGGTATGTGGACCTATGGAACCTTTTATTATTATGCATTTTTTGATATAGCCTACACAATAATAATATTTCACATTGTGATCTAGATATTTTAGTCATGCTTGTGCACGCCCCTGTGTGTAACAGACAGGAGGGTATGCGCGTTGTGCACACGCCTATGTAGACGCACTTATATGCGCCGTTAAAATAACATGTAAACAACTGCGACATGACTTTAGACCAGGTTTGTAGTGGTTCTAGCGCAAGCGCTTTCTGCTGGCTCAAGATAGCAATACGCCAAAAAGAATCCTGGCCACTCCTCATCTTAAGACCAACACGCCCAGTTCACTTGTGATGGCGCAAGAATACATGCTAGTTAAAGGACGTAAGCGTTAGGCGTTATTATGGACCTAGCGCCGGGTGTAAGATAGCAAAGACACTTGCGTTTGGGTTAGCGCCGCTTTGCGCCGGGTGTAAGATAGGGCCCCTGATATCTTATTTTCAGGTACTCTTACAAGCGATACTATAACCTCTCTGCATTTAAATGGATCTCTATGGGAATTGGGGGGTGGGACTAGATTAAGCTGTAAATTACACAGGAACAGTATGGAACCCATGGTTGGCTAAATGGCTGTAAGTCATAAAAACGAGCCTTAAACCACCACTCTGCTCCCAGATATGCATTATATATGGATGGATCACTTGAAGGATTATTTCTCCTGACTTATTTTTCCATAGAGTTCAATAGGAAAATTTGTGCTACACACAAATTATGATCACAAAACTGATTAGGTTTTCTTTTGTTGTTAAATCACCGTTCTTTTGTTGTTAAATCATTAATGTTTTCTACATTAAATCCAATGGGCAGCAAGCTCTTTTGCACTCAACATATGCAGTAGAGTCTGTTTCCCTTTACTTCTTAGGCATCACCACCTGGCCCCTCCTACCCTCTCCAGTTCCTATATATGCCCTATGGTCCTGACAATAGTAGTGACCATACAGTGTAACATGAACTGATAATGTAAGATGCAAGAAACTTGTTGTGTTCCCAGAACATTCTGAAGAAGACCCAGGAAGGGACCAAGGAAGAGCAGACTGCCTCCAAAGCTTTGGCCTCAGTATCTCAAGTAAGACCGTCCACCTCACTGTTTTTGTGACTGCAGGGCTAAAACACCAAATAAGCCTCTGTGTGACTTTTAAGTTTTAGTCAGTGTTATGTAATATAGGTCAGTGGCCTGAATTGGCTTAAATTGTAGCCACCAATCTGAGCCCCACCTACATGTGATTCATCAGAAGCAGTAACTGACCAGTAGTTTATAAGCAAAGCACATCCCTGGAATTTGAGCAGACTTATCTTGCATCATAGTGTCAACCTGGTCAGCCTCATTTTAGGTTCTGAGCCTGACAAGTGAGGCTACAGAACATGTAACGTGAATGCAGAACAAGAATCTCCCTAAAAATCTCTAAGTGGAGAGGACTGCTACTTGCTTTGTGTTTCAGTTCAGGTGACCACGCTCGTAATTTAAAAAAGTCTGAACAAATGACAAAGATAGTTGTATAGCACATTAATACCATCATATCTGGGAGCAGAACCAGTGTGCGGGTTGGGTACCATTTCTCTACATTCCCAAGAGATGTCACACGCAGATCCAGGTTTCCATGAGACAGGAAAAGTGGGGGGGATGACCCATTTTACCCAGTATGGTTTTTATGCTGTCATTTCTTATGTACCTCATCCCCCCCCCCCCCCCAAGATCATCAAGGAGTGCAACACTCAGGTGGGAAAGATGAAGCAGATGGAGGAGCTGCTACAAATTGCCCAGATGTTGGAGTTCCACAAGCTCAAGGCAAGTAGTACTTTCTTCCCAATTCCAAATGCAAGTGCAGTTGCCACTACAGCAGAATCATTATGAGTTTAAACGTTTTTTTCAGTTAGATTTATTGTTATATTTTCAAATTTTTTCAAAATGTCCATATATTTGCACTATATTGCAGTATATCCAATACCAATAAGAGCTATTAGGTCCCATCAGAAAACAATTCATTTTGATTTGGATTTGACTTTGCTGAGTGTGAAAAAATTCTCCACTGGCCCAAAGAGCCATACTTAAAAAGCTGAAAATTAGATGTCAATCTCAATGTTTTATTTTCTAATGGATAAATATATGAAAATGAACAACACCCCACAATCTACCCCCAGGCCATACCCATTGTCTCTCAGATGCGTTTCCTAGAGAAACGTGGTGAGCTTCAGGAGATGACCAAAGGGGGCACTCTGTTCAGCCTCCGCCCCAAATTCACCTCCATCTACCTCTTCCTCTTCAATGATCTCCTCATCTTCACCTACAAAAAGAGGTTAACTTGCAGTTATTTGTTATTGCGGTTATTTGTTTATTTGTTTTTCACCAATTATTGGTTGTGTTATTAGTTTTGTGTGTGCAAAAAGGTTTTGCACATGCTGAAGGTCTTAGTAAATCAGGCCCTAAATCACAAATTGGCTACATCTAGCAATGACATGCATTCGACAAGGAGAACATTAACAGGGGATATGTTCCCTCATAGACAGAGCTGACCGTAGGTTTTTGGTGGCCCTAAGTTCTCCAACAAAAAACATGCCCACCATTACAGCTGAATTGTGTGGCCAAGAGTTGGTTGACTGCATAGAATGGTTATGTCAGTTTTTTCTTTTTTTGCTTGTTTATGCTAATGTTGCCTACACTAAAAATTATTTACATTTGTATATCAGTCAAATTTATGCTTAAATAACTTAAGTACAATTTATAAGTATAAACACCTATGCACTTTTCCTTTATATCAGCATTTTTTGTTCATTAAGATCTACCTTTTCAGACTGTAAGCTAACATTAACTAACATTCTTGGCAAACAGAAACAATTATTTTTCCATGAACAATAGCAAAAATTTGGTTACGTTCGCCTGGTTGATCAAGTGTATACAAAGCCCCTTAACACAGCTGGGTTGACAGAAATCACCATTTTCTGATCCCCTTTTGGTGCTATATCACACGCCGTCAATCATAACCAATTAAGACTCATTTTTAAAACCTTGATGTTGAGTTACTAACGCAGCTGCCTGAAACTCAATACGTTTATTGAGACTGAAAGACTCTCCTCCCACACCAGTTCGGATCGCTACGTTGTGACCGATCACGCCCACCGATCATTGGTCCACACGCGGGCCATCAATGAAGAAAAGCGGGGCTCGGGATTCAATCACTGCTTCTGCCTGATGCTGCTGGAAAACCACCAAGGCTGCACCTATGAGCGTCTGCTCAAGGCTCCCACAGAGTAAGCACAACCTCCACCCACCTCTTTATCGCTGCCAACTGCATACAATCAGGACCCTATCATAAATGCACCTGAGTACTGAGTAGTCCCATACAGAGGATCCTGAATAGTCCTCTCCCCATTATGATACACAGAGAGTGCCATTCAGAGACGGGACAACTGTGCGGTCTCCTCCTCATCACTGGAGCCCAGGGGTCTGCACCTCTGGCCCCTTTGGTTTCTGTTGTCAGTTCAGTTGGTTAATTAAAGCAGTTGATCACACAGTTAACTCGTCAATCTGAGATCAGGATGGAAAATTGGAAAAGAGGTATTCAGAGTCAGTGCCACAGTGCAGTCTCATTATCACTGTATGCAGTGAGTTACATTCAGAGTCAGTGCCACAGTGCAGTCTCATTATCACTGTATGCAGTGAGTGACATTCAGAGGCAGTGCCACAGTGCAGTCTCATTATCACTGTATGCAGTGAGTGACATTCAGAGTCAGTGCCACAGTGCAGTCTCATTATCACTGTATGCAGTGAGTGACATTCAGAGTCAGTGCCACAGTGCAGTCTCATTATCACTGTATGCAGTGAGAGGTATTCAGAGTCAGTGCTGCAGTGTACTCTCATTATCACTGTATGCAGTGAGAGGTATTCAAAGTCAGTGCTGCAGTGCAGTCTCATTATCACTGTATGCAGTGAGTGACATTCAGAGTCAGTGCCACAGTGCAGTCTCATTATGACTGTATGCAGTGAGTGACATTCAGAGTCAGTGCCACAGTGCAGTCTCATTATCACTGTATGCAGTGAGTGACATTCAGAGTCAGTGCCACAGTGCAGTCTCATTATGACTGTATGCAGTGAGTGACATTCAGAGTCAGTGCCACAGTGCAGTCTCATTATCACTGTATGCAGTGAGTGACATTCAGAGTCAGTGCCACAGTGCAGTCTCATTATCACTGTATGCAGTGAGTGACATTCAGAGTCAGTGCCACAGTGCAGTCTCATTATCACTGTATGCAGTGAGTGACATTCAGAGTCAGTACTGCAGTGCAGTCTCATTATCACTGTATGCAGTGAGAGGTATTCAGAGTCAGTACTGCAGTGCAGTCTCATTATCACTGTATGCAGTGAGAGGTATTCAGAGTCAGTGCTGCAGTGTACTCTCATTATCACTGTATGTAGTGAGAGGTATTCAGAGTCAGTGCTGCAGTGCAGTCTCATTATCACTGTATGCAGTGAGAGGTATTCAGAGTCAGTGCTGCAGTGTAGTCTCATAATCACTGTATGTAGTGAGAGGTATTCAGAGTCAGTGCTGCAGTGCAGTCTCATTATCACTGTATGCAGTGAGAGGTATTCAGAGTCAGTGCTGCAGTGTAGTCTCATTATCAGTGTATGCAGTGAGAGGTATTCAGAGTCAGTGCTGCAGTGCAGTCTCATGATCAGTGTATGTAGTGAGAGGTATTCAGAGTCAGTGCTGCAGTGTAGTCTCATTATCACTGTATGTAGTGAGAGGTATTCAGAGTCAGTGCTGCAGTGTAGTCTCATTATCACTGTATGTAGTGAGAGGTATTCAGAGTCAGTGCTGCAGTGTAGTCTCATTATCACTGTATGTAGTGAGAGGTATTCAGAGTCAGTGCTGCAGTGTAGTCTCATTATCACTGTATGTAGTGAGAGGTATTCAGAGTCAGTGCTGCAGTGCAGTCTCATTATCACTGTATGCAGTGAGAGGTATTCAGAGTCAGTGCTGCAGTGCAGTCTCATTATCAGTGTATGCAGTGAGAGGTATTCAGAGTCAGTGCTGCAGTGCAGTCTCATTATCAGTGTATGCAGTGAGAGGTATTCAGAATCAGTGCTGCAGTGCAGTCTCATTATCACTGTATGTAGTGAGAGGTATTCAGAGTCAGTGCTGCAGTGTAGTCTCATTATCAGTGTATGGAGTGAGAGGTATTCAGAGTCAGTGCTGCAGTGTAGTCTCATTATCACTGTATGTAGTGAGAGGTATTCAGAGTCAGTGCTGCAGTGTAGTCTCATTATCAGTGTATGGAGTGAGAGGTATTCAGAGTCAGTGCTGCAGTGCAGTCTCATTATCACTGTATGTAGTGAGATGTATTCAGAGTCAGTGCTGCAGTGCAGTCTCATGATCAGTGTATGTAGTAAGAGGTATTCAGAGTCAGTGCTGCAGTGTAGTCTCATTATCAGTGTATGTAGTGAGAGGTATTCAGAGTCAGTGCTGCAGTGTAGTCTCATTATCAGTGTATGTAGTGAGAGGTATTCAGAGTCAGTGCTGCAGTGCAGTCTCATTATCAGTGTATGCAGTGAGAGGTATTCAGAGTGTGAGCTGCAGTGCAGCCTTCTCATCTTTGTACACTGCACTTTATTCAGTCTTTCACTTGTTTTCTCTGTGCAGGTCAGATATGCACAGGTGGATGGCAGCATTGCCTGATCTCACTAGCCCAGACAGAGTCCAGGATGAGGGTGGTGTATGAGGACTGGGGTGAGTAAGGATCACAGGCCTCAGTGGCATTCGGGTGGTGTTTGTGTGTGTGTGGTGTTTATTGGCATTGGCCCATCTGCGTGTCATACCATATACATGGGCAGCTCCATTGGTGTGTAACATAAGGTGCATTGGTGAATGTTTATGTCATGTTAGTTTATACCGAGTGAATTTGTGCATGTGTGTGTACATTGCGTTTCAGACTGCCCACAGGTTCAGTGTTTGGGAGCAGTATGTCCCTCTGCAGACTGATGAACTTCACCTGGAACCGACTGACATCATCAATGTCCTGAGAAAGACCAATGAGGGTGAGCAGCGCAAGACAGAGGAAAAAAGATTTTTAGAAAGGATTTATTCTCAACTTCATTGAGTTCTTTTGTCTGATCACTTTTCCCATCTATATAATTTGCATCTGCCTTCTTTTTCTGCCAATCACATCCCCATGTACCCTTCCTATGCCCCTTCCCCCTACACCACCACACACCCATTCACTCACTCGCTCTCTCTCTCTCTCAGGTTGGTACGAGGGTATCCGTCTCTCTGATGGAAAGAAAGGGTGGTTCCCAGCTAATAACGTGCTAGAGATCACCAATGAACACGTGCGGAGACGCAACCCTCCGTGAACAGTACAGGCCTCAGGAACACTGTAACTAAAACCTTTCAAACAGCAAAGAGTAGTGGTGATGCAGAATGGACAGTAATGCCCCCTGGTGGCTGTGTTGTGGTGCATTGTGAGCCTGGAAAACCCTCCATGACCTGGGCTGCGTCCCAATATTCTTCACTCCCCACCTCCTTTCCTCCACACGTCTCCTATAGCAGGGGTTCCCAAACCGGTCCTGGGGGACCCCTGTGTATGCTGGTTTTCGTTGCAACCACAGTTGCAATCCCAGAATTTAAACAAGCTGTTAATTTTTCTTAATTAGGTGCTTTTCATGTTTGGAGGAATTATTCGCCCTCTTAAGACACATTATGTCAGAAATAGCTAGGATGCCATGTAGAACAAACTCCCCATGTTCACGTTGTGCTTATTGTGCTATATTGCAACAATTACCATAAAACAGACGGTTACAAAATAATGTATTTTCACTCAGATTAAAGAGTGAAGTGAATCAATAGGCTCCTAATTAGGTTGTTGAACACATGTGTTTAACTCAATTTTTTCTTTAAGCTTATTAACACAATGCAGGTTTGGCTCGTTATCATTTGCTTTGTGTTTGAATTCTTCATTATCTACCAAATGGTTAGTTTTAGTGGCCATGTGTCCACACTTTCACCAATTAGGAGCCTATTGATTCAAATCAGTCTTTAAATGGATCTGTTTAAATCATTTTCTATCTTTTTAAATAATATAGCACAATAAGCACAATGTGAACATGGGGTGTTTATTCTACATGGCATCCATAGCTATTTATGATATACTGAGTCTTAAGAGGGTGAATACATGACAAGCCTCCAAACATGACAAGCACCTAATTAAGAAAAAGAAACAGCTTGTTAAAATTCTGGGATTGCAACTGTGGTTGCAATGAAAACAAGCATACACAGGGTCCCCCAGGACCGGTTTGGGAACCCCTGTCCTATAGTATACAATATACCTGACATTGCGGTTCACGTTGAGACGTTCATATTTAACAGTATGTAATTAATATGAAATCAACAACATTAGATTAAAACACAAGGATCCGTTTCTGGGGCACGCGGAGGAGGTGGTGGTAGTGGGAGGAAGGAGGAGAGGTGGTGGTAGTGGAGGAAAGGAGGGTGCCATTTTTCAAGTATTAGGACGTACCTCTGGACTCCCACAAGATAGCCAAATGAACATTCTCTCCAGCTGGGAGGTTTGAAAAATGTGATTATTATGTTGCTATATGTGAATGGGACCCTCCCACCTGAAACATTATTGTGTTTATACTGACTTTAGGCTGAGTGATGTTGATTGGTCTTTGACCATTACATACAGCATGACTTAAAATTCCACAGGAACCTGTGAGTTGTGTACAATGGAGGATATGCTTGATTAAAACAAGAGAGATAAAACATAACTACACTGAAATAAATATGTACAGCTTTTGAACTACTGTGTATCTATATGGTCCGGAGAGATAATCACGCAGATTGAGGCCGTCTAAAGACTAAAATATTTTCTGTCATGTTTTGACTCAGCCTTCTTCCTCAGAGGCCACCGTGATGTGATGCTGAATTTAACACACACAAACCACACACGAATAGCACATTTTGTGAAGTGAGGCAGTTTTATTGTGCTCTGGAGCATTGCAGACGTCAGGCTGACCCAGTGCAGGGTGGAGCCAGGACCTCTGCATGTCACCATCGTCACCTCTGAGGACAGGAGGCCTTCACTTGCATGCAGGAGAAGGGCAAGGAGATAGCCGTTACGTGCCGACTCGTAAGCTTGCACTTGGACTGGCCATCTATTAATCAAATTTTATCTTACTTCCTTACGTACTCAAAATAACTAATTACCTTTAGCTCATACTCATACAATAAACATATACATAACTATCCTTCACAACTAATCACTTTCAGTTGTGGAACAATGATAAAAATCACTGTCATCATAATCACTTAGTTATCCAATCACATTCAGTTGTATAGTACTGATATTATTATTAATAATACTAAATACCATACACAATAAAACCAAAGAAAGTACCTTTTGCGGATATGGCCTTCTGGTAAACCTTTCCTGGGCTTCTAACCTTTAAGAAAACAAAGAAACGATTACACAGGCTGAAGCCGTGTGCCTCCGTTACCTGACTGCCAAGCTAAAGAAAGCACTGCCTATAGCCAAGCCACCCTCCTCTGATAATACGGTGCCGCCGTGACCCCTCTCTCTGGGACCGGACCGCCCGTCTGTGGGTTGAGGGGGCCACTGTGGCAGCTGGGCTAAGACGGGTAGACTGACTGACTGCTGCCATTGGTCACCGGGGTAGCGACAGCTAATGGGAAGCCTGAAAAAAATGGAGGGGGGGTAGAATTTAAGCAGTGAACAAAAAAAAAAAAAAGTAATTGCAGTGTTGGAACAGTGAAGGGTTCTGGCTGTTTTGTAATGGTGGGGTGAACATTTTCCCGGCTTGGCTTGGGTGCCCTCAAACGCTTGGAAGTCAAAGTCGATAGTCACTTATTAGTGTGTTTGTCTGTCACTTAAGTTCATGTGTAGCACGTAGCCTGGATGAGTTTCATATGGGTGAAATGTAAAATGTGTAGATCTCACCTGTATTGGGAGCGTAGGTGGATGAGGGGGTCCGCTGTGCGGTACAGTGCTGGGCTGTAACTCACTTCGTTTACATACACCAGGTGATTCCCATCAAGCTACGGGGCAGGGAGGGATGAACGTTGAACGAATACATGGAGGAGCTGGTGGATTCATTATGTTCTGTAGCCATGGGTCAGCCACTCCTTTTTGCTCTTAATTATTTAATTAATCCACCATTTACATTTTCTGAAATTTGAGACTGCTGCACATGTACCCTCCTTGAAAATGTTTTACTGTGGTCTGATGGGAGTCAATAAACATTAATGCATGTTTTACTGTGGTCTGGTGGGAGTCAATCAACATTAATGCATTCAGCTCTTAAGGAAATCAAGCCGGAATAATCGGTTGGAACAAACACCCGGATACATCCCCCCCCCCCCCAGGACTGAAGCTGGGCAGTCCAGTTATGGCCTTCAAAGCCCATAGCTTCTATATCTCCATCGCTAACCCTCTGCCATTTAACACCAGCACGTACTGCGGCAATAGACAAAAGCTGCTCCATCTATCTATATCCAACTCGAAGGCATAAATTCATTAACCCAGGGGTGGGGCACTACTTCTGGAAGGCTGATGTACATGTAGGTGTTTGTTTCCATCAATTACCCAGGCTCAATAAGCTTTATATTATCTACATATAGCAATGCCGGCAGACTAGACCACGGTAAAAACCAACCCCCCCCCCCCCCCCCCCCCCCCCCCAGCTGCACTCATTCTTTCAGCTTAAAGGGGTTCACTCACTGTTCTGATGGTACCACAGGAGTCCAGAGAGAAGCTGAAGAGAGCCCGGGTGTGGTCCGTCTCTCTGGGCCCACAGCTGGGGTCCAGCAAGGTGGTGAGTTGGGGTTCGATGGGCGGGGTGACATAGGACGTGTCAGCCACCAGAACCATCCACCTGTCTGGCAGACACACTGTGGAGAGAGGGCAGGGTACAGCGCTGAGCACTGAGTTCCAACAAAATAATGCAGGGGCAGTCACAGAACAGGCAAATAATTATACTTTCTTTAGTAGGCTTTGACAAGGTGCAATACTGTGGAGTCCATTTTGTGTCCAAGAAACAGCACCTCTTCTCCCAGGACCGTGCACTTCCTGCACTTCAGTCCGAGTCCATTTTTGTCCATTCTGCTCAGTACTTCCTCCAGGGTCAGCAGGTGCTGCCTGGTTTGGCCCACTCACCAGGATGTGATCCAGGTACACGGTGACATGGGGTTTTCCTTGCAAAACCCCCTCCATTGTTCTCCGGAAGATCGCTGGGCTGCTGGACACTCCAAATGGTAACCTATTATATGTGAATCGGCCCGTGTGTGTGTTTATTGTGAAACTTCTGGGACTTGCCATCCAGAACGATTTGTTTAAATGCGTGACTCATGTCCAGCTTTGAATATTTCTCACGATAAGGTGGCAAACAAATGCTCAATCTTCTGTATCGGACATTGATCCAAGCTGGAGAACCGGTTAACGGTAAGTCCCTGCGTATTCCCTCCTCTTAGCCTCATATCTCCAGTCCCTGCGTATTCCCTCCTCTTAGCCTCATATCTCCAACTCTGGCCAGAGTGAGGGTAGGACAGACTGTCTATGATCCTTGTAGTCCCATACTGACCAGGCAAACGCTGGATCCCAGAAATAGCTCAGCTCCTTGTGGGGGAACCGTGGCCCCTCCCCCCACTGAGGGATCTACTGACACAGGCACGTGGCAGATTTTCCACCCACACCCTCAACGGTATATTAGGACGCAGTTATCCCAGACACCTTTTATGTAAGGTATATAGTGCCTTTCAAGCGCCTAATCAGGTTCATGAATGCAACCATGTTCAATGCCTTCGTACCGTGGGTAACATCCCGTGTCACATCACAAAAAGAAAAACAGGCTAACATTAGTCAACATGGTTGTAAAACCAACAACAATGTAGTTATGGGCCATTGTCTCATCTAGTATAGTGCTCAATAAATGCAGCGCCATGGTGAATTACATTGCTGAGACAATGTGCTTTATTTGCAGGGTACATTTGTTGAAACTGTTGATCAGTTTCATTAGTTGAGAATTGCACAATATAAAATTAGTAATAGAACTTTGTGAACAGAACTTACTACGGTGTAGACCTACTACTGCATAATGTGCAACTAAAAACGCATATTTTGAACAGTGATATCAATGTCCTTTTGTGTTATACTACACCCTTGTGGACAATAATATTATACCCTTGTATAATATTATTATACAAATTGCACCTGACAATATACATACTTTTTATGCAAATGATATTCACATTCATACCAATTTTAGAAGGTCAAATTCAATTTCATGCCAATGTTGACAGTCCTAGTACATGGCTTTTATTTTGCCCGTGTGCCCTATTGATTCTTAGTGCATATAAAGCCAGAAAGACAGATCACACTGTCAAACAGCACAACAAACCAGTGAGCATGCAACACCTGCACAGAGACTGATATATGAAGTGGGTGTAGTGTGCAAAGTATAAATTAACATAATAGATACAAGAACAGTAAAACAAATAGATCAGCCATGTCTCTCTTTAAAGTACCTAATAGCAGTGGAAATAAAGGAACGTCCACTGCTCAGTTGAATGCTTTGGCAATAAAATAAATAAAATAAAAAGCACGCAGAGGATGGACCCCGTTCTGCACAGTCCTATCCAATGTCCCTCCACCCCTGTCTGACTCTCTCTTTCTGCATCCTTGCTGTATCTGATGCTTCGTAAGGGTGTGCATGTAACACCAAGAGGAAAAATGGAAAAAGCTTTAGATCTGATAGACAGACAGGAAATAACGGTTAATTTTTACACCCCTGTAAAGCGACAATTGTAATTTACCCAGAAGCTCTCTGGCGGGGAAGCTGCAGTGTTGGACAAAGGTGCTCTCCATACTCCCCTTCTCCCTGTCCATGAGATTCACCTGCACACTAACTACCAGCCCACGCAGCGTAAGGTACTGAGGGAAGGAGAGAGGAGGGGGGGAGGGAAATGGAAGGATGAACCTCCATATTCTTCAGCTCCAGTATGTGTCTATTTGCAAGCAAGTACAACTGTGTGTTTATGTGCGCGCGCACACCTGTTGTGTGTACGTCTATGAATAAACAGCGCTTGCAAGAGGTATATATTCATGCAAAACAAGAGAAGTATCAAAATTTGCTTCAGAAGAACTTTTTGTCTGTTAGGCACAACGCAATGTGTCATATTAATTATATCAAACGGGTTCTTGTGTCTGATCTGCACATTTCCCAATTCCAACCAACAAGAGAATGCATGACTAGTCACAGTTTACCACTGCGAAATGTAGTAGTTTCACTTTTTGTAGCGACACTATTGCCCACCACTGATTGCGAAAACAGTCCTCCATCGGCACAACCAATGACAACTCAAGGAAGCCAATATAATGGACGTCCACATGGGGAAAATATATTTTAGTTGCCATGTTGGGACATGGTTCTGCTCACCTCATAAGCCATTCCTACATGGTAGAGCGGCAGCTCCAGGCTGTAGTAATCCTTCCTGGTCTCCAGCACATACCCACCCCGTTCCACAAGTGCCCAGTCCAGCTTGTGGTCTCCGAGGTAGACGTCCCATTGTGAGTCCAGGTTCCCATAATGCACCAGTATCTTTACACCCCTGTCTGTGCAGGTACCCTCCAGCCTAGGAAGAACTGGCAAGTGGGGGTGGGGCACAGGACAAGAAAGGTGGATGGCCACAGAACCGCAATGGCAGCCAGGCTTAAATAGTTTTTTTGGGGTGGTGGCAGAGATGGGCGAATATACACTAAAATGTATCCTGTTAGAAAACACCTACAAAGTAAATGGGGTGTATAACTATGATCAAAACAATGGAGGTGACGGTTGCTTTGCAGGCAAGTATAAACCATATTTTAAAAATGCCAGGAGCTCCTATTACATGTGAAATACATGCATTACATACTGTCGTACTGCTTACCAACATCTTGCAGATCACACACCACTGCAGCAGGGTGGTTATAGACTTCTCCATGTGGTGAGATGAGCAAAGTGAAGGTTACTGCGAGCGTGTACCTTCTGTGTCTCCCACCTATGTACTGAATGAGTGAGGAATGGCCAGGAGTGTGTCAAACTCCAGTCCTGAAGTGCACATTTTTGTGGCTTCTTTTCTCACCAGCCTATATACAGCTTGGAATGAAGTTCCACAGACAAACATTGACTTAAATGGAGTGCTTAAGTGCAGAAAACACACAAACTAGCAGATACTGTGGCTCCATCTTTGCAAACAAAGTAGATTTTCTCTGAATATGCAATGCCGAGACTGCAGATGCAGAGCTGGACATAGACACAATTTATTTGATTAAAATAAGAAGGCAACACAGGTGTGTTGGCATGGTTGCGTCTTCACCTTTTTGGAGATGAGGGGGTGGGAGAAGGGGACCTCCAGTAGGTAGGCATGGGTGTCATTTGGGAAGGGCACATGGGAGACCTTGAGCCCTAGCCGCTCTGCTTTTACCCAGGACGCAGGCTCACCCCCCACAGTGATGTTACGCAGAGAAACATCAGGGCGAAACGCACCCAGGGTAACTGAAAATACCCTTTCTGATGGAACAGTGTCTGAGGGGGGGGGGGGGGGGGGGGGGGTGCACAAAATGCAACATTTTTCAAATAACGTTACAGGACTATAGGCTAAATGAGATTCATTATTTAACCTTGCACGTATTGGAAAAATGGGTAATATCAGCAATAAAAGTGATCATAATATGTATACAGTTAGTCCTTTACATTATATTCAAAGCACTTTCCAAATAAAATACCCAAGTAACACTAAGACAAAATAGAGTAAGTCTACAAGTTAAAAGTTAGGCCAATATGATACAAATAAAGAACTAGAGGAAATACATGTCATGAGTCACAGTTGAAAAGAATGTGAATTAAAAACCAGAATAAAACTAAATTCTTAAAAACGGGTTTTTAAACAGACTATTGAGAAGCGTGGGGGTCCAGAGGATGGGCACGGTCCACAGGGGCCTGATGGAGCGATGTTGGGTTAGAGCCCAGTGGCTGTCCTCCCATTGGTGCATATAGAACAGGTCTATGGAGTAGGACTGGTAGTACTGTCCGTCAACCACATGACTCTATGGGAAAAGAATGACAGCCAAATAAATTACCACAGTGTGAATTTAAGAACCAGTGAGACATTTAAGAACCAGTTTTATGGATGCTAATTCATAAGATACCTTTACTAATCTTAACTATTGTTGTTTGTGCCATCAGGGTCTATTTCAATGAAGACCACTGGCATGCTTGTCTTAGATGGCTATTCCTGGGAGGTGGCACACCCATTTGTTCAGGTGATGCTATTAAAAATTAAAAATAGAACAGGACCCATATTTCAGATTACATCTCAGAGAAACACCCTCCCCAAACCGGACGCGAGCGAGTGTCTGCATCACATCAAAATAATTGTATACCTACACCAGACACATTCAGTAATCACGCGATTGAAACAAAAGAACCAATCATTAACATCGGGGGCGGGACTTGCGCAAGGAGGTCTGGAGCATATCATGTCTCAAATAGGAACAGGGTGAGCAGCAACGCAGGGTGAAGCACGTGGGTGGCGTAGGTTTCACGACTGATTATAATAGACGCGTTAATTATTTTGACGTGACGCAGACTGACACAGACGCTCGCTCGTGTCCGGTTTGGGGAGGGTGTTAGAGTGCAGCACTGAGATGCAATAAACATGAACCCTATAATGTAATGACCCTTAACAAATGGGCAGTAGTTCTATTGTACCTTGACATACCCCCCCTCTGCTCCGAATGGAATCCTGATCTCCACAATTCTGTCCTGGACCCTGACTTCATAGCCTCTCTGCTGGATGATACAGTCACTCAGAAGGTGCCCCTCAACCCCCACACTTGCACCCCAAGCGCTGTACCCAGCATGCACCAGGGGGGGCAGGATCTTTGGAAAAGTCCACAAAACATGCCCATCATCCATGACCGCTTTGCCTTGGGAAAGAAACAGAAAAACATTAGACAGAGGAGGGGAAGCATGAGATCTGAGATGTATAACAAGGGGATTCACATTCAGTTATCCTTATTTTATTTACACAAAAACCAAGATGTTTACTGAACATCAATTCAATTGAGGTACTGGTGGGAGAAGGGGGTGAGGAAAAATTGTATTAATTATTTTGATCCTTGTAAGGATTCAGCTTCAAGTCACACATTCTAAGTAGTCAGTGCCTCTTCTGGGGCCTGTATCATAAAGCAAGATTACGGAGTTAGCTGGATAACTGCACTAAAACCCAGAACGGCTCTTTTTACTTCTGTCCATGTTCCAGATTTGGGAGGGTTATGGGTTTTACTCAGTGCAGTTATCCAGCTAACTCCATAATCCTGCTTCATGATACAGGCCCCCGTCTTAAAGGACTTTGTTCTTATTTAAGCAGCTCCCCAAATATCTGCCTCCACATTTGTCTAAGCTTGTCATTTCCCAACAGATTGTTGGACTCAGCTACAGTATACGAGAACAGACTTACTTATAGGACAAGCCACTGAGATGTCCACCATGAGAAGTGTCCAGTGATGGCTGTAGAAGACGGTTGCACTGACAGCCTCCACCTCGACTCCATTCTCCTGAGAATGAGGGTATGGATTTTCAGGAGAGAGGGGATAACGTAAAATATTCTCCAAAGGAAATGGACTGAGGTTTACACAAGGGTACACAGGATGCAGATGTTAGGGTATGAGCTGTGAGATGTCGAAGTGTGTCAACTTTTTAAATATTCAGTCCCCACAGAAACACAGAACTATAGCAGGGGGTGCTCATCTCCGCTCATGGAGGACTGCAGGGTATGCTGCCTCTTTCACCTCAAACATATTTTTAGGTAGAATATTGGTAGGTTCTTCTGCTTCAACTAATCAAATCATCTTTATAAGCCTGATTAGTTTAACGGGACAAAAAAGCTTGCGTCCACACTGGTCCTTCTCAGATGCAATTTGTATAAATTTCACAGATGTGAAATATTGTATCAGGAAACACAGATTTTCAGACACCAAATGTCTCCGAGGGTCACTACTAGTATTTTGTTTTATTGCTAAATATTCTCTCCTGATTTGTGCATGTAAAATTCCTCTGCATTTGTATTTCCTGATTAGGGGGAAAAATGCATCCTCAAAGATTGGAAACCCCTGCTCTACAGTGACAGAGAGAGACAAAGGGTGCGTCCCAATACTCGAAAAATGCACCCTCCTTTCCTCCGCCATTATCTCCTCTCCTCCGTGCCCCGGAAATGGATGTTTGTGTTTTAATCTAATGTTGCAGATTTCATCTTAATTACGTATAAGTGGTTACATATTAATTAAAGTCTCGACGCACACTGCAACGTCAGGTACATGCAAATACTTGTACTCAAAACGTTCATGCAGTTTTGCATACTGCCGGGTAGGAGTGGAGTGGTAGTGGGGGAGTGGAGGAAAGGAAGTAGGGAGTGAAGAATATTGGGATGCACCCAGAGAGAGCGAGAGCGAGAGCATCTTGGGTGGAGACCCAAAACCGATTGTATCCTGACCTGCAGTGTGTAAGATAAGAAAGAGGAGTAGGCACAGCGCAGCAGGATTCGGTGTTCCGTGGCACTGAGGTGGTACCCCTGTCGGTTTGCCTCAGCCACAGGTAGCGTCTCCTCCCTAGGGGGCAAGGCCCCCTCCCCCTGGGCGTGGCCTGGCATACGGAACAGCACCCGCCCCTCATTCAGCCCCTCCTCCTCTGACCCCTGGAGAAAGTGACACGAAAGGTAAAACAAGTCCCCAAGTGCATGGGGTATGGACTGAGACAGGGATGAAGAGGTTTTACTGTGGTCTGATGCTGAAGTGGATCTACATTGGTGTATACAGCGGTTCATTCAATTAAGCAAGAATTGGTCTCAGGCAAGCAACAGGGCCCCGTTTGCTGAATGGTGGTTGGTGTTCATGCAGCGGTGAACAATCAATGTCAGCAAAAATAACATTGTCCAACAATTAAACAGCTTGTCATTGGGAAACTATGGACACAAATAATGGGTTTATTTAGCATTTCTGTTTGATTCCCCCATGTACCAAGAGAAAAAGCAAACCATTTAAAACTAGAAAATGTGCTCAGTATAGCACAGACATTGGCCAATTCTGACAACATCCCACAAGGCTAACAAAAACATTAATGAAAGTTGAGGTGTTGCGCGAATCGGTTACGTGCGTCTTTGTGAATAGGCCACATCCACAACCACACCCCTTTTAGCCAATTGGTGTCAGAAGTTCATCAGTTCTTCCTTGACCCATGACAAACCTTTGACCTTTGATGGTTTTATGTGAATCCGTTCTGAAGTTATGCACCCCTTCTGTGATATGCCACGCCCCCTTTTGGCCAATTGGCATGAAAGGTTAATCTTCCTCAGCCCATGACCAACCCCCACCAAATGTGGTGCAAATCCATGCATAACTTTTTGACATATCCTGCTAACAAACAGACACATTTACACGGGTGAAAACATTACCTGCTTGGCGGAGGTAATAATCCTCCATTAGAGCGGGATGAGTACAAGACATACCTTAGAGGATGATGTCATCCCCTCCAGGCCCTTTTGAGAGTCAGGTAGTATCTGCTTCTTAACAGACACCTGCAAGATGAATTATGACACCCATACCCTAATGCATTACAATCAATAACAATTTATTTTTTAGCCATTAAAATACAGAGGACATTAACGACCAACACCTGCCCCCAACCCCCTTTCCTTCTAGACACAAACATACTAACTGCATTGTGAACATGAAAACCTTAACAAAAAAACACCCGTGTTTGAGAACGCATGAGGAACGCAGATGATATAAATGTAAATAATAATTCATGATTATGAATATACTTATTACAGAAGGCAACTGTGGTATTGAGAAAATGCAGATGTACCTCAAGAATATTAAAAAGCAATATGCCTGGAATCTATCAACAGCAAAACAAAACAAAAAATAGGTCCATAAATGCTCACGACTTGGCCAAGCAGACCTCACCTCCATGTAGTTCTCCTCACAGACAATCTCACGAGGGCCCAAGGACTGCTGCAGAGGGCAGGTTAACGCTAAAGGGTAGGAGGCCTCCTTGCCATTGGCATTCTTGTTAACAAACCACACAAGCAGCTGGAATTCCATGTCTTCCTGGAACCAGAGAGAACAGCAACCCTCTTCCATCTGTACTTTTTGGACAGTGGTTAATAGAGTGCATCATGCATCATATCAGGGGTGGGAAACCCTGTACCTGGAGGACTGTATCCATTTCAAGTTCTTATTTCTACAATTGCCCAGGCTCGCTTAGCCATTAGCACTGTACAAATATGCAGGTTCACTCGTGGATTAAACTAGTGGTTTAAAACTCTGGTACTGGGGGAACCCTGTGTGTGAAAGCTTCGCTTACAGTCAATCTCTTGATCAATTAAAGTTGTTGAAAAGCAGGCATTTCACTTATTTCAGATCCATGTTATACATATTGTCTTAGAGATCTTAATTGCATGCAAGTTTAGTTTGACAAATATGCTTCAGTGGCCAGGTCATCATTTGTCACATTACAGAAATGACAACAGTGGCCGTGACTGATGAAAAGTCCTTCTTCATTATGTAGTTTTTTTTTTTTTGTCCTAATGTGACATAAGACAGCAAATCATTCAACATACATTAAAGTGTCTTTTAATGTGCAATCACCAACTTGTTATAATTCAGTTGCAGTTGGAACAGAAACCATCTTACACAGGGAACCACTAATTAAACCACAGTGAATCGAACTATAAAAGGACACTCTCATGCCAGGTCATGCAATAGATTGGGCAAGTGAAATGATTAAGAGGAGAAGTTTACATAAAATCCACAAACGTTGCCCAACACTGATTTATAGAGCTGCAGGGGGAAAGAAAGTGCCTGCAGTAAAACATCAAATAACCTGCACTATAAACATCACAGAATAATGGATTCTTACCCATATTTTTAGCAACATCCCCATAGATTGGAGTATTCAAAGCCATTTTGATTTAGATTAGTGCATATACAGACGGGTGACAAATTAAAGGAAAAACCAACATAGTGTCTTAGTAAGGTGTTGGGCCACCACAAGCCACCAGAACAGCTTCAATGCGCCTTGGCATAGATTATACCTTTAGTCTAGCACAGATTCTAGTCTCTAGAACTCTACTGGAGGGATGGAACACCATTCTTCCAAAAGATGTTCCCTCATTTGGAGTTTTGATGATGGTGGTGGAGAACACTGTCTAACATGTCGGTCCAAAATCTCCCATAGGTGTTCAATTGGGTTGAGATCTGCTGGCTGCAATCACATCATTTTCATACTCATCAAACCATTTAGTGACCCCTCGTGCCCTGTGGATGGGGGAAGAGACCACGCTCAGCAGGATAAAGATGCTTCACCATAGGATAAAGGTGATCACTCAGAATAACTTTGTATTGATTTGCTGTGACCCTTCCCTCTAAGAGGACAAGTGGACCTAATCCATGCCAGGAAAATGCCCCCCAGAGCATAACAGAGCCACCGGACCCCCTCACTATGGATTTTTCCTTTAATTTGTCACCCGACTGTATGTTTATAAAGGTGAAGGACAGATCCCTGTTCTTGAAGGGACATGAGGGCTTTTGAACAATGCATGTTCTAATATGGATCAAATTGACTGGTCACCCCAGAGCAACACTCACACGAACGTCCACATAGCAGGCAAGGTAAGAGACTCGAAGCACCAGGTCTCCTTGTGAGTCCAACACCATGGTATAACCACACTCTGCTGCCTGCTGGCTGGACAAGGAGTGCATGCCACTGTCGTCTGAAGTGGATTATGGATGGGAGAGCAATGAAAAAAAAGCATTCTTGTGACTTTATATACTAAGCTATATTGCTACATTGAATCTACTTCATGGCAAATTCTACTGGATAGTTTTGAAGAAAATAAACCGGTAAATCCATAGGCAAATTGTTAAAGAATTGTTTAAGAGTTAGTCAAAGACAACTGGTGGAAAAGACCTGCTCCAAACAATGACATTAAATACAGTGAGCACCATAATTAATTGGACAGTGACACATTTTTTATTATTTTGGTTCTGTACTGGGAAATATAGTTAAGCCAATAGCTTTGTAGCGATGCTGCTGCCCAACCCTTCATTCCCACAATCAGACTGCAGTAAAATGTTTTTTTTATTTTTATTATCAAGGATACACAGGCAGCTGTAGCCCATCACTATCTAAAGTCAGATTATTATTATTATTATTATTTTTAAAAAATAAGATTAAACACGTTAGGGCTAATTAAATAATCAGAAAAGACAATGTCTGTAAACATTCTTAATTTCTTGTAGTGGGCCAGATAAACAACTATTGCAATCTTTGTTTAAATCTAAGTAGCTACATTTGTTGAAGCAGTATTGTCAATTCGCATCCCAAATTAATATTGACACTCGTCTTATTCTGTTGGTCTGGTTTGCAAAGGCTAAAAATGGTCGATATGCAAAAGATTTTACTAGCCAGATAGGATAAGAGCATTATATTTCTTAAATTGTATATTATAAAAGGCAACTGCCTGCAAGAGAAACATCTTAAAACTGAATCTGATTTAGGATATTATCATTATTCTTACAACAGTGTGTTCCTACATCTTTAAAAAATAAAATAAGAGCAAATCCTAAATCAATGTGTGGCTTATTTAAACCACACCCATCCCCTAAAGTAGTGACTAAGCATGCCTCATCATATGCCAACAGTTTTTAATGATTACCTTAAATTTAACATTTATACATTTTTCCCCATGACAGGTCAACACCAGATGTGCACGTGACGTCTGTAAGCACACACACTCTTACTCTCTCACCTTCAATGTCAAATCGAAACACTTGTCCAAGGAAGCCGGATTTGATGGCCAGAAGGAAATTGCGATCTTGGCACTCTGACCTGAACTCTTGCCGAAATAAATTATTTAGCACAACATTTACAATGGTTTAGAGCATGTGATAAACCGCTCCCCCTCACGGCCATTTCCTGGGTTAACTTACCAGTGGATACGCAGTCTGGCACAAAGGTAGATAACACGCACAGCAGGAGAATGCTGGGATAATGAATGCATAATGAACAATAATGAAAAAAACAATAACTATCAACCTGAAGCTTTAGGCTACGTAGTCCAAACTTTAGGCTACGTAAAGCAAACTAAATAAATATGAATAAAAATAATTACATAAAACGTAACTAACGGCCAATTAGCCTACCGTTCGTATTTCCTTCTTAAATTTACAGAAAATATAATAACATTTTGAATTCAAAATGTAATTAACCAAATAACACTGTCTCAGTAGCCTAGGCTACAATCGAGAAGGCCTACCATGAAAGCTGTGAGCCCAGCGCTCCATGAGTAGCTTACCTGATCACCTTTTCATGGACGTTTTTAGTGTGATGATAAATTAGTTCCATGATTGTGTTGTCAAAGTATTTGGAAGAATTTTTGGAAGAATTAAACTTTCTCGTTAATTTTCTTCTTCTTTCTTTGAAATTCTACATTTCAAACTAAAACGTTCTCTTGTAGGCTTATTTTTTACTGAGCAAAAACACCTGACACGTAGCCTAATTGATGGTCGTGATTGTGCACGTGATTGTGATTTTTCACTTTGCATTATTCCCGATAAAATTCTCTGAAACTGCCCTTTTCACCAAAAGATCGACTAAACTTAATAAACATATTTATATACCGCTGTCTCTGGACATGTTTTTTGTTCAACACCTGCACAAGCCGCAGAAATGGACACGTGTTTCTGTAAATCATACAAACCAACTGTAGGAATTTGTTCAAGTGGCGTACCCTCTGCTCATTTCGTGTCACCAACTGAAACTCCTTATTAGCATGCAGCAAGGTCTTGCCTGAGGTTACCTGTCATACGTTTTCATCTTAAGATTGTCATACGTTTGATCTTTGATATGAAGATTTGTAGTAGTAACGGCCTTCTCGAGACCGAAAGAAAACGAAATGATGTGAGTAATATGTCTTTTACTGGGAGTCCCAGTGGAGGTAAGGCCAAGTGATGCACTTCTGCCCTGTGGTCCACAGAGGGCGGTGATGTTTTGACTTGATGGAGCCATAATAGACAAATGCCAATATGAAAAATACATGCCTGATATGGCAACTGTACAGGTGGAGTTGCTAGAACATAATTATGTTCTTATATGATTGCAAAGAAACATAAACTGGCCAAAAATAAATCGCTGAACCAGACTGAAGCGGGAGCACGCCGGTTTAGAAAAATAAGCCCATGCGCAAATACGCAGAAGTCAAGGCAAAGTAAAGACCAATGTCAAAGTAGTCTGTATTCTATATAGGCTTAGTCTATTTAACAACAGTGTCCTGCTCCTCGCCCTCTTCTGTGTATTTGTATATTTGTAAGCGTCATTAATAGTGACAGAATTTTCTATTATTAAGTACTGAGATTGCGCTTTCATTGGAATGATATTTCTTTTTGTAGCCTGAATGGGTAAATAAAACCGTTTGTTTTATCCGTTAGATTCAATATCATCACTTTAAATTGCGAGATCTGCCCCAAAGAGATTAACATTTCGTGCACATCAGATTTTCTTTCGGCGGACCTGTATGAGTTTTCATTTGATGTCATTAGATT
Organism: Synaphobranchus kaupii; assembly: GCA_029718625.1. Lineage (NCBI taxonomy): Eukaryota > Metazoa > Chordata > Actinopteri > Anguilliformes > Synaphobranchidae > Synaphobranchus > Synaphobranchus kaupii. The sequence goes on along the minus strand of CM056389.1, from coordinate 32,485,309 downwards.
AGCTAAAAATTTCATGAGATTAGATGGAAGTATCGTTAAATCTTAATTTATTTGTGCATGGACTATGGCAATGGAAAGACACCTGCTGAACATGCGAAAGATATTTTACTGGCTTCATTCTCACAGGAAAAATGCCTTGACACACTTAGACCTACTTGTATAGATTTTTGAACCAGGTTAGCTAAAAGACTGGTCTCCAGAATAATTCAAATAGGCTAGCCTATTGCACTGAAAAAGTGAAACGTAAATTAAAAAAATCTTCTTCAACTGGTCGCATCTAAAACATTTGACTCAATTAAGTTAAATTAAATTAATTGGCCCTATTATTTTTGATTTCATCTAACGTGTTTATTTATTATTGCAAATTGAATATTTCTCTTCAACATGCTACACAACTTTCTCAGTTTTACATAACCCATATGCAAAATGTCTGTAAATATCATATATGATCATACTTACAAAGTTTAAAAAAAAAATCATATATGTTTATTCGTATTATATTATATATTTGTATTTGACACTTACAATTCTTATACAATCTCTCAATGTTTTTTTAAGGGAGTACCATGTTAAGGAACTATTTAATTTTAGTCTGAAATGTATATGCTAGTTCTATACCACATATTTATTTTTGTTATTTTAATTTAATTAAGTTATTAATTAAGTTGTGCATATGGCATATGTGATTTTTACAGACCTTTTGCATATGGAAAGCCCATTTATACAGCTGGATAATTTACTGGAATATAGTCTTACCTATCGATGTCAATGAGTTCCGGCGCTGCTCGTCAGAGGATGTAACTAAGTAAGGGTTGCGTACTGGAAGGTTGAAAAATTTATCTTTAACATTGACATTACAAACGCTATCTCGTTCCTGATCCTTAGATGAACTGGACTTGACAAAGGAAGTGGATTTATATTTTGAATGACCTTGAGACTGTATTAGCTTATTAACTACCTTCCCTCTATTGCCACATCTTTGACATTCCTTTTCAATTATATTATTCGTATGAATTATAAGAACTAAATCACTCGTTTTGCTCTTAAAGGACCTTTAGGCTAATGTTACCCCTTTCTGTCATTTGTTTTGTTAGAACCTTCTGGAATTTTGGTCTACCTAGGTCCATCGCCTTACAGCTGGGTTAACTACTGTTTACCTTCTGGAAACTTTAACAGCACCCCTGCCCTGCTCCCTCTATTTTTTCACACAAGCACGCAGACACACACGCACGCGCGCGCGCACACACACACACACACACACACACACACACAAAAGTAGTGGCACCCTTGACAAAGATGAGACAATAGGTATAAAATAATCAATTAACCCCTCGATAATAATATAATTAATTGCACCCTTTTTTGTATTTTTATTATTAGGCCTACTAATTTTCAATAGGTCTACAATAGAGTGGTAGGCTAAGTTGTAGCTCTCCTTCCCTTTGTTGCGTCCATCTTAATGAAATCAATGAAACCTTTAATTTAAAAGTGTTAACAGGGAATATGATTTGCCTCGAAAAATATAGAACTCACGTCGACTGTCTGCAATGCGTAACAAGATAGCCTGCTATTATGCTACGGAGCACGACACTATGTTCACGTGTCCTCAGGCGCTCACTTTAGGCCTCCGCCTGTTCATTTACCACACTATCACTCATGTTAACTGCAGCTTTGTAAAAATGAATGTGATAGCCTTGCCTTAGCCAACTCCACGCTCACCCACACCGCTTTGGCCTGTCACATAATGTTAAAACCGGTGGATACCCTCCCCAAAGCCAAACTTATCGTAATTTAAGCAATGTTTACTTTATTGATTGAAGCTGGTGCACGTCATTATGTTGGTGTTAAGCGTTCTGAATTGCCTTTCTTGTCTCTGACACTCCTAGGTACATGGATAAGTTTGTATCGACTAGTTTTCTCACATTGCCTGTGTTCCTTTTTTCATATCACTGACCCCATTTCCCGAGTACAGACTGTGACTGCTTGTAGGCCAATGTCTGAACAGTCCTATGCCTTTAAACACTGAGCAGTGCACTAACCCAAATGCAAGTGTCTTTGCTATCTTACACCCGGCGCAGGGTTCATTATAGCGCCTAGTGCTCACGTCGTTTAAATACCAAGTACTCTTGCGCCCATTGCAAGTGAACTGGGCGTGTTGGTCTTAAGATGAGGTGTGGCCAGGATCATTTTTAGCGTATTGCTATCTTGAGCCAGCAGAAAGCGCTTGCGCTAAAACCACCACAAACCTGGTCTAAAGTCATGTCACAGTTGTTTACATGTTATTTTAACAGCGCATATAAGTGCGTCTACATAGGCGTGTGCACAACGCATGTACACCCTCCTGTCTGTTACACACAGGGGCGCGCACAACCATGACTAAAAATATCAAGATTACAATGTGAAATATTATTATTGTGTAGGCTATATCAAAAAAATGCATAATAATAAAAGGGTCCATAGGTCAAAGAGCACATACCTGTCCCTCAGCGAAGGGGAATGCTGCATTACATTGCTTTCAGCCCACTCCATCAACAACCAGGCGATGTGCGATGGTACGTGTAAGGTTACATGTATAGACTATTCGCAATTATCCTGGATCATAGATTAGCCTATATTTGCCAATAATTCCTGTAATCTTCTGGGGTGACAATCTTTTGTTACAAGACAATGGCTATCCATTAAAAACTTTTCTGATAACACCTATATCAAGCCTAATGCGCAAATTGTCATTTACACCTAATGCGTGAATTCAATGGAAAAGTCGCGCACTGCAATAGACGGACATTTGAGTTCTGAAAATGTGCTTCAGATGTCATTACAATACAGCTCTCTAGGCCTACAGCCTGTAAGTAAATAGAATGGTTTTGACTGAAAAAAGTTCAGAACCTTGTCCAGTGAATATTGCATTTATTGTTTTTCAAATAGGCTACAGCAGATTCGCTGTGCATAAGGTTTTTTCGATAGCCTACGGTTAAAAAACTGAGATAAATGTAATCATGTTAACTGAATTTTAACCTTATTCTTCGTCCTGTTATTCCATAACTGAACAAAACGATTTTAAAGAGAACTAAGCGTCTAATTAGAAACAAAAACAAATTTGCACACAATTAATTCACAATTAATTTTAATGCCATTCTCTGCATGTGCGCTTTAACTTCATGCAGGAGCAGGCCTGCTGTAAATTGCACTTTTCACAGTCTCCCCGGGAAAGTGGACTCGTTTTAAAACGTTGGTCACATTTCCATCAGTAGGACATTATAAAACAAGGTAAAATATGCGTGAACCATGGGTTGCCAACCTGACAGCTTTATTGTATTTAGTGTCATCATTAAGGCAAAATAACGGTATTTAATCAATATTAGAATGCAGGTAATGAACTTTGGATGAAGCTTGAACTTCGAGAACTCCATGAGGACATCCTCATGGAATAGATGTTTGACAATGCTTCATTGCTTTTAACAAAATTTAACTGCATACATTTTGTAAAATAACAGCACTGTCGGGAATTACTGCGCCGGTGTTAAACCCTAATGTTAAAGATTATTATTGTGTATATCAAAACACGTAATAATGGTTAGTCTGAAAAATATTGATAATACTATTGATCCATATAACCTATTCCTTGATCGCACTACACAAGCACAAGCATGCCTGTTTCGCCATCATATTCCGCCTAGGTGGAAAAGCAGGCTTTTAAAGGGAATGGGATATGACCTTATGATTGGTTTATTGCATCCTACGCCCAAGACACACCTATAATTAATGAAGAGTCTAGGTTCCACCCATTAGGACCTTGCGCCTTACTTAGCGCTCAAATAACGCGCCGTCTAACTAGCAAAAGTGGACTGGGACACGCCCTAAATGCACTTGCGCCTAGCGTTTTAGACGATGCGCTTGGTCACATTTCCATAAGCAGAATGAACTTCGGATGAAGCTTGAACTTCGAGAACTCCATGAGGACATCCTCATGGAATTGATGTTGACAATGCTTCGAAATTCGAAACGAAATTCGCTAAACAAGTAGGCTAATTTGGCATTTTTCTAAGGTGAGACAGAAGCCAATGGTAGCTTATTCTCAGCTGTTGCAGGTGCTTTTAATGAAATTTACCCGCATTTATTTTGTAAAATAACAGCACTTTCTGGAATTACCGGGAATTTCATTATTCATGGAATTTCCGAATAATATTGATCATACTATCGATCCATATAGCCTATTCCTTGATCGCACTAAACACGCACGAGCATGTCTGTTTCGCCATCATATAAGCAATCCGCCAAGGTGGAAAAGCAAGCTTTTAAAAGGAATGGGATATGACATTTTGATTGGTTTATTGCATGTCACGCCCAAGACACACCTGTAATTAATGAAGAGACTTGGTTCAGCCCATTTGCATGTTGCGCCGTGCTTAGCGCTCAAAAAACACGCCATCAAACTAGCAAAAGTGGACTTGGACACGCTCTAAATGCACTTTACGCCATGTGTTTAGACAAATCGCTAAGATCACCAAGATAGAGCCCTTGGTATTTAAACGATGTGAGCGCTAGGCGCTATAATGAACCCTGCGCCGGGTGTAAGATAGCAAAAACACTTGCGTTTGGGTTAGCACCACTTAGTGCCATGTGTAAGATAGGGACCAAAGACTCCATTGTGCTGAAACATAATAGACAGAACATAGGAGGGGAATATCTAGTCTACTCTCAGGTACAAGTGATCAATTTCTTTTTACCAAGCTGGTCATCCTCAGACTACGAAGCCCCTAAGGTGACATGGGGGAAAAAAAAATTTCTGGTAAACAAAAAGAAAATTCTCATTGTTTTGTGTTCCCTAAGGAGACATGGGGAGACAGTTTTTTTTCTGTAACCTTTTCTCCATTCAGGACCCCTTCTTTGGGAAGAAAAGCATGTTGAAAGAAAGGGGGTTGTAGAAAGCAAAGGGGGCGTGCCAAACGCAATTTTCTATTGGTCGATAATTCTGTTAGTCAAACACATTATCCAATCAAAAGCATCCTCCAAAGAAGTAGGTGTAGCCTATCCAAAGCCTTCAGGAAGTGCGGCTCCTTTGTTTCTCTTGGTAGGTACGCAAACATGTCGGTGAGTAAATAATGCCTGAAAACAAAAGTTGTGATATTTAGCCTACGTAAAGTGTTGCATATATAATATGAAAATGGCGTTTTGAAATTATCGCCAGGAAATTGTGGTTGCCTTTTTTTGTTTTGTGTATAGTTACCAGCCTAGCCAGAAGCACAAATTGATGACACACCAGTGCCCAGTTGTTCAGAAGTAATCTGATCAGATTTCGGCTATCGGATTGGATCAAATCTTGAAAATTGGTTGTTCAAAAGAAAAAAAGGATTCTGAAATCAGATTAGATCACGTAATCCAGTCTTGGTTTTGATCTGGATCAAACCTTCAGTATGTGTTGTTCAAGTAGGATTAGTAGGATTGGGATACCTTTGATCCAAAAAAATCTGGATTATCCTGATCCCAGCAGAAGGGTGGATTTCAGCAACAAAATGTAATAAAACTTTAAAATTGGTCAAATAATACAACATTTGTATCATGTAGTAGTTAACTATTGGACATTTAGCCTTTTTATTATTTAAAACACGTGTTCAAAATATCCACAATGTATTTGTGAATAATGTATATTTGTTTGTTTTATTTGTTGTGGGTCAGATGAGGGGTCTGACTGTTTAAAAGAAATTGAAATTGGAAGGGGATGTTTGTATTTTCTTATTGTGCTGTTTTCTGTCTCTTCAAATAAAAACACTTAAAGTGACCCCACGCTGGCTATTCTACCTGTTGTTCTTTACATAACTAGTAGCCTACATTGTGATATGTTGTCCCATTTAGAGCACTGGTAATCCGGATTTGGTAATCTTGAAGGGCCAGTTGTTCAAAGGTAATCTGATTGGATTTTGGTGATCGGATTGGATCAAATCTTGAAAATGGGTTGTTCAAAAGGGAAAGAAGGATTCTGAAATCGGATTAGATCACGTAATCCAATCCTAGTTTAAATCTGGATCAAATCTTCAGTTTGTGTTGTTCAAAACTTTCCTGTGGGATTTGGATAACTTTGATCCAAAAAAACAGGATTATCCTGATCCCAACAGGGGGTAGGATTTCAGGGTGGATTTCAGGGAGAAAATGTAGTAAAACTTTAAAATTGGTCAAATAATACAACATTTGTATCATTTAGTGTATATACTTTTATTTATATTTTGCACTTGACTTGTGTAACTGTTACAGTGATAAAGTAGATAAAGTAGACAGACTACCAATTAAGCCTTTCAGTATAGTAAAGTAAAAATAAAATAAAAATGATCCCCCAAACAGATTCCAATAACAAACAAAAATAATATATTACATTTTTCTCATTTCAAAGAAACAATCATCAGAGATGAACCTGTCAAAAATAATTTCTAACAATTGCATCCCTCACTACACGTCCAGTCAGTCCCTCATTCTGACTGAACGGCAGAGGTTGGTCTGGTTCTTCATCAGGCTCAGGTGCATCATCAACATTATCACAGAGAGGGACATTGCGCCTGGAAGCTATGTTGTGCAGGACAATACACGCAAGTACTATGTTGCATGCTCCCTGTGGTTCCACTCGCAAGTAGTTAAGGCATGCAAAGCGTCTCTTCAGAACTCCATTTAAACGCTCAATTGCACATCTTATTTTGCAATGAGCAGTGTTGAAGCGTGCCTGTGCAGGTGTGGTTGCTGCAAGAAAAGGAGTCATCAGCCATGGTAGGAGTGGATAGGCACTGTCTTCTAATATTATGCCATCCGGTCGGTTGGTTTGGAGCTCTCTGTATAAAGCACTTTCCCTCAGGATACGTGCATCATGAACAGACCCAGGCCACTTCACAACGCAGTTTGTGATGATGAGGTCAGCGTCGCCCACAGATTGGATGTTGATGCTGCGCCTCCCCTTTCGGTTGATGTACTCCCAATCCCTCTCATGAGGTGCTTGTATATGCACATGAGTGCAGTCAATAACCCCAATAGTATTGGGCATGTTCCCCAAAAGAAAAAACTTGTGCTTGGTCTGGGCAATCTGGTCAACCTTTGGAAGTGAAACAAACTGATTGACCAGGCTGGCCAATGCAATTGACACAGCTTTCACTACATCACTCACAGTTGATTTGTCCACTCCTATATTGTCACCAACAACTTGGTAGAAAGTCCCAGATGCATAGAAGCGCAGAGCAATGAGGACCTGTTCATCCACAGACAGACTGTGACTCCTTCGGGTTCTCCGTTGAAGTGTTGGCCTGACAAGGTGTGCAATGTACTTAATATCAGCATTCCCAAAGCGAAAGCGAGCATACAGTTCTTCAGTGGTGTATTGCTCCAGTGGTTTTGCACGCTCAACATACACCCTTTGACGGTATCTTCTTCCACCAAAATGGTGGTAGCGATGAACAATACCTGCCATGCCAGTGCCTATCTGTTAGTCCTCTGAGAGAGGCTGAATATAAGATAGCTGTCAAATACCCACCCACTGATTAGCTGACGTGCTTTGGCTTGTGTTCAAATAAACCAATCATGCCCAAGGCCTATAAATAGGCTACTATGTTCATTACAACAGATGAGGTGGAACCATGGACTCAAAAGGACCTAATTTCACTTTGCAGAAACCAATGCACTGCTGGAGGGTGTTAAGTGCCATTATGCCTCAGTAGTAGGAATTTCTGTTGCAGGTGGAATGGTGACTAACAGAAGGAAGAAAGACATTTGGGTTGAAATCACCCAGAATGTAAATGAGAGAAAAAATAAGAAACACTTAAAATGACCACGTTGGCTCTTCTACCTGTTCTTCTTTACATAGCTGGTAGTCCACATTGTGATATGTTGTCCCATTTAGAGTACTAGTAATCCAGATTTGGTAATCTTGAAAACTGTGTATCTGGATCAGGGTGATCCAATCCAATGTTGCTTTGAAAAACCGGCATGAAACTAAGACGGATTACCTGATCCTGGATAGCATAAAATGGGATTTCCAAATCCGGATAATTTTGATCCAGATTAAATTTTTTGAACAACTGGCCCGAAAGGTTTGTATCTGGATCAGGGTGATCCAATCCAATGTTGCTTTGAAAAACCGGCACAAAAGTAAGATGGATTACCTGATCCTGGATAGCAAAACATGGGATTTCCAAATCCGGATCATTCTGATCCAGATTAAACTTTTTGAACAACTGGGCCCAGGAGTCACACAGACAGCGGTCTGTGCAGCATGGAAGTAAGTTCTGGGACATTGTCAGCACATCAGTGTTCAGAAGATAGGCTCACTTGCCTGGTTGGACAGTAAGTTCTATCCTTTACATAGAAATTTGTTTATTTACCTTGTAAATCACTCTGTTATATGTTGAGCTTATTTATTTATTATGCACGTAGAATTTGTTTTATGGCATGTTCATGGTATTAAACTATGGTTAGTACTTAACTGTTCTTTATAGTACTTAACTGTACATTAACATTTCTTGTATGGAGTGCACTTTTGAATCTTACATCAGACAATTATGTATTTTTAAATGTGATTTCAGGCTGTGTCAATGGGGAATGTTATTCGAAGAATTCCAAAATGAATACCGCAAAATGAGTACCAGGTTTCAGAATATTTGGAATGTGGCACATCCTATAAAGACATTCCCAAATGGTTCTCTGGCAATGGGAAGAAGGGAGTGTTCTATGCTTTTTATTCAACTATGGACTTTCGGGGCTTCTGTTCCAATGACTGTTTTTATGAAAGTGGCTGTCATTTCTGAGTTGCTTTCTTACAAAACTCATGGTAGCAGTATTACCCTCCCAGTATGGGAAGAGGTTTAAAGTTTTGTTATTTGTTTTACCTTTTTTTTTGTACAAATTTATGTAAAAGTTCATATTTTCATTAAAATGCACAAGTGAATCTTTCTTGTGTTTTTTCCCCTCACATTAATGCTGAAACAAGAGTAGTGATTGCCTGATTACTATACTTGATTTGTACCGGTTAGGCTGCATCTTGTTTTTCATGTGTAAGCTTACTGACACCCTGATGTTTCATAGAAAAAACAAAATATTGCAATCTTATTTTATTGACACAGCTTAATTCCATTTACTCCTCATGCCACATGATCCACTTGTTCAACATGCGTGCTTAACGTGTGTGACGGAATTATGGAGAATGCGCATGTGTGTAGTTTACGGAATTATCCACCAATAGAAACAAGCTTTCGACACGCCCCCTTTGCTTTCACATTTGAAAGAAGGGGTCCTGAATGGGGAAGAAAAGTTCATAGAATTTATTTTTATGATTTGTATCAACTAATTTATTGGGGCTGTCCAATGATTTAAAAAATAACTTGTAATAATCACAGGCTTTGCTCTGATTTATCACACATTTTTTAAATTGCTCTAATGAAGCCCTAATTAAGGATTTTCCCACGGAACATGAAATTACTTAGTATTCCAATGGTAAAGAAAACACATAAAAATTAAATAACATTTAGTCACTTTCTATTTCCAATTATCCTTTTGGTAAGACAATGCATCTCTTCACAGGAATGGGCAACTCAGGAGTCTGGACACCTGGCACTAGTTTGTATAAAACTATGCCGCATCAAAGCCCAGGGAACTAGAGGTAAATTATGTTGGCCCTGGATAAACATAGTTTAAAAAAAAACTGATTGGCTTTCTAAGAATTTTGTGAGCCAGCTGACTTCTCTTACTCTGGTCACACATTGTGAACAGTGCAGTGTGGCCAGGGTAGCAAGAATATAAAGTTAATTGAATTAGCTTTTAAATACAGAGTTCAGAACTTCAAGGGTATATTTGTGGAAGCAGAAAGTAAGACCAGAATTTATGTCAATTCTTTGACAAAATCGATAACTGTCTGATTTCTTTTTACTAATCACATTTGCTTTTTACGATTTACAATTTAGTAATTTAGTAGACATTTTTAGCCAAAGTGACTCACAAACGTCACATGGTAAGCCTACAATCATATAAGCACCACTGTCAATGTGTATGCATCAGGATTGGCAAAAATACAGAGAGAGAAGGGTTTGGTTTTTAAAAAATAGAACCTTTGAAGTGATGTAGTCTGAAAAGTTAAGTTCTTATATGTTTGCAGGAAACAGCAAATGGATCTGTCTTCCTGACTGATTGGGGAAGGTTGTTCCACAATCAGGAGATGAGGACAGAGAGCGACTGCCGAGTGCCTGAAGAGATGGACAGTCAGCTGCTGATGGGATGTTGAGCAGAGAGGTCCAGTTGGAGTATATGGTGTAATTACATTACATTACATTACAATCATTTGGCAGACGCTTTTATCCAAAGCGACGTACAATAAGTGCATATTGAAAGTCATTGACGCGACTACAAAGCAAATCCGACAAAGCACAACTTTCTCACAGCGTAGGAGCTATCCCTAGTAATAAACATGAGTAGTACACACAGTCAGCTATACATTCTGAACTATAAAATAACCAAAAACACAAGTTAAATAGAAAACAAGCAAAAAAAACAGGAAGCGAGTACTATAGAATGGCCCTATATAGGTATTTTAGTCGAGGTGGAGTCTGAAAAAGTGCGTTTTCAGACCACGACGAAAAACAGACAGTGTTTCAGCTGAGCGCAGCAGAGTGGGGAGTTCGTTCCACCACTGGGGAGCTAGGGTGGAAAAGCTCAGCAGTCGGGACGAGCGGGAGCCGTTAACACGGAGGGGGGGAAGTGCAAATCGCCCTGCAGCAGCAGAGCGAAGTGGTCGAGCAGGAGCGTAGTGCTGGATTAAGTCCTGTTGGTAGGAGGGGCCTGACCTTTTGGCTGCAGTGTAGGCCAGGGTCAGAACTTTGAACCTGATCCTGGCCACGACCGGCAGCCAGTGGAGTGACCTCAGCAGGGGGGTGACGTGCGAGAACTTTGGGAGGTTGAACACAAGCCGAGCAGCCGCGTTCTGGACCAGTTGTAGGGGCAGAATGGCGCAGGCTGGTAGGCTTGCGAGAAGGGAGTTGCAGTAGTCCAGGCGTGAGGTGACCATGGTCTGGACAAGAAGCTGGGCGGAGTAGGTGGTCAGGTATGGCCGAATTCTCCTGATGTTGTACAGGAGGAACCTGCAGGACCGTGGGGTGGATCCCCTCCAGGCCAGCTGGTAGGATTAGTCAGTAAGATATAAATACAATCTTGTGAGGATGGAGGCTGAGACGCTCATCACCACAAGGGATGAGCGAGTCCAGTGGTTGACTGAATGCAGGAAACAAGTCAAGAAGTATGATTATGGAGCTGAGTACTGAGTTGAAACTGGATTGGTTGGCGTCAAAGAGGTTATTGTGTAGGAGACAGTTTCAAACTCGAGAGCAACTGATAAAAGAGGAGATGAATTATGACCTCACAAATAGGGTCAAGAGGACAGGTAGTAGGGTGGTGGGATTTTAAGAGTCAAAGGGTTTGGAGGGGGTTGAGAAGGAGGATCGAGATATGGGGGGCTTAGTAGGTGGGGAGACGGTTGCAGGAGAAGTGCCGGCCTTGTGGGTAGGTGGGAACTACACCAAGGTGAAGCCAAAGGTCTCTAGGATGGGGATGAAGGTGGAAGACTATGAGGTGTGAAGCTGGAGGATGAAGTCACCAAGAAGCAGAACAGGGGTGATATTAAGATTAGAGTTTGAGTCTGTATGAACTCAGGGGAAAGTTCTGGTGAGCTGCTTCAGTTGTACATTTTGGATAATGTCATGTCATAGGGCAGGGTACATTTAATATGTAATACAACAATTGTAGCAAAACCAGTTTGACAGTTTGATAATTGCCTGTGTAATAACATACAGTATGTTATTCAGCTTCTCCAATCAGCATTAACTCTCATTGCAGGCTTATTGTACTGTATGGATACTGTAGGATACTATACAGAGCAGCAGCCATCCTTGATGTCATTGTAAACATCACTGCTCTTCAGTGACACATTCAACTGGATCACAGTTTCAACAAAGTACACAGTTGTAACAAATGGACTGCACAAGACAAGTGTGATTTTACCTGAGTCTGACTATTACCTCAACAAGGCTGTGTGTGTGTGTGTGTGTGTGTGTGTGTGTGTGTGTGTGTGTGTGTGTGTGTGTGTGTGTGTGTGTGTGTGTGTGTGTGTCTATGTGTGCTATTTTTCTAAGGTTTGCTAATCTTTTTTTTTTTTTACATAATTGAAAAGTATTATGGTCACATTAACATAGTATATGAATAGCACTGTGTGCAGAAATGGCGATGTTGTCAGGATGGGGGGGTGCCATTTTTATTTGAGTCCCTGCCAAAAATGTCTGTGCATTGATGCATTAACACATTAACGTTGACAGTCCTAGTATTTATTTGTAATTTTCTTAATCTCAACCAGATTTGACAGTGTAATATGCAGCATGTTGCAGAATCAGGCAGAAGGATATGATTATGCAGTAACTGAAAAAAGGAACAAATGCACATATTTCCTTTACGGCGACTCACATCAAGCAGTTATGGTCAAGGTTCAAGGCTGCCATTGGATATGGAGTCATTGGCAATATAAACATAAGCCAGACTTGCTTTTAAATTGGATCAAAGTTTCATGAGTCAAGAATAATTCCTGAAGTGTGGACCTAGAAAGGAATATAATCTATGTGGAGGGAGGGAGGGAGAGAGAGAGAGAGAGAGAAAGAGAGAGAGAGAGAGAGAATAACTGCAACGTCAGTTTTGGTCATACATGCTCAAATGCCTGACTGACACTGTTCGGTGGGTGGGGTTTGGGCCAGTTTTATTGCCATGAAGATTATGGTTGTCATTAGCTTTGTGACTTTTATCACTGTTCCTCTCTGTTACTTATTAACTGGTGGCACATGGAAAGCTTGCTCTGTGGCAGTGACTCCAGAGATAAAACCGCTCATTTCAGTTGATGGAGCTCAAATAATGTAAAGTTGCATATTTGCAGAAAAAACATTTGACAGAGTTGCCCTCTATGCACATATCTGAAGTCTCGTGTGTGCACACTCTGACCAGTCATTACAATGACAGTCATAATTAATTGCACGTATTGGACATACATATAACCAGTTCCAGTATTGGCCTGTTGTGATAGGAGAGCCATGTACCTACATTCTTGCTGGTAGTTAATAGAACAGCCATTAAAGTCATTAAGTGCATCTTATTACTTTACTGATACCCACATCCATATCACTGATACTATATTCTAACACTAATAATACACAATGGTCTCATAATACATTTCATTATGTATTACACTATGGACACCATCTGTATTGTTCTGATATTACGTATTGTTGTTTCTTTTTTGCAGTATGTCCATTTCTCTTATAGTTTGGTCAGACAGATTTTCACCATTCAGAAATAATTGCATTCAAAAAATCTATATTTATTTCAGTAACGTAAAATGCAAAAATGATTTTATTAGGGTATGTTATGTGTACACAGAAAAAATAAAATTGGTTGTAAACCAACTCTGAAAATATCAGTTCAGTTCAGCAGAACATATTTTATTTTAGTCCAAATGGGATAAAATGTACTCTTGTCAGAATTTATTTACTGGAGTTGTATTGCTGTGTAGCTGAATACACATTGAACTGTGACATGCATTTGTTACAGCCCTTGTTGAAAACAATTATCTTTTTTAAACCAAAGAAGTACAAACAGCCATTACACTCTTGCACAAATTATATTGTTTCTTGCTAAATGGTCTTTATTGGGGTCCAAATTCCATCCAGACCACATTTGCTTCTGTGTGTGCATATGTGTGTGCATGCCTCCATGTGTTTTGTCTGTGTTTCTGTCACCATGTACTTGTGTCTCTGACTGTGTGTGTGTGTGTGTGTGTGTGTGTGTCCACTAGCCCTAGTCTAGCTGTAAATCCCAATGATTGATTGGAGCCTGATACAGAGACTCCACCGAAACTCCTGCCCACAAAATACCTTGGCTATTCAAGGTTGTGTAAACCTTATATTTGATTAATAACACATTGGCATTTAGTGGTTAGTTTACACACATACACACACACACACGCACACACACACACACACACACACACACACACACACACACACACACACACACACACACACACACACATACCAACAAATATGCAAGTACATTATAGAAACCAGATGTAAGTTTACAAATATTTTATTAATTTTATTCAATAATCCTTTTGCCAGGTTGTCAAAAGATGACAGGAGGATTTCACTACATTTACAGAGAGCTTTGTTCAGTATTTGTCATGTGAGGATTAGAATTTGAGGAATTGACGTGTTCAGATCCATTGAACCGTAACAAATATAAGCCCATATCTACACTTTCAGTTCTAGCTAAGATTTTGGAAGGCCTTATAAGTAATCAATTAAAAGAGTTCTTATTAGCACATGGTATTCTCAATGAGTTTCAGTCTGGTTTTAGACATAAAAACATAGTACTGTCACCACTACAATGAAGGTCTTAAATTATATCATCAATGCACTTGACTTGAAAGAGTACTGTGCTGCACTATTTTTAGACCTATCTAAGGCGTTTAACACGGTTGACCAATCAGTTATGTTACAGAGGCTGGTTAACATAGGGCTGTCTTCTAAAACTGTTTGATGGTTCAAAAATTACCGAGCATTCAAAATGGTGTCCCACAAGGGTCCATATTAGGTCCTATTTTCTTTACAATCTCTATCAATGATCTATGTTGTAATGTTATGAATACACTGTTTAATTTTTATGTGGACGACACCATTATGTACAGCTCTGCCTGAAGGAACTGCAGTTAGCTTTTAATGTTGTACAGAGAAAACTTTGTGAGTTAAGACTTTTACTAAATGTTGATAAGAGTAAAATGATGTGCTTTTCAACAGGCAGGTATCGGAGATTGTTACCTTAAATAAAAGGTTGATTGGACAAGTTTCAATTTACAAATACCTGGGTTTTCTCCTGGATGAAAATCTGTATTTTAAACATCATATTGAGGGTTTTATGAAACAACTCAGGGTGAAATTGGGTTCCTATTATAAAATAAATTTTCTCTTTCTTTTGGTGCAAGGAAATAATTAGTTCAAGCGACATTGGTTATGGTGATATTTTAAATGCATGCAAATTCAACCAGTTTGAAAATGTTAGACTCAATATAGCATGCAGCCTTACGATTTATCTCTGAATCAAGTTTCCGTGCACATTTTTATACACAGAACTTATACAAGAAAGTTGGTTTTTCATCCTTACTCAACCGTAGCATGGAACACTGGTGCATTTTTCTTTAAAAGGCCATCTTGCAAGAACATCCTCCATATTTATGCTCCTTACTGACTCCCCAAATTATCCATAGCTTCAAACTTCGATCACAGGGACAAATCAAGTATGTCATTCCTAGAACACATGCTGTTTTTGTTGAAAATGCTTTTAAAGTCTTTGCACCCTCATCCTAATTTTACACTACTATTTTATTATGAAGATTACAAAAACAGAATTAAGGACTACTCGGTCACTGAATGCACATATTTTGCTAAATAGTATACTGAACTCCGATGCATTAGGCTGTCTGTCATGTCGTGTTTTTATGGGAAACTTTTTGTGCTGCTGTCCTGGCCAGGATTCCCTTGTAAAAGTGATTTGAATCTCAATTGGAAATATTCCTGGTAAAATAAAAGTAGATAAAATAAGGAGTGTTTTTAAGAGTAGGCATGTATTTTTTTAATTTTCGTATTGATCTTTAATCAAAACAGACACACATACAATTATTTTATTTATTTTTTTATATTAAAAAAATCTAATTCTCCATTGGAACAAACATATTAAGAGTGATTGATGACCTGGGGGAAAAGAAGCCAGGCTGGACATTAGCTGTCTTATTAGAGATTAGACTCACCACTGACTTAAGCGCACCATTGTTTGAATGAGGAGTTATATTCACCTCTATATCAGTGGCTAATTAATAGACTCTTTACACTCACTCTAGGAGATCACCACTGAGAGAAGCTCCCACTTACTGGGTGATAACAGGCAAGATGACTACTGTGCAGTTTTGCCAGACCATCACAACAGTTACTGGCAAAAGTGTTTCTCAGCATTCACACTGGTGATACTTTTTCCTTCAGTTGTTGAACAGTGGTTCTGTTTTGGGGAACAGTGAATAAAAGTGAATTTGTTGATGCTGCTCTTGTTGTTTGAGGAAACATTTTCACTAAATTCAGTGAACTAAAAAAGTGAACTATACAAGAAATGAATAATTTTTAAAAAAGTGCACGTTCTAGGAAAAGATAAATAGCATTAAATGCTAACAAGATTGAGGTGCGCACCACTGTGTACAGCTAACCTCTTCAGTATTAGAGCAGTAAAACCAAGGCTCTGGTAAACTGACAGCCATAAACCTAACTTTTATGAGGGGGAGGAAACCGTCTGACATTTTCTTATTTCTGAGACCACAGGGGGGTTTGTATGATTGTCCCCTGGTGAGAATTCTATGCATCCCATGAACCCTGTCCATTTTGTGTCATGTTTCATGCATTGGCCAATGACGGATGTGTCTGTGGGTTAACACTAATGGGAAAAGAAATGGGGGAGGCCTGCTGTGTTGAACTTTAACTCCCCTTGACATCTTGTGTGATTTATGTTTATAGTTTGGGAGATAAAAGAGGGTAAAACAACATTTACGAAAAACAACTCTACAGGCACTATCCCAATCTTTTCTACTGAACTTTTTTTTTTCTATTGATGCTTGTTTAAGGGGTTGGGGTTCCATTTGTAAGCTATAATCTCCATAGCTGGACTTACAATTGTTTTCATCCTCTAGCTTCCTACAAGGTTTTATACAGAGAAATTCATATTAAGGCTTTCTCGCAGTTCATTTTCGAATAGATCAGAGGCAATTACTTCTTCTTAGTAAAAGTTTTCCTTTTCCCCCACAATTAAGCATTCAAAAATCACTCATAAGCATAAGAACATAAGAATATGTAATCACAAGAACAAGCCACTGAGCCCACCTAAAAAAAAACATCAAATTTACTAAATTCATTTATCTCAGTTTAAAATGATTAAAAATGCCATAAACCTTAATAATTAGCGTAGTTGCCTGTCTGTTGCCTCCTTGCTTGTCGCATTTTAGTGAAATTGACAATGAGGCGCTTGAAGAAATAGTGCAGCATCTTAAACCATCTACTCATTAGATCCTGCACCCTCTAGCTTTTTAAAAGCTAACTTTAGTTATTTATCTTCAGAAATACTGCAAATAGCTAACTGCTCACTCCGGACTGGCCTTTTTCTGAAATCTTTAAAAACTGCAGTCATTAAACCTCTTTTAAAAAAAAAAATTTAGACCCATTCAAATTAAATAATTATTGCCCTATTTCTAACCTTCCCTTCATTAGTAAGATTCTTGAGAAGGCTGTTTCTAATCAACTTAACAATTTTTTAAACCAAAACTGCCTTTTTGACACTTTTCAGTCTGGTTTTAGACCCCATCACAGCACAGAAACGGCACTCATCAAAGTTTTAAATTACATTCGCATAAACAGTGACTCAGGTAAAATCTCTGTTCTTGTTCTGTTGGATCTCAGTGCAGCCTTTGATACTATAGATCATCAAATACTCATTGACAGACTACATCATTGGATTGGGCTCTCGGGCACAGCTTTAAACTGGTTCAAATCCTACCTACATGATAGAGATTACTTTGTAACCATTAATAACTACCAATCAGAACGGATTCCATCCTCGGTCCTCTATTGTCCAACTTATATATGCTCCCCCTCGGTCAAATCTTTCAAAGTTACCAAATGTCATACCACAGCTATGCGGATGACACACAAATTTACCTGTCATTTACTCCTGACGACTACAACCCTATTGACTCTCTATACCAATGCTTAAAGCAAGTTAACAGCTGGATGTGTCAAAACTTTCTCCAGCTAAACAAAGACAAAACCAAAATTATTGTTTTCGGGAGCAAAGAACCGAGACAAAAAATAGCTCTCCACCTTGACACTCTTGGTTTGCAAACAACCATGCAGGCCAGAAACCTAGGTGTACTCATTGACTCTGATCTCAACTTTGATAACTATGTCAAGTCGATAACCAAATCCGCCTTTTATCATCTTAAGAATATAGCAAGAGTCAGAGGCTTTATGTCTAAACAAGACCTAGAAACCCTCATTCATGCCTTCATTTCAAGTAGGGTTGATTACTGTAATGCTCTCTTCACTGGTCTCTCAAAAAAGTCCATTAAACGGCTCCAACTTATTCAAAACGCTGCTGCCAGGCTTCTTACAAGGACTAAAAGAAGTGCACACATTACTCCAATCCTTATAGGGGAGGCAGCCTTTAGTTTTTACCCATAGCTGGAACCTACTACCCTACGACCTTAGACATGCCTCTTGTATTATGTCTTTTAAATCTGGTCTGAAAACTTTGCTCTTCTCACGGGCCTTTGACTGAAATTCTGCTGCATTGTACTGCATTTTATTGTACTTTTATTAAGCCCAGCCGGTATTTTTAACTCTATTGTTTCTTGTTTTATTTATCTTAGAGTGTTCCATTAGGTCCTGTCTGTCTATTAAAAAGACAGAGTCACTTCTATCTTTTCTTTTATTCTTTTCTAATTTATTTATTTTTAAGCTTATTTATCTTTTAAAGCTGTTTTATCTTTTATTTATTTTTATCTCTTTTTTAAATTTTTTAATTTTTTTAAATTTTTATTCTTTCTTTTTCTGCACCGCATGTACTTAGATAAATACTGTTATCTGATGTTCAGTTGTTGCCTGTTATCTGTTGAGCACTTGAAAAGTCCTCTATAAAGTTGGGCAAAGAAAAAGAGGCCGTAGTGCGCTCAACTTGAGGCCGTAGTCCGCTCAACTTAAAAGTTTGATTAAAAGTTTGATTAGTGACCGACGGGTCCGTCACTCTGTGGAGTGATTCAAACTGTGGAGGCTGTATGTTGCTCCCACCCATGGGCTAATATGTAAAAAGAGGCCGGAGTGCACTCAACTTGAGGCCGTAGTGCGCTCAACTTAAAAGTTTGATTAGTGACCGACAGGTCCGTCACTCTGTGGAGTGATTCAAACTGTGGAGCGTAGCTGGCAGGCACCTGCAGCGGAGCTGGCAGGTATAATATCACCCAGAGAGAAAGGCTGTACGGTGCGTAGCAGATGGCAGGTAGCAGGCTGTTTGTGGTAGGAGTGTTTGTTGGGGTATTTGTTTTGTGGGCCCAACCAGTATTGCGTTTTATTATAACTGTTTTAACTTCTTATTAACATTGTTCAATTCTAATTTACTTTTTATATAATGTCTTTCTATGTCTTATGTAAAGCACTTTGAGTTGCCTTGTGTATGAAAATGCGCTATACAAATAAACTTGACTTGACTTGATCCCGTATGCCCTATTAATGCTTATAGTTTTAAATCATACAGCAGGGGGCATAAGGGTGTGTTGCTTTCAAGATTTCATGCCAACTTCTGTGGATATTAGTTAATTAGCTAGCTCAATCATTCATGTAAATTGACATTTTGTAACTAAAATCAGATTACACACTGGCCCTGTTGTGCTGGATTTCTCCCATTGAGTCATTGAAGCA
Source organism: Synaphobranchus kaupii (assembly GCA_029718625.1). Classification (NCBI taxonomy): domain Eukaryota; kingdom Metazoa; phylum Chordata; class Actinopteri; order Anguilliformes; family Synaphobranchidae; genus Synaphobranchus; species Synaphobranchus kaupii. The sequence goes on along the minus strand of CM056389.1, from coordinate 32,465,756 downwards.
GAGCACCTCAAGGGTATACAGTGACAATGCTCCTAACTCTAATTTTAACTCCTAGCTCTCAGGACCAAGGTCCAATACTTCAAACTCTATCAGGGGTTTTCAATACGTATACTTGTTTTCATTCCAACCACATTTGCAACCCCGGAATTGTAATGAGGTGTTAATTGTTCTTAATTAGAAACCTAAAACGTCTATCGAATAATTTACCCTCGTAAGGCCACATTCTGTCAGAAATATCTATTCATGCCACAAAGAATAAATGTCCTATATTCACATCCCAGAACTTGTAATCAGTCAGACCAGCACGTTTTCAGCTATGTGATGTGCTATATGGCAAAAGATGAATAGAGTCTTTGCTGTGGAGGCCAGTGTGTGACGTAAGGGCCCTCCTGCCCTCCACATCCTTGTTGTGCAAAGTGAGCCCTGTTAATTTTATGGGACGGATGCCAGCATGGAGACAGGAATAGGTCTGTCTCTCTATTTTTCTAACCTATTCATGGACAGTTTCTTGTGTGTCCACATTTCTTGATCTAAAGTGGGAGGTGTTTCCTAGTGTCCTGCTGTTTGATGGATGGTCCCCAACCCCCTCCCCCACATAGCGCCCAATGGGACTGGAACACATGCAGCCATTCCTGCTTTCTGCACACGCACCCCAGTCACAATGATCAGTCTCTTAGACCTCCGTAAACATCCCCGACATCGGTTCTATGGGGGAGGGGGGAAGTGACACAAGAGAGGAAATGAAACCGGCAGAAGCATGAAGTTGGTCGCCCAGGAAACTTGTTGTGCTTCAAAAGCACGCTCTAAAAACATCCGCTCATGTTCAGCTCCACGAGGGAACGATGTACGGTTCTGCCAAGTCTGCGGTTGAACATTTGACATCAGCCTTGGCTTTGGCTCAACGGGCAAGATCCACTGGCAGCCATAATGTCGCCACAAGCCCATGTGTATTCTTAGTTTAAAAATATAAACCGTAAATACAACGATTTTTGAAAGCTTATTAGCAAGTTTAGAAAATTAAGTGTTGTAGGCCTATTCTGGTTCGTACTAATAGGAAACTTGCAGCAAGTCCGGTTATAAAGATTTAGGATTAGATTGGTTTTCTCTTTCCTTTCCAATCTTTCTTTATCCTTTATTCTTTTTACCTGTTGCCAATTGTGTTCAGCTCTTTTGCCACAAGAACTTTGGCTAACAGGTTTTTTCTATTTTTTTCCTTCACTCGTTTTTTCGAGTTTTGTTTTGTTTCATTACCTCTTGTTACGCCTAATTATTTTAGTGCGTGAGGTTATTATGTTAGTTATTCTTGCTGTTTATCGAGATCGCCTCAGTTTTTGGAGGTTTGTTTTGCTTTGTGCTAGGGAAGTTTTGCTCCATATCCTGTGTTATCCCAGTCCTGGTGCGGATTATTCCACGTTTTGTGGCGTATCTTTCTCTAGATACGCTTTTAGAAATCATTATCGGTCGCGTTTGATTCTCCGAACCTTACACTCCCCCTCACAAATATGGACCTATCTATGCTGACATCACCAACTGCTGTGTCAGTGAACACTAAAATTAGTCACGTTTAGGATTTACAATGTTAGATTTGTATTGCTTTTTCAGATTAATGCATGCTCCTTGTAATCTACTAATGCCAATATTCTAAAATAAAAGGTTCATTTCTACATTATATACCATATAAAATATAGAGACTTTTTTATTTTTTATCATTGACTACACATAAGATTAGCAAGACCACCATTGTGACTAATGGGAGATTGCAGTGTGGAATTGCAGCAATGGCAGTGAAGATAAAGACTACGTAGAATTTAGGTACTGTCGTATCCTTATTTTAATCCATCAGTAGACCCACCTTAATTGAATTAGAATGCAGGTTGTGAGTGTTGTTTCACACAAAATAAATTTGTGGTGTTAAATTCAGCAACCTCACATTTTTATATGAAACAAACATAAAATGTCTTCACTCCACAATTGTTCATAATTAAGACATTGTGGATATACTAGTGATTATTGGCCTTAGAGAAGCAAAATGACACACATTTAATACTTTTTCTTGTCTTTTAAAAAAAATAATTAAATCATCAATCGCTTGAGTTGCAAGAGGGCATTTCAGGTAAGACAAGGAAGTATCTAGAGCACTAAACTTTATTAACAGACCTCTTGCTTAAAATAATTTACAGTGAAGTCAACTCCAGGGCAGGTCTTAAAGAAATCTCTTAGTCAAAGAAAAATGGGGTCAGTGCGGACACCCTTCAAATGAAATCCCGCTTAGCTAAAGGAAGGTCTGTCAAACACAATTTAGACAAAAAGAGCCGTCAGGAGAAATGATCAATGTCCACCTTACCTTCTTATACTGTTCTTGGTGCGGCACTGAAGTGTTTGCATAAATACGCATTTAATTTTCTTGTATTAAGTACTGAGACACACCAACAACCTTGTTGAACCCATTTGAGAGTTTTCCCCAGTATTCTAAGCTTAAACATTCTATCCATGTGATAGAAATTGCATATACAGTACATATAGTTATATTTTCAAAAAATGAAGTTATGCACTTAAATTAATACATAATACTCAACACTAAAACAATACCTAATATTTATAATAAAAATTGTTATTTTGCACACTATCACTATTATTAATATACTTATTATATTTTTTCATGTTTAATATAGCGGGATTGTATCACAGTAAAATGTTCAGTGTTAAATCACTCTGGCAGTAAATTGCACTCTGTCAGGGTACATTTGATGTATATTGGAGTGTCTCAGAGTTTAATGAACACTGAACATGTTGATCAGCAAGGAGATGAAAAAGATAAATACAGTACCATGTGCCTCGGCCACAATCTCTCAGAGAAGGACATAATTCAATTACGCTTTAAAAATAGTGAACCAAGGATATCACATTGAACCAAGAGACACCATTGTGAAGAACTGAGGATTGTGGACTCGAATTTGTCCGTGCAAGTTGCCTAGGAATACCAGCGGGCTCTGTGAGGCTCAGAGAAATGGAAAGAGTGGAGTATATATAACAGGAAGATAATGGGATGCACCAATTAGGAGCAGCACAAGCATTCTCTGCATGCTTCAAAGCAGAGACTGATGCCCTCATGACAGCTGCGGCACCCTTGAAAAACAACCTTATCAAAACGAAGACAAATAGCGTCATTTTCAGATGCCCCAGCATTGCTTTATGCCCCCAATGAGGCCATAAAGAGAGATTTGGATGAACTTGTCACTCCCTGATAGAGCTGAGCTAACAAGGATATCTATAATATGCAATGATATCCATACCAACACGATAACAGAAATATTATAAAAAAACAAGGGGGGGGGGGGGGGTGGCAGAGACAAAATTTCTTAGGTGCAACCTTTACCTCAATGCAGAGATGAGCTGGCACTAGTGACACCCTAATCATCACAGGACTGAGAGCTGCTACTGTGTCTCATGAGCATTCTATTCAATTAAATTCATTCAATTAAATTTATTTAGTATAGCGTTTTTTACAGAGAACTGTCACAAAGGCACTGTACAGAGAAACAGCATGGGTGAGCCAATGTCAGATCAGAACACAAGAGTGAATGCACACATTTATAAATGGCAGAGAACAGAAATGCAAAATAGCTTCTGCCCATTCGAACCACTCGAATGACCGGTGAATAAACTTTGGACACAGCTGACTCAATGAGGCCCTTAGACAGAAAATGTGGCCAATAGGCAATCCTCAATAAAGAATTTGCTTCACGGTAGGCTCAGTAAACTTATTCGGACAAAATAGCATTTGTCTGACCATCCAGCATTACTTTTTACAAAGGAAACTGAAAATATATTTTGAATTGAATCATTTAATGTATGGTAAAAAAGGAAAATGTTAGAGTAAATTTTTTATATATTTTAAATTTGTATATATTTTATTTTGAGTTGCTTTTGGCAAGACTGTGGTGCAGTGGATAGCACTGTTGCCTCACAGCAAGAACATCCTGGATTCGAATCCAGGCCAGGGACCTTTCTGTGTGGAGTTTGTCTGTTCTCCCTGTGTCCGTGTGGGTTTCCTCCAGGTACTTGGGTTTCCTCCCACAGTCCAATGACATACTAGTTTAGGCCAATTGGAGCCTCTAAATTGCCCATAGGCATAGGTTTGTGAGTGAATGGTGTGTGTGCTTGTGATGGATTGGCGACCTGTCCAGAGGATATTCCTGCCTCTCGCCCAATGCATGCTGGGATAAAATGGATTTAGGATTAACTTCATCAAGGCCACATATTACATTCTGTTCAATTAAAAGCAAAACTGGCACCAAGCGAGATATACACGTTGACAAACACAGGAAAATTACATCGAAAGGACTGCAGGTAAAAAATGAACCAGTCCCCCTTCTTTCTTAAGATGGGGTTTACTGTATTATGTGAATAAAACATTTCAAAAGGAAAGATGGATTGATACATACATTCCTGGCAAAACAAACAGCTTATGTTCGCAAAGGGCAGTTGTTTGAAAATCTTTTGTCTCCTCTGAGACTTGTTAATGGCTAACCATTGTAAATATGAAAATTTCTTGCCATTAACTGATCACCTGTATGGAGTTCCTGGTGAAGTGAACATTTAGATGTTTGCTCTTCGTTCTTTTCTTTGGACATATTGACTTGTGACACTTCACAAGGCACTATAATATCCCAGACCCCAAGCTACCATGTAATCAATTTCCTGATCTTTTAAAGGAAGAAAGACTGGTAGACAGCTTAGGAAACATTTGCAGTGGAGGATTGGGTGGGTTAAGGGCTGAAGTGTCTCATTGAACTGTTTTACCTCTTTTTTCCTCTTTTTCAACATGGAAAGTATGAAGACTTGATAAATTTAACAACGACCCCATGTGCCATGGCCTTATCTCTAAAATTTCCTAATTGAGAATTAATGAGTGGCAAAGCTCAATCTAAACACTTTTAGACAAGTTCTGACATTGTGTGAATTTAAACACATATATTATGTTTTATGAATATTTTGGTGACTTCTGTTTAATGAAGGCTATGCATCATGCAGTTTTTCTTTTAAACTTCTTAGCAGTTTTATACAATTTTTTCAGATGTTCAATTTGTATATTCAACAATGTCCTCAATATTTCTGGAATCTGCAAAAATACTGTTCCGAGTCATTTTTCGTTCATTAATATCCAAGTATCATATACACAAATACATACAAAATCTAAATTGATTGATCCTATCTCTACACCATTTATGATTTTTCCCTTGGCACACATTCAGGCTAAGGGTAATTTAAAATCACAAATGAAGAATATAATTGTACAATGTAAGAACTGAAAAAACCATTGCCCTTAGGCCTTTTTTTCTTTTACCTTATATGTGAGGGCAAATTGTTTAGCACGTGAAGAGGCATCACTTTGGGCGGGAATAGCCTGTTGATAATAGCTGAGGCCTACTAAGGACACTACTAAGGTTCATAGACTTCCATGTTGAATGCACAAAGTAAAAAAAAAAACAGTAAGTCGTTTCATTATACCGAGCGTGTAGTCCAGAGTGCAATATAAAGACAGGAAAGGTTCTATTTCATGTGGGATTGATGTCTGATTCTATGTCGAGGTCAGTACCCTATTCTCAAATACTTCAGTCAGTATATTTTGAGTGGTCCAAAAAAAAGAATGAACAGAAGATGAATGCCCTTACAGAAGTGGTTGCTCTTTTTCTGGGGTTTTTGAGCTGGTTGATGGTTTGGATATCCTTGCAAGATCAGTATTGGAAGGAATCTACCACGGAGGGCAGCGTCATTACAACTTCCACCATCTATGAGAACCTGTGGATGTCTTGCGCCAGTGACTCCACAGGCATCTACAACTGCCGAGATTTCCCATCCCTGTTTGCTCTGTCTGGTAGGTTACTGTGTTATTTTAATGGTGATAATAGTAATAACAGTAGAGATAATAATAATAAAGCATATTTATTTATTTTACACATTATTGTTTATTATTGTTATTATTATTTAATTAAATATTGGTTGAATATGTTTTTTTTTTCATTATCATGAATAATACAAATTCAAACAATATTAAAGTATGTGCATTTTTCATACTAATGTATTATTATTATTATTATTATTATTATTATTATTACTGGTACTGGTATTACTTGTAGTAGTAGTAGTAGCTTTAGTATTGAATTAGATTAGATAGTATTAGATCTTAAAAGTACCTACATATTTAAGGTTTGCTAAGTCTAATCACCTGATCATTTTGTTATTTCGTTTTTTTTTTTTTTTCTCGGTACAAAATCTGACACACTTTTTGCTGTAACCAGGTAGAACCCAATAGAACCCAACTAGATGTACTGCTTCATCTTATTTCATCAGTTCATGCAGTTGAAATTGAGAGAATGAATGTAAAATGTAACCATTCATACAAATACTTTTATGGAGCCTATTTCTCCTGACACCTTAGGTGATATCAGTAATTGTATTATTAATTCAGGCAATGTTATTCACACATCAATTAACATTAACATTAACAACATTTTTTGTAGGTTTAGAGATTATTGCCCCTAGATTTATTTTAGCTTTGTGTTTTTTGTGTGTATTTGTCCATGTAAAAATAATAATAATAATAGCTATTATTACTATTATGTTATTGGTGTAGTTATTATTATTACTATTAATATTGTTAGTATTATTATTATTATTATTATTATTATTGTTGTTATTACTGTATTAGTAATAAATTAATCATCATCATAATCATAATCATCGCGTATGTAGGCTATTCAGTTCAGTAGTTCAAGAGTTTAGATGGCACGATGAGGTAACCAGAAAACGTGACTTAGCATTCTGTCCAATTTGTTAGTATACCATGATTAATAAATTGTGGCCCCTTCAAAGGGAAATGTCGAGATGTGCACAATGCACTATAATGTACAAATACAGTATGGGAGTGTATAAGCTTTCAAGGACAACCCCGTGTTTGATGGTCTGAACATTGGACTTTTGTGACGTTCTGTCCTTCGATAAACACCTGTTCAGTTTCTGCAATTGAAAGAAACAGGAGGGGTGAGGGGTGAGGGGTGGGGTAAAGAGGAGAATTAATCATTGATTGCTAACTCCCAAACTAGCATCACATCGGGAATTGCGTTCCACACAGGATTTTAAACTGTGACCGAACTCGAGCACAGAAGGAAAGAGCGTGAACACCAACCCGGAGGAGATCGGAGGGAAGCTGAGGCTAGCCAGAGAAGGGTATCTACTTGGAGGTTCTAAAATAGGATAAAGCCAAGCTGCTATTGTTTAATACAGTAGCCTATGTTTTAACTACCCTACATAAATAAAGAACGTTTAGGGAAGAAAGAAAGATGAATTCCATTGTTGAAGTTGTAGCTTTTCTTCTTGGTTTTTTGGGCTGGGTTATGGTCGGCGTTGCTTTACCGAATCGTTACTGGAAGGTGTCCACAGTGGATGGCAATGTTATAACTACTTCAACCATCTACGAGAATTTGTGGATGTCCTGCGCGACCGATTCCACGGGTGTCCACAATTGCCGTGACTTTCCATCACTGCTTGCCTTGTCCGGTACGTGTAGCGCATTGTGATATCAATATCATTTCATATTAGTTTTCTCTCTTGTTTAGTTGAATGGGGGTTGCAGTTGGTATAATGTTGATTCTGTGGCCTATTGAGGTCTGGGCTAAGGTTTAATGGATTCAAATGACGTTTGTACTCGTTTATTGCCATTGGTATTACGTAGGAAGTCGAGAAATAAAAGCTTGTAAAAGACAGATTGCCCATGTTCAGGTGATGCGATGTGTATTACAGTCTATTGTTGTGTTTCCTTACTGCGTACTACTGTAACATGGTTTTGAATAAAGTTCAACAGAAACTGGAAGAGTGTGTGTGTGTGTGTGTGTGTGTGTGTGTGTGTGTGTGTGTGTGTGTGTGTGTGTGTGTGTGTGTGTGCGCGCGCGCCCATGCATGTGTATGTGTGTGCGCGCGCGAGCATGCATGTGTGTGAGCGTGTGTGTGTGTGTACGTTTATTTATTTATCATCTACATGATTTCATGATTTGAGTTGTCTGATAACAGTATTCATTCTCACACAGGGTATATTCAGGCGTCTCGCGCTCTAATGATTGCCGCAGTAGTGATGGGGAGTTTCGGGATCCTCATGACTCTTGTGGGGATGCAGTGCTCTAAAGCTGGAGGAGAAAATTACGTTTTGAAAGGGAGAATCGCGGGAACGGGAGGCGTATTTTTCCTTCTCCAAGGTAACAGCGCCCCTTGCCTAAAAAAAAGTGCTGTAGTAACTATTTTTTACATAAAACGTCTAAGTTTTCCTAACTTTTTCTTCTCTATCGATACCTCAGGCCTGTGCACTATGATTGCTGTGTCTTGGTACGCATTCAACATCACCCAGGAGTTCTTTGATCCATTCTATCCAGGGACAAAGTAAGTTGAGTTGAACCTACTTGAAGCCAAAATTCCCGGGTTCAACTATTTTTAGATATTGTAGTGCTGCCACCTTGTGTATGTTAGCCTTAACATAATTTCCTTCCCCAAATCGACCATTTTTATTCTCTTAATGTAAGATATGATGTATTTATTGTGTGTGGAATGAAGAGGAATGTTTTGATTCTATATGCTTTTAACAATTATATACCAGGATACATGTATATTGTTCGTAGTATAAGTTCAAATGTTCAGTGTTCATTTAGTTACATGTAGTTACATGTACTCAAATTTCAAATAATAGAGTTTAAGACCAATTTTTTGTACTCTCTATGTACTGTATATCTGTACTATAAGTTATGTCACTATAGCTCAGTGTATGTAATAGAGGTTGACCGATATATCGGCCGGGCCAACCAAACAGGCTGATGTTGAACTTTAATTTGGCAGTCAGCGGGTATAGGTGCCGATTACAGCATTGTTTTTTGCACAAGCCCACCCTTTATAGTATGTATAGCCTCTGGAGGCATAACATTGCTGTACAGGCTGCTTTGGAGATACAAAAAGGGTATGTTTTTGCTTTAACTATCATATTATGTTGACATTTTATGATGCCTTTTATGTTTGCGGTCAAATTGACCTCAAAAGTTTTAACTGACACAAAACTATTGTCATAAAAAAATTTTACTTTCTGTGTCACCTTTTGTGTGTCTCCCAATTGACTACCCTTTAATCCCTAAATATAAAAAATCTGTGTTGAAACAGATTTAGAGCCTGAAGTATTTTAGAGCCTGATATTTTTGAGCCTCATTTTAGAGCCTGAGGTAAGTGAAAGTTTGCGATGTTTGAAATCTTTATGGGAAAGTGCCACCAGAATTACCCACAAAAAATTTAAGATTAAAATGTTAAAAGCTTGTATATTTTCCTACATTTTATTCAGCTACCACACCACACAAATGACCCCACGGCCCACGCAACACCTATGTATACGAAGTTGGTACAGGACTTTTTAAAACAAAGCCTTATGTTTATTGCGCTTGCTCTGCCTCAATTTTATACCTGTTCAGGTGCCCTAAATATTGGGCTGATTACACAAAATGTGTAATAGCGACCGTCAGCATTGTACCATTCATTTTAAGACCAATTTTTCTAAGAAAAGACATAATTAAATCTGAGGTTAACATATTGAGGAATTTGGAGCTATTTAAGTACAATTTACGCCTGGGGATTTCAACCTTTTTTCACTAGTGAAAAACATCCCACTAAAAACTGGCAAATATCAGCTGATCAACCCTCCTGTCCCACAACTATGCTTTTGGTATAGGCCTTGGAAAATCCACATCAGTAGACCTCGAGCATGTAATTATTACAGGCCTTGTATTTGCTTACTGTTGTGTCTTTGTGTTGTGTTGCAGGTATGAAATTGGGGAAGGCCTGTATATCGGATGGTGCTCAGCCACTCTGTCCATCTGTGGGGGATGTTTTCTGGTGTGTGCCTGCAAACTGGGAACGACTGAGAAAGTGTAAGACCTGCGCCACGCCTCTGTGTGTAACGTCACTATGCACGCGCTTCTCTTTCTACCTCTTTCTTTCTCCCACTTTCTCTCGCTCTTCTTTTCACCCTCTTTTGTCAGTCAGCCAATAACATTACGCAAACGTAGTGTGTCATCGTCGTTCAACCGGACCCCTTTCACACATTCTCTTTCTCTCTCTGCCTCCCAGGCCTTACCCCTACCAGCCCTCCAGAGCGACCATCTATTCAGGAGTTGCCCCATCACAAGTTGCCCCCAGTCACTATGGCAGGAATGCATATGTCTGATGGAAGAGGCAGTACTTCACCTTAAAGGGTCAAACCAAACTCCTCATCAGCCGAACAAAAGCAGACTGATCACCAAACACCAAAGATCTATCGTGGACAATAGTGGCCCAGACTCCATTATGCTACTATTCTGGACTACTTCCATCCCACATGAAATTGTGACGTTGTTATGCAACCTCATGTGCAGTGTAGTATGCTTAAAATGCATAGATCCAAATTATAGTGTATTGAAGTCTAGTTAAAAAAAAAAAAAAGAAAGTCACATACCGTTTAGATAACAAAATCCCTCTTTAAAAAAGAAATCCAGTAACTAGAAATGAGGACTCTGGCTCTTTTTTGGCTTGGTTGCAGCTCTTGAATGGAACAGTAAGTTTAATTTGGAATGGTTTATTGGAATATTTTTTTCAAAATAGGGCTGCCTCCTACACTACCCAGGTAACTTAACATTTTCAAAATACTGCAAAAACAGCAGCTACCCACAGTGACAACATTATGACAGCATAATGTCTTAGCTAATAGTTAAATAATAGTCCATAATGGTTAAAATTACAGTTCTTGTTCAGAGATATTTATGGGTGAAAAAAATGTCTGTTAGATTTTTGTTTTAAATTGGGTGTTAAAACTCATATTTAAACATGATGCTACCCTGTAGTATAATGTTATGAAGGAAGGTACCTGTTGATTTTGAAATAGCTTGATTAATTAATTTTACATTTACATAAGATGTTTATTGAACATCATTTTCTTACTGAATGAAATCTTGTTTTTAATATATGTATATTTCTGTAATTTCTGTTGTTCAATGTACACAGCTTTCTGAGTATCTAGACTATGAATAGATGAAGGTCAAAAACAGTACTTTATTCACTCAAATTGTAAAGATTTTTAAATATTTAAAATTGATATTTGTATTTTTTATATATGTTTATATGGATCTGAAATAAATATATTTGTTAAACTACATTTCATGTGATTATATGAACATATTTATCTCCATTAAAACATGTTACTGTAGCCTGTGTGTACATTAAAGCATACATTAAAAAGTCTGGACTACTTTACTGTACATTATTTAGTACTGTACATTGCAGACACCCAAGTCCTTGATTATACATTTTAACAGGATTTGGCAACATGATGAAAAGCAGCAAATAAAATGTAATTCCTTATTGTAATGGTGACTAATGTATGCAACTTATCAACAATATGGTAGCAGTAAACGATATCTCAACAAAAAGCGGTTTCAACATATGCCTACAAAAATTACAGGTTACTCACGCAAACAAAGCACTGTATAAGTCATTAATTAAAACGTGCTAAATCTAGGCCTGCCATTAAAAGTATTGATATCAAAATGAAGTTACAACAACAATATTGGCTATCTTAGCTCACACAAATGAAACAAACTCTATTCTAAAGACATGCTACCCAATGTTTCCTTAATTATTCCATGTAACTTGGCCCTGTGGTTTTTCATCTTACCGTCTGAAGAGAATCTGAACATTCAAACTCTATGTGTCACATCAAAGTGACAAATGGTAATCATTTGTAGTGGAAATAATCTGCAGTTCAGCTGTGTTACACTTACATTTTTTAAAATGGGTACACATGTTTGAACAATTGTCTGCGTCCAGTGCTTTGGGTATATAAAAAGCACATAACGAATAAAATGCTTTGTTATTATTATTATTATTATTATTATTATTATTATTATTATTATTATTATTATTATTATTATTATTATTATTATTATTATTATATAATGCAACAATGCAATCTTACCCAGATGATCCTTTGCATTAAAGCGTTATTTTCTCTGCCTGACAAATGGGAAGATTTTTTTCTGGTAGGCTACTGCGTTGTTACCTGTGGTAAATCCTTTGGTCGTAGGGACTACTGGACCATGTCAGCTTACTTTCAACTCTGTTTAAGTATAACTTAAACAGTTAAGAGTTAATATTGTTTGATTTCTTTGCCTTTGCAAAAAAAACGATGTTCTTAAATGTTATTTTAAGAAGGTATCGGTTCAGGCACCGGTATTTTATAGTATCGTTTTAGCACCTGTATCGTTAAAGTCTAAACGATACCCATCCCTAATACAGTATTGTTTAATTTAGCCTAGAAGGATTATGCCAGCACTGCGGCATATGCCAGTTAGCTAAATGGCTGCAAGTCACCAAGGGTCTGAGGTAGGCTACCAAACGAGCCTCAAAACCATCACTCTGCTTCCAGATATGCAGTAGATATAGATTTATCACTTCAAGGGTTGTTTCTCCTGACTTATTTTTCCATAGAGTTCAATAGGAAAATGAGTCAGGAGAAAAATGCTTAAAGTGATCCATCCATATCTACTGCATATCTGGCAGCAGAGTGATGGTTTGAGGCTTGTTTGATACCTCAGACCCTTTCAGCCATTTAGCCAATCATGTGTTCCATACTATTCCCGTGTAATTTACATCTTAATCTAGTCCCACCCCCCAATTTCCATAGAGATCCATTCAAATGCAGAGATGTTATAGTATCGCTTGTAAGAGTACCTGAAAATAAGATATCAAGAGTCTTTTGATGTTGTTGGGTCACAGACATCAGGAAGTCATGACATGCCAAGGAGATGTGACTAAATATTAAATATGATTAATTTATTTAAGTTTATGTTAATTTGTCCAAATACTTTTGGTCCCCTGAAATGTGTGGACTACGTATAAAAATGCTACAACTATGCTACAATTGCTACACGGTTCACCCAATAAGTAAAAAAGATGCCAATTAAAGCTGAAAGTCTACACTTTAACCTCATAGTCATTGTTCCATTTCAAATGCAATGTGCTAGAGTACAGAGACAAAACAACAAAACGTTGTTTCACTGTCCAAACACTTACAGACCTCACTGTATATATATAAAAGTAAATCATAACATAACAGGAACAGTCCAGGCATGCTATGTAGGCTTGTCCATGTGGCCATGTGGACTCTATGTGTAAATAAAACATCCTGCTGTCAGTGCCTTTAACTATATAACTGAAAATAATATATATATATTTTGTAGTTCACTGTGTTAATCATTTTCATGAATTAAAAAACCACAGTGAAATCCCTTCTTAGCCTCCATTGCTATGATTGCTTTGCACCCTCAGCTGTGTGGGGATCCTCACCAGAGGGAGGCTGTGGCTGTGTCCGAATCAGAGTCCTATCTACTGCATCCTGTGTACTGTGTACAAACATACTACTACTTATTGCATACTGTTTAGTGACATGCAGTATGCTAAAAATATCCTCCATACTATTATCCGCATATAATAGTATTATATTATACTATTATAAGTGCAAGCTTCCAGCAAGAAAGGAATCCCACAATGCAATGCTCCACGTGGAAAAAGTGGGCAGTCACGTTTCAACTGTGGGGTTGCACTTCCTATATTGGTTGTGAGGACGGTTCAGTTCTGTTTTTGTTAGTTTCTCATCAATCCTCTGCTGCAAAGGACATGTTAAGCTTGCTCGCTGCATGTTGCAAATTTCATCACAAGACAGCTCACTTGAGGGAAGAGAGCAAGGGAAGGGAATATGTTAAATTGGATCCGAATACAGCCCAAGTCTTGGAAACAAGGTGTGTCAACTCTTTGTTCAGCCGGTGACTTAAATTAAGTACTTAAATTAAATTAAGTCCCTAAGTGCTGAAAGACACAGAAAACTAGCTGATGCTGAGGCCTTCCTGGACTGGAGATCCGTGCTTGACACAGTGATGTAGAGTAGTGGTTAGTGTGCTGAACTTTGGAACTGGGATACTGGCAGTGTAGCATTTAGTTCAGCCCCTTACCTGTATTGCCCCTGAGAACAAAACTAGAGCCCAGTTGTGCAGCTGGGGTACAGATAAGATGCAAAAAAGTTAGCCTTGAGTAAATTATTAATTTTAATAAGATGGTGGAGAGGAGGCGCTGACCCACTGAGATAGTGAAAAAGGAATACTCATGTAAATAGCAGGGTTGTTGAAGTACTAACCCACTAAGATAAGGAGCTGATTTGCAAAGGTAGAAAGCACAGATGCTATGTATAACAAGTGTTGTAATGTAATGGTGAAACCAAAATGTATAAAAAATACCCTTTAATAAAAGATGAGAATCTGCACTTTAAGCACATGTGAATTGTTTGATTATAAATCTAAAATTGTGGAGTACAGAGCCAAATCAAGAAAAACTACATCTTTGTCCTAAACATTATGGAGGGGCCGGAGGGCACTGTATATAGGGTTTGTGAGCTTCCCCACACTAACCCATATCCCTTCCGTTCTATCCCTCTTACACGTGACCTACACGTAAGTAAAAGGAATAACAATGCTTTATTTGAATTTCTGTCATGGTTTTGGTAGCCTCTTGTGGTTTCTGCAGGCGTTCCTCCTCGGAGCGGCATGAGGGCGCTCTTGCTTTATTTTTCCGTCGTCCGTTCCGGGTTTTCGTTTCCTCCAGGCACTTATTCTTTTCACCTGTCCCCTAGGTTACCTGCCGGCTATAAAAGCTCTGAGCTTCCGTTTTCCGGTGCTTCGGTGTTGTCTTACTAACTTCAGGTTGCCGGTGAGGTATAAGCTTTTAAAGGAGACCACTTTGCTTCATCGTTTTGCATTGGAGTAACGCAGGACTTGCCTTTATGTGCATTAGTGTTCCTTTAGGATTTTGTTTCACTTTTGCATTCTCTGTCCCTCGTTTCTGCTCTCCTGTTCTGTTCTCATTGAGACAGTTTTTACTTTACCGTTTCCTTTTCTTTTATGTCTCTGCTACTGCTCTCTGGTATTGAGAGTGAGAGATTATATTTCCTCTTTTCTATCTATACTCAAGCCTTCGAGTTTTTTCGCCCTGTTATTGTGGGTCGTTATCATTTTGTTTCTGGTTTACTTACCTCCATTTAGTCCTCTCTCTAAATTGAGAGTCGGAGGTATTTTCTACCTGTACTCTGCTCGAGTTCTGAGCCTCATTCCCTATTTTGTGGGTTGTCTTTCTTTGGCTACGCCGGGAGTTTTGTTCCCTATTTCTTAGTTTTTTCCTTCCCTGTTGCGGACACGGTTCCGCTTTACTGGTATTCCACTCCTTGGTTTACTTTTAGATTCCTCTCTGTCGTGTCTGGTCCTCCGAAACCGACTTCCCCATTATAGTTTTATCCTTCATCCACAGCCTCCTGGATTCTATCAGCCAATGCAGCAGCCCAACCACTGGTAAGCATGCTCCATCCACACCCACATCCACTCAACAAACACACAAGGAGGCATTCCACCTACAATTCCACTCTACACACCACAATCCCCCCCATCACACACTCCTCCAGGAAAGCTTGGCCCGTTTGGGCATTCACACACCCCGCGCACACGACACCACAGACAGACCACGAATAACACCAATGAAATAAAGTTAAAGAAAAAAAACCAGATGGAGCACCCAGTCTTGGGTTGGGAATGTCACAAATAAAATAAATAAAAACCAGAAGAAAGAAAAGAAACCCCATACAAAACCCAGGGAACCCCAGGCTCCGCCTTCTTTTGAACTGATGACGCAGGGCCTCGTCTTGTGCGCCCAGGTCGGTTAGGCAAAGTACTTGAGCTGTGTAGGGTGGAAACCACACACAAAACCGCAAGTCTCTGCCACTCCTTCAGAGGAACACATACACACTCAAAAGTGTAATGAGTTGTGTATGTTCCTTACTGACTGGGAGGAATCCCCCAAGCTGCGCCGAACACACGCCATTGCTTCCGGTTGTGGTCTGCATGTCCATAGATGTCCTCTCACTTGCCAGTGCTCGTGCAGTCTTCCTTTTTTATCTGTCCAGGTCCGGGAACTCACTATCTTCATCAGTTGTCAGGTACGAATAGCCCCGATCACACAAAGCACACAGACTTTGACACATTTATATAGCAGAGCAGAGCAGAGCATCTTTTAGTTTTGTTTAATATCTTTCTGCTAAAACAATCTGGAAATTGGAGCCCCAACCTAGACTAAATCATTATTTGTCGAATGTAGCAGGCCATTGGTTAATTAGCAAAGCACATCCCTGGAAGTTGGGGCACACGTTTTGCATTAAGGTATTTACATTCAGCTGAATTCCTTCAGTTCAAGCAAAGAAACGTCCCAAAAAAGGGCAATTCAAAAGGGAGACTGGAGCCGGAGAGCTTGCAATCTCATACTGCTGTATTCCATTATGTTTGTAAACAAAGGCCTCTGCCTTTTTAAAATGTGAAGAATAATTAATTTTGAAATGAGAGCCAAACAAGAAATATTAATAATTTACTATCCTCTGCATCTTGTGTTAATATAATCATTTTAAAATCAAGAACATAGTCAGACCCAAGAAACCAGGTGAGTGTTAACTGTATAATCAACAGTTTTAATATTTCAATTTAGGGCTGAGTAACAAAGAACACCAGCAGAACCTGTGGCTGACCAGGAGAAGGGTTAGAGACCTCTGTATTAGTGAATGATGCTTTTTTGTTATATACATTACTTTCCAGTAGAGGGCGTGCTTGCATAACACACTGTTAAATTATTGTCCCGTCTTGTGAAAACATGCAACAGGAACAATAGAAGGAGAGCGTACTAAGAACTGTCTACATGAAAGTGCATATTGTATGCTTTCATGAATAAAATCTTTGGACATCTAATCATAAAATGCTTCCTGAGCCACAACTGAAAATGCTACACTCCTACAGGCCATAGGGCACATCACTAAAATGATCACTCTAAGCTAAAATACATTTGCAGATCAGTTTGACATCTGTATTGCAATAGCAACAGTGCAAATCATCTATTAGGGTCTTGTGAAGGAATGCTTCTTATTTTCCATAATTGCTTATAACTGTTTCATAGTTAAAAATGGCACACTGTTTAAAGTGAAGCGGTACCCATTCTCCAAATCAACATTGGACCATGCCATTGCCAATGTAGCCAGAAGTGTTGTAGGGCTGTGCATACTTGGCAATGTGGGAGGGGCCTCAGTTACCATGTAATGGTTAACTGTTACCTGTCGAAGATGCCTGCATTAGCTGGGACATCTCAGTCTGCTGATTGCAGAGTAGAAATGCAATGGTTGTTTTGCATGCCAAATTTTCATTCATATTTCAGAAACAATTTATTTTTCAATTCAATTCCATAGAGTTCAATTGGAAAATTAGTCCGGAGAAACAACCCTTAAAGTGATCCATCCATATCTACTGCATATCTGAGTGATGGTTTGAGGCTCATTTGATACCTCAGACCCTTGATGATTTATAGCCATTTAGCCAACCATGGCTTCCATACTATTCCCGTGTAATTTACAGCTTAATCTAGTCTCACCCCCCAATTCCCATAGAGATCCATTCAAATGCAGAGAGGTTATAGTATCGCTTGTAAGAGTACCAAAAAATAAGATATCAAGAGTCTTTTGATATCCTTTTAATTACCCAGTCATGATAGCATCACCTGTTTACCTGTGGAATATTCCAAACAGGTGTTTTTCAAACTTTCCAGTGTTTTTTTTTTGCCCCTGTCCCAACTTTTTTGGAACGTGTTGCAGGCATCAAATTCAGAATTAGCATATATTTACAAAAATCAATAAAGTTGATAAGGTAAAACATTTAATATATTTTTCTTTGTACTGTTTTCAATTAAATATATGTAAAAGAAAATTAACAAATCACTGCTTTCTGTTTTTATGTGCATTTTACATACTGTCCCAACTTTTTTGGAACTGGGGTTTGCAGTTTTTGAGAGCTGGTGACCCCAAGATGCAACCAATTTCTGAAATTCTTCAACTGTGATGCTTGGAGGATTTTTTTGGCTTTCAACCACACCTCACACAGTGCATGGGTCCAGATACACTAGTGTCCACTTCCAGGCAGGTTAATCACAGCTCCTGTTGTTTAAACGTATTAATTGTTGCCCTAATAGTGGGGATGGGTATTTTCAGGACAGGTATTTTCATTATTTCATCATTATCTTTTATAGCCATTGCCTTATCAGGTCAAAAGCCGTTTGTTCTCTGACCTTCCTCATGTTGATGGATAACTAGGGGAATAAAACAGAAAGCAATGGCTGCTTTAAAGACTCAGGATCTTAGTCTTAAAAGTAGTAAAATATAGATGCCAATATTCTTCTATTAGATTTTGTAGAAATAATTTCTAGGGGTGCCAATAATTTGTGACACTTTTTTGAGAAAAATTGTATTTCTTGATGAACAAATTTACCTCAGTTAAAGGATAGATTTCTCTCATATTTTGAGTGCAAGATCAACAATGGCACTTTTTAATAGCATTTTTTGGCTCATCTTTCCAAGGGTCCCAACAATTCCAGAGGGCACAGCATGTTCACATCAAGGTGATTAACTTCATACAAACTTTGCACAAGTGTTTACCAGTTTTTATGATTTTATTATTTATTTTTTTACATCACATTTGCATCAGATGTACACTAAATACACTATGAATTTGAATAGCTGAGTGCTAATTACTTCTTCTTTCTTATTAGGTGCATTCAATCCTGATTGATTTGCTAATAATGAACTCCTGGATGACTAACATACTCATGGGTGATCACCTACAAGTACAAGGGTCACATGACTTCTGCAAATATATATTGGTTACTAAAGTGACCACATTGGGGAACGATCTCTGTCTACTGTCTCAGTCAAGGAATAGGCTGTGACATTTGATTTGCCTTCTGCTTTGATACTGTTTCTAGTCTATGTGCAGCGCTTTGTAAAATTGTTGTTGTTTTACAAATAAAGTTATTATTAGTATTTGTTACAGCTAATTTAAAGTACAGTGGGTTTTTTTTTTGCACTCTACTTATTTACTTGCTTGTTGCCGTTGTGCATGCTCTAATCACGTTAATACTTTTCACCCGCTGAAGCTGCTTAGAACCGCAGGAGTTTCTCAAAATGCGTCATTCGCATTAAATACATGTTGTTTACGCTATATGTGGGAGGCATCCGAGCAGTTTCTCAAGGTTTGCTATGGAAAAGGTTTTTTCCTTTCTTTACTTTTTAAATCCAGAAAGCACACATCTTTAACCTACCACGACCATGCCAATGAAATCAAAAGTTAGGCTATGTTCATTTTACTGTCGGATTTTGACCGTTCATAATCCCTAGATAGATAAATATATCATAAAAGTTTTCTTTTTAATCCACGTTATTAAGCAGTTAATTTATGAGCGTCAGTAGACTGTCTGATCATGGAGGGTTTATATTCCGCCTCTGACCAACCCGCTGTCTCCGACGCACAATCTCTCCACTCCCTGCTCCTAAATAATTTTACACTGCGGTGGGGGCCTTTAAGAATACAGTATTAAGGCAGCCATATTTGTTAGATTTACATTTGATTCTGTCTGCAGTGCGGAGCGACGAGTTATTATGAGAACTCTAAAAAGATAAATACAATATAACCAGGCGTGCCTGGTGGCGTAAACAAATTGAAAGAAGAAAATAAATGTGTTACAATGAAATATGCACTCAGCTATGCGTCACTTTGCTTGAAACAATGCGATATTGGAAGGGAGGAGAGAGACGCGCGATAGAAAGGGGGGGGGGGGGGGGGGGCGTTCTGAAATAATATAGTCAGCCATTTTTTATGTAAGGGGATTTTTCTTATGGGGGGGGTTGTTAAAAAATAAATATAAGGGCGGCCATCTTTATTCCTCTCCCTTGTAGTGTAAAATATGCCAGACCGCCCCCCACATTTTGTGTGTCGATTTGAATATTAAATTTTTTTTAATTCTAGAAAGACACTTTATGTTTTTGAGCAAGAAGCGGGTGACAGGATTATAATGTGCTCTCCTCTTCGCCTGTGTGAGGAAGACGAGCGCATGGCGGTTAATTCCGAGGGAGGAGATTTCGACGAAGACGACGAGGACAACGGAGACATAGACGAGAACGCAAGCGACATAAACTCGCCGGCGGCACCTAGAGAAACTACACTAGCCACACCAGGTACAGTAAGGTCTCTGGCTAGACACGGGCTGCGCATGCAAAATAGGAACGTAACCCACAGACGCATGCAAAAGTAAAAACAGCATCGGAAGCTTATTTTAAAGTGATATAAATTATTGCATAACAGTGCACATCAGACACAGGAGTAAATTTTCTGTCGCCTAGTGTTTTAAAAGTTAAAATACAACTTAAAGCCAAACTTGACATCGCCCCACATTTTAAGCGGGCTTTACTCGAAATACCCTCCCCCCTGTGCCTAAATCCAAAATTAACAGCGCCGAAGCTCGATTTCAATAGTTTGCACTTTATGTGCAACGGCCCAGTTTTCAGGCAGGGTGAACGTAGGCTATTCTGTTCCTAAATAGGCTACTGTTTTCCTCTCGTCTATACTACACAGACCGCACAGGAAGAGCGCGAGAGTGACTGTAGATCTGATAGGAATGTAGCTACGTGAAACACAAAAGTAGGGTTGTGACCCCACCTTGACCCAGATCACCACTGTCGCAGCACCAGCACAGTAGGCTAACGGTGCAGGACTCAATACAAAAGTTTACCTCTAGGCTACTCGGTCTTTCCATACTTAAGTATTTTTTTCTGACTACACGATGAGGAATAGTTTAAAATTAATAATTCCAATACAGATCGCTGAAAAGGATGCGGCTGTGTAGTATATACTGTCAAAGAGAGAAAAGTTAATATGCTATTATAACTAGCCTAAGACAGAATTCTCTCATCGTTTAATCGTGCCATTATGCAGCAATGTTACATTTGACACGAGTAAATGTTTCTCGTAGAATATGGCATATGCTGCATAGGTTAAAAAAGAGTGAAATGGCAGAATCAGCATTTATTATTGGGAAGCAAAAATGGCAGTTTTTGGTTTATGCTAACATTATTGCTACATGGTTTCTTTATTCTTTATTTTTGAAACGCATAAAACCTAGCCTACGGCGCATGAAAATATGTTAATTCAAATGTATTGTCTTGAAAATAACGGAGGCTGGCATTTACTTGATCACAAGATCAGCAATTTATAGCATATTCAGACAAACCAACACAGGTTTGGACTTGTCCCCCGATAACCTACAGCGAAACTTGTGGTCAGTCTGCCGATCGGACCGCAGGTGTGGAATCAGCGGGTGGGAGACGCTTATTAGGTTCACTGCGCTCCCTTACGTGCGGCCTCAATCACCGAGCCCAGAGTGCGTACTGCCGCCGCCTCTGGCTGTGCTTCGCGGCTTAACAGAGAAAAGCAGGGACCTTTAACGGTGGGCAGTGCGTGTGTAGTTTACCAACACTTGTAACAAAAAAAATCAGCATTTTTTTCAAAAACATTCGATGTCAGTGCGTCTGCAAACGTGATTGTGTACCCGGAGAAAAATGGGTGCTTGTGAATCTGTTTGTGTGTGTGTGTGCGCGTGCGTGCGTGTAGCTATGTAGGCTACTTGCGTGCGGGAAAATAAAGAGGATGACAATAGCAGTAAAACAGAATGTCAAAGCTTTATTGACCAGGGGAAATTAATAGAATCTCACGTTTTGCAATTTGTTTAGAAACAGCAGTGTTTTCCTTAATAGCGCTATTGTCCGCCAAAAATAGGCTAGCCAGGCTACATGTAGCCTAATTGTAGGCTACTTCGTCTGTCTTCAATGTTCCTCGTATTTTGCCACTCAATCAGATTGAAAAGAGGCAGAAATGCAATGACAAATGTGTTTTTCGTCTGTCTGGTCGCCGTTGAGTACCATTGCGTATTGTTATGTATGTGTTTTCCTTCCAGCCATAATTGCAACCTTTGAATTTTAACAAGCGGTTAATTGTTCTTAATTAGACACTGTATGTCTTTTTAAGGATTGATCACTTGACTAGGCTATATCAGTAATCCCTTTCAGCCTGTCTAAAGACTAAGGCCACAATGGAAATAGGTCCTGTAACGTTATTGTGTTATCCCAATGGTTAATATACTGTATACCTTGTGATATAGCTATTGTATTTTGATTTACAAATAAATGCAATCAATCAACCCTATAGAGCACGCGGGGTGTACAACTCCGGTCCTGGAGGGCTGGGCTGCATGCTAGTTTTTGTTTCAACCAATTCCCTGTAGCTTTCTGACACCTCTATAAACTACATTGTTCTCTCCTGTACTTGAGCACACTAAAAACTTTAGGATACACTTACAGTCTGCGACTGTAGCTGGTGCTTATATGTCAGATCAAGATATGCTTGAACTAATTAAATAATTAAGAGCAGAAGTTGGCACAAAAACCTGAAACAGATTGTCCCTTGTTGTGCACCCCCTACTGTACAGGCCACATTATGCCAGAAATAGCTATACAACTCATGTAGAATAAATGCCCCATATGCACAAACCATTTAATCACTCAGATCAACTAACAGGTTGATTTTCAGTGCTATATGGAAAATGATTACTACAGAAAGTGGTTACATTTAAGCAATATCACACGAGAGGGAGTGCTGTTATACTGTATTTCAGGAGTGCTGTGATCCAGTCGTAGATACTCACAGCCATGCGACTGATATACAGTATAGCTGCACTCCCTCTCGTGTGATACTGCTTTTATACAACGGTTCTACTAGCCTATAAACTATCAAGTAATGATTGAAGACAACAGATTTTGATTTCGTAATTTATTCGGCTCCACTAACAAATATAGTTCCATCAGGATTCCATTAAAAAGAAAAATTCTACTAAGTATCAATTAGAATGTAAACAAAGCGGAGTGATACGTTCCAGTAAACAGTTCCAGTGCTGTTGTACTGTATATCAGCACTCATGGAATGGCTCTTGACCAATTAAAATACTTGAC
Organism: Synaphobranchus kaupii; assembly: GCA_029718625.1. Classification (NCBI taxonomy): domain Eukaryota; kingdom Metazoa; phylum Chordata; class Actinopteri; order Anguilliformes; family Synaphobranchidae; genus Synaphobranchus; species Synaphobranchus kaupii. The sequence goes on along the minus strand of CM056389.1, from coordinate 32,442,736 downwards.
CGGAACTAACTGTTGTATAATTATATTAATTACATTATAGAATGACAGTGAAATCTATGGTGTCTTAATTGCTGGTGTGGACACCTGCCTATTGAAACTAGACCATTTGTGGAAAATGAGAGAGAGAGAGAGAGAGAGAGAGAGCAGATGGCAATGAGGTACCCTTGAATTGTGTTATAGTAAGGGAAAAAAATATAGAACCTAAACACATATTCAACAACCATAACTGATCAACAGATCGGCTGTAACAAAGGCCTGCATACACAGTGAGTCCCCAGGATTGGGTTTAAAAATTCCTGATCTTGTCCAACAAATTGAGAAGGGGTTCATAATTTTAGAATTGGGTTTAGGTCAGTGGTCAAGTAACCTCTGAGTCCCTCTAGAGCAGGAGTGCCTAACCAGGGCCGAGCAGTTTCAGAATTGTGTACCAACTTGTGCTCTTAATTATTTAATTGGCTTAATCATATCATGATCTGACATTTGTATAAGCACCAGCTATAGCCGTAGACTACAAGTACATCCTAAAGATTGTCCTGTGCTCAAGTACAGGAGTGAACCAGTGAAAGTTTATTGAGATGTCAGAAAAATAAAGCTAAAGTAATTGGTTGGAACAAAAACCAGCATGCAGACCCTCCAGGACCGGAGTTGTGCACATCTGCTCTAGAGCAGTGGTTCTGGTTCCAAACCTCGGTCCTGGGGGATGCTTGCAAGCCAATCCTGGGCTGCATTCGAATCCATTTTAACACACTCCCTTCCCTTGCTTACTTCCTTCGAGGGAGCTATCTTGTGACGCAATTTGCTACGTGCAGCAAGCAAACTTAAAAGGTGCTCTGCAGGGGAGGATTGACGAGAAACAAACAAAAACGGAACCGAACCGCCCTTGCAACATTTCGGAAGTGCAACACCATAGAGTTGAAATGTGACCGCCACATAGTTCTGTGGTGACCGCCCACTTTTTCCATGTGGAGCATTGCATTGTGGGATTCCCTTCTTGCTGGAAGCTTGTATTTTATACCCTTGGTGGAAGGGAGGATAAACAAGGGAGCGAGGGAATATAATTACTCCCTCCCCTTTCTTAAATTGGATTCGAATCACACTTGGTGTGGCTGCCATATTTCATCCTGGCATTTTGGGGATTCTCCCCTTGAAGCAAGGGAAGGGTACAACAGGAAGAAAGGATAAATTTCGGATCCGAACACAGCCAAGGATTGTGTTAACAAGTTTAAGGAAAAAATTATGAAAGAACATTTGTTGAACGACCTTAATTGAGATTGGTTGGAAGGAAAATTAGCATACACAGGGGTCCCCTCAGGACTGAGTCAGAGAGCCAAACTCAGGGGTGGGCAATCCCGTTCCTGGAGATCTACCATCCTGTAGGTTTTCTACACCTGATTCTACTGATTAGCAGCTCAATGAGATCTCTTGCTGTTGAATGAGGTGTACTTTGTTAGGGTTGGAGTGAAAACCTACAGGACAGTAGATCTCCAGGAACAAGGGTTGGGGACCACTGCTCTATAGAGTACTCAACTGGTTATGAGTCTAACAAGTGAGCCTAGTGGGTAAATTAAACACAATTATTTGAGTCAGCCAGGCATCCCACACTACTGTTCAAAAGTTTGGATTAGCGACCTGTTCAGGGTGTATTCCTGCCTCTCGCCCAATGCATGATGGGATTGGCTCCAGCCCCCCTGCGACCCTGACCAGCAATAAGCGGGTTAGATAATGGATGGATGGATGGTTTCTCTAGTGCCAAATTCGCACATTAGCATGATTACTTAAGGATGAGGTAACACAGTGTGTTGTTAGTACACTGGAGTAATGGCTGCTGAAAATGGGGTTTTGCAATCATATGTAAAGATTTAATTAAAAAACAGTCATTTCAAATAGTAATGGTGATTTGTAACATCATTAATGTCATGATTGTACTTTTTGATCAATTTAATGCCACCTTGGTGAATAAAAGTATCGATTTCTTTCAAAAACATAAAAATTCCTTTGTGATTCCAAACTTTTGAATGGTAGTATATCATATAATATGCTGAAAATATATGAAAATAGAATATATTATCAAGATATTGTAACACTTCATAATATTTGAGCAAATATACAAATAATCTCCAATTTTCACATTTTTTTAAAAATGCACTTAAATATATTTAACATTATATTTTTTTTAAAAGTCCACATATTTTGCAGTATATTCTTTTCCATAAAGGGTTTGTTTGTAAATAATGGTATGGAATGCAGTTTTCAGACTTTGTTGTCCTTTCATTGTATTTGAACAGATTGTGTACTTATAAGTATAATATGGCAGTACCTAATAAGTATCAATATGTATCTGCGGAACTAGTGTCAGTCACACAGGAAGTGACTTAACTCCTTCCTCTGCTCACCACCAATGCTCCCCACCTCCTCTTTCAGATGAAGCTGATGAAGGGGGAGAGCCCTCAGACAGGGATGGAGGGACAAAAAAGAAGAAACGGGGCCCTAAGAAAAAGAAGGAGACGAAAGAGAAAGATGTGAAGCTGTCAAAAGGACGCAAAAGAAAAAAGATTGTGAGTTGCACAGTTCTGACCACTGGTTTCAGTCACTATTGAAGTTATTTTCATATTATCTCCCCTCCCTCTCATTCTCTCTCGCACTCCCAACCTCACTCTTTCTCTCCCTCCATCACTATCTCTCTCTCGCTCTCTCTCTCACTCACAGGACAGTGATATAGACAGAGAATCAGAGCGGGATTATGGCGAGAACTCAGACAGTGGGGCAAGTGGCTTCACAGCTGAGGGGAAAAAGAAAAGGAAAAAACACAAAGAAAACAAGGAGAAGAAAACCAGGCATAAGAAAAGTGAGGCTGGCGACAGCAACCAGGAGGATGTGGTCAAGGTGAGGGAGAACCAGAGTCATGAAAGCAAGAAAAGTTTCCAATGGACTGTGTTTGGCAACTGTTAAAAAAATAATTGTAGGATTCAATTATAATAATTGAATTATGTTTAGGTTGTGCTTATGTTAAATAATTCCACTACAACAATATACGCAAGGTAGAAGTATATCCAAACCAAACGCTTCAGTGGAAAAATATTGGATAGCTATCCTTATTGGTTAACAGTGGTCCCTTTTGTTTAATTGTTTGTAGGTTTGTTGTTGCCGCTGCTTATTTAATTAAAATGCTGTTACTCTCTGATTGTGTGACCCTTTCCAGCCGGTGGAACAGAAGTCATCAGGGCAGCTAGCACGAGACTGGGGATTGGAGGATGTGGATCACACTTTCACAGAGGAGGATTATCACACACTAACCAACTACAAAGCCTTCAGTCAGTTCATGAGGTAGGCGCCAAAACTTAAGAAAAGCGACTATATGACAATATACTGTAAATATGTGGACTTTTTGGAAAATATAGTGATAATATATTTATGGTAGTGTAATATATTGCAACATCTTAAGCGGCAATGCTGTGTATATTTGGCAATGTGCAATGTGCCTGCAGTATATTAATAATATATTTTCTAATGTATTCCATTTCCACAAACCCAGTGACCTAACCACAACATTTCACTATTTCCATGTATAAATCCCAATTCCAAAAAAGTTGGGACAGTATGTAAAATGCAAATAAAAGCAGAAAGCAGTGATTTGTAAATTCTCTTTTACATATATTTAATAGAAAACAGTACAAAAAAAAGATATTTAATGTTTTACCTTATCAAGTTTTTGATTTTTGTAAATATACGCTAATTCCGAATTTGATGCCTGCAACACGTTCCAAAAAAGTTGGGACAGGGGCAACATAAGACTGGGAAGGTTGTGGAATGTTAAAAAAACACCTTCCACAGGTAAACAGGTGAATAGGTAACAGGTGATGCTATCATGACTGGGTATAAAAGGAGCATCCACGAAGGCTTGGGCGTTAACGAGCAAGGATTTTCACCACTTTGCCAAAAACTGCGTGAGCGAATAGTCCAACAGTTTAAGAACAACGTTTCTCAATGCATGATTGCAAGGAATTTAGGGATTTCACCATCTACAGTCCGTAATATTATTAAAGATTCAGAGAATCTGGAGAAATCTCTGTGCGTAAAGGGCAAGGCCGAAAACCAGTATTGAATGCCCGTAACCTTCGAGCCCTGAGACGATATTGCATTAAAAAACCAACATACTTCTGTAATTAATATAACCACATGGGCTCTAAAAAGGGTATGAAACTTTGTAAAAGCGTTGTCAGTAAACAGAGTTTGTCGCTGCATCTACAAATGCCAGTTAAGACTCTACTACGCAAAGCATACAAATGCATCAACAACATCCAGAAACTATGCCGAGTTCTCTGGGCTCAAAGTCATCTGAGATGGACTGACGCAAAGTGGAAACGTGTGTTGTGGTCTGACGAGTCCACCTTTCAAATTGTTTTTGAAAATAATGGATGTTGTGTTCTCCGGGCCAAAGAGGAAAAGGACCATCTCGATTGTTACCAACACAAGGTTCAAAAGCCAGCGTCTGTCATGGTATAGGGATGTGTTAGTGCCCATGGCATGGGTAACTTGCACATCTGTGAAGGCACCATTAACGCCGAAGAGTACATATGCATTTTGGAGCAACATAAGCTGCCATCTAGATGACATCTTTTTCAGGGTCATCCTTGCTTATTTCAGCAAGACAATGCCAAGCCACATTCTGCACGTGTTACAACAGCGTGGCTTCATAGTCAGAGAGTGCGGGTGCTAGACTGGCCTGCCTGCAGTCCAGACCTGTCTCCCATTGAAAACGTGTGGCGCATTATGAAGTGCAAAATACGACAACGGAGACCCCAGACTATTGAGCAGCTGAAGTCTTATATCAAGCAAGAATGGGGAAAAATTCCGCTTTCAAAACAACAACAATTAGGGTCCTCAGTTCCCAAAAGATTACTGTGTGTTGTTAAAGCGAAAGGTGATGTAACACAGTGGTAAGCATGCCCCTGTTCCCACTTTTTTGGGATGTGTTGCAGGCATCAAATTTAGAATGAGCGTATATTTACAAAAAACAATAAAGTTGATTAGTTAAAACATTAAATATCTTGTCTTTGTACTGTTTTAAATTGAATACAGGTCAGAAGGGATTTGAAAATCATTGTTTTTATTTACATTTTATACACTGTCCCAACTTTTTTGGAACTGGGGTTTGTAATTTAAAAAGACAGATTCAGATGTTCTGTCTTGAACTTGGCATTTTGGAGACATCTGTGTCTGACTCTCTGTTCCCCTCACACAGGCCCATGATAGCTAAGAAAAACCCCAAGATCCCCATGTCAAAGATGATGACCATCCTTGGGGCCAAGTGGCGGGAGTTCAGCTCTAACAACCCCTTCAAGGGTTCTGCTGCTGCCGTGGCAGCCGTTGCAGCAGCAGCAGCGGCTGCTGTCGCCGAGCAAGTTTCGGCAGCAACTGCCTCCCCTGAGCCACCCCCCCAGCCACCACCGCTCCGCAAGGCCAAGACCAAAGAGGGCAAAGGTCAGCACAGGGAGAGGCATGACACTAGTCGACATAAGTCGAAAAGTTTACAAAATGGTCATTTTTAGTACGTGCCTAAAGTCTTATCTCATGAACCCTGCGAATCTTCTTCTGTTTGTCAACCCCCCACACACACACACACACACACACACACACACACACACACACACACACACACACACACACACGCACAGGCCCAGGGTTTAAGAAACGCAGTAAAAGCCCACGCGTACCAGAGAAGAAGAAGGCCAAGGTCAAGAAGATGGCCCCTCTGCGCATCAAACTGGGAATGCTGGGTGGCAAGAGGAAGAGAAGCAGCTCTGTGAGAAAGCATGCGTCTGTATGTGTGTGTGTGTGTGTGTGTGTGTGTGTGTGTGCGCGCGCATGTGTGTGTGTGTGTGTGCGCGCGTGTGTGTGTGTTTGTGTGTGTGCGTGTCTGTGTGTGCATGCGCCTGCATGTGTGTGTGTGTGCGTTTGTGTGTTTGTATGTGCGTGTGTGCCTGCATGTGTGTGTCTGTGTGTGTGTGTGTTTGTGTTTGTGAGCGTGTGTGTGCGTGTGTTTGTGTGTGAGAGAGGGAGAGATTGTGTGTGTGTGAGAGACATAGGGCCCTATTTTCAAGATGCGAGTTAAGCTCGTTAACTCATGCCAGTTACAAATGAAGTCATGTGAAACTCAATTTCAGTAAATTCATGACGCACCTGCAGCATAATGTCTGTCTCTCTTACTCAGAGTGAGGATGTGGATGGTGAAGACTCAGAACAGGAAGACTCCGGCGTTCTCAGCTCCTCTGTTCGCCCCGACAACAGTGGCCGTCCCACCAAGAACAAAAGAGGCCGACCAGCCAAGAAGAAGAAGAAGAAGAAGAAGAAGACGAAAGGTGCAGTGTGCACTGCAATGCAGTACCAGGAAATAAAAGCGCTTGCATAATTGAGTTCCCATTTGTTTAATATGTTTATTAAGCAGTTAAAGAAGTCATGTTTGTTCATGCTTATAAGTATGTTTACATATGTATATATAAGTGCGTCTCATGCTCTCTCTCTGTGCAGTTTTGGGAGAGGAGGGTGATGGCTATGAAACTGATCATCAGGACTATTGCGAGGTGTGCCAGCAGGGCGGCGAAATCATCCTGTGTGACACGTGCCCCCGCGCGTATCACCTGGTGTGCCTGGAGCCTGAGCTGGAAAAGGCTCCTGAGGGCAAGTGGAGCTGCCCCCACTGTGTGAGTAACTGCCCCCTCTGCCCCTGAACCTGCCCCAAGTGAGTAAAAAACTTCCCAAACTGCCCCTGCACTTACTTCAACTCCCTGCTTAGTTTGCACCTACCCCCACTGCATGAGTAACTAACTGCCCCAATTACCCCGTCTGTCCCCTGCACCTGCCCTCACTGTGAGACTAAGCTACAATGCCATTAACTAACAAGTTAGCTCAGGGGCCTGCAACCCTGGAGAGTCACTGGGTCTGCTGGTTTCTATTTTCACATTAATGTCAGCAACCATTTTAAGACCAGAGCAACCAGGTGAGGCAAGTTAACTATGTGATCGCCTGCTTTAAATGATTCATTCAGTGCCCTTAAGTTAATTACTCCTGATACAGTTGGGGCACTGCTTTTTTGTAAACAGAATTACAGTGTCTCATCATTGCTGTGGTATATTATCAACGATCGAAGACCCTGGAACATAATTTCAAAGGATTCTTCAGTTTGTGATTAGTCCATTGATAGTGTGGGTAAAGGATCAGTGATACTGAATGGAAACCTTTGTGTCTCGACTGAGTGAATTTACTAGCCTTGTACACGGTGCTCTCTTTTGAGTGACCCATTATTGATATGCGTACAGTAAGTTTGTATTTGTATATTGATATTGAAATTAATATGCAACCACCCACACCTTCACCACCCAGGAAAAGGAGGGCATCCAGTGGGAGGCAAAGGATGAGGACTTTGAGGAGTTTGAGGAGGAGTGTGAGGAAGGAGCCGGAGCAGAAGTGGTGGCTGGGCCTGGTGCTGGGGAGGAAGAGGAAGATGATCACATGGAGTTCTGCAGAGTGTGCAAGGATGGAGGGGAGCTGCTGTGTTGCGACTCCTGCACCTCGTCCTATCACATCCATTGCCTCAACCCACCCCTGCCAGAGATACCAAATGGAGAGTGGCTCTGCCCACGCTGTCTGGTGAGGGAGAGCTGTTCTGGGCCAATCAGGTTTGGGGCATGGGCGGGGCAGTGGAAGGGTGTTTTTTTTTTTCCAGACAGTGGGTCCAAATATTCTTTACTCCCCACCTCCCTTCCTCCACTCCCCCACTACCACTCCTCTCCTACCCGGAAATATGCAAAACTGTCTTTGAGTACAAGTATTTGCATGTACTGTATACAATGTACCTGACATTGCAGTTTGCGTCGAGACATTAATTAATATGTAACCATTAATACGTAATTAAGATGTAATCAGCGATATTAGATTAAAACACAAAGATCCGTTTCCGGGGCACGGAGTAGAGGAGGTGGTAGTGGAGGAAGGGAGGGTGCATTTTTTAACTATTGGGACGCACCCAGTGAATGAGTATGTGGAACTCATAGGATGTTAACATCACAGGTTAATGGAGCACACATAGACTTAGGCATTTTTGCCTTTGAGGTGACTAAACCTAATTTGAGATGAAAAGGCAAGATGAGTTGTTGTCCAAAAAAAGTATTTGTAGATGCTTAGGTCGAAGTTGATAAAGATGTAGGCTACTGTTAATCACATTAATCTGAAGCTCTGTTAGACAGATAACACAGTGGCTCTCAGACCGGATTGGGACCCACAGGTCATGAGAGGGATTGAGGTGATCATGAGACACGTGATACATATGACACTGTATAATACACTTTACATTGATATTCACACCAGATTATTTAAACACTTTACACTGATAATGTGCACTGCCCTAGTTACAGTGCACATGCACTTGTGTTGACATAATTCTGTATCTGTGCATACATTTCACATTTTAATTTTAATAAGGGGGAAGAGGGGGGGGGTCACAGAAGATGTACTTGTTCATTAAATGGGCATTATCTGACCATAACTTTCTCGCTCTTGTTTCCCGTCTAACCCCTGTCAGTGTCCCCAGATCAATGGCAGGGTTCAGAAGATCCTCCACTGGCGCTGGGGTGAACCCCCTCCCCCGGTGCCCGTGCTCCCAGCCCCTGATGCCGACCCCCAACAGCCCCCTCCCCCTCCGATGAAGGGGCGTGCAGAGAGGGAATTTTTTGTCAAGTTGACAGGACAGTCCTATTGGCACTGCACTTGGGTCACTGAGCTCCAGGTGATGGTCGCTCTCTGTCTTTCTCTCTCTCCGTCTCTCTCCCTCTCTCTTCGACTCTCTCACTGTCTCTCTCTCTCTCTCTCTCTTTGACTCTTAATCTTACTGTCTCTCTCTCACTGTTTCTTTCAACTAAAGTAAATGCAGTTTGAAGTGATCCATCCATATCTACTGCATATCTGGTAGCAGAGTGATGGTTTGAGGCTCGTTTGATACCGCAGACCCTTGATGATTTACAGCCATTTAGCCAACCATGGGTTCCATACTATTCCCGTGTAATTTACAGCTTAATCTAGACCCACCCCCCTATTCCCTTAGAGATCCATTCAAATGCAGAGAGGTTATAGTATCGCTTGTAAGAGTACCTGAAAATAAGATATCAAGAGTCTTTTGGTATCCTTTTATATCCAGTCATGATAGCATCACCTGTTTACCTGTGGAATGTTCCAAGCAGGTGAACTTCCCAGTCTTTTTTTTTGCCCCTGTCCGAACTTTTTTGGAACGTGTTGCCGGCATCAAATTCAGAATTAGCATATATTTACAAAATCAATAAAGTTGATAAGGTAAAACATTAAGCATCTTTTATCTTTTCTTTGTACTGTTTTAAATTAAATATATATAAAAGAGAATTTACAAATCACTGCTTACTGCTTTTATGTGCAGTTTACATACTGTCCCAACTTTTTTGGAATTGGGGTTTGTATGTGCAACAGGGTATTTAGGTTCAGGTATGCACCTAATACATACATACATACGTACGTACCTACACACATGCGTGTAAATGCAGGAATGTCTTTACTGATGGGAGAATGAGGCTTCATGAAAACAGAAATGGGCAGAGCTACCAACCATACACTGTAAGTGACTTACTGATTTAGCCAATGGTTGTGTAGAGCAAAAATTTTTTTTATTGTTTCAAACAATTCTGTGATTGACAGTTTATTGTAACTCCACCCATCATGGGAATCAAAAACCTCACACTCCCATATTACTCGTCTTACTAAGTTTTCCCCTCTTTTTATTTATCTCTTTACAAAGTGTTCTCCCTATTTCATCCTTCGCTTCTCTCTTCCTTTACCCAGCTGGAGATCTACCACTCTGTCATGTTCCGGAACTATCAGCGAAAGACGGACATGGATGACCCCCCCGCCCTGGAGTACAACTCAGGGGGGGAGGAGGATGGGGGCAAGAGTCGGGCCAAAGACCCACAGTACACTGCCTTGGAGGAGAAGTTCTATCGCTATGGCATCAAGCCTGAGTGGATGATTGTGCACCGTTTCGTTAACCACAGGTGTGTGTGTGTGTGTGTGTGTGTGTGTGTGTGTGTGTGTGTGTGCGTGTGCATGTATCTATGTTTGCTTGCATGCATGTGTATGTGTATGGATATGTGGACATTTATCTATCTGGCTAGATGTTGAAATATGTCAATGTGCAAAAAGCTTCAAGAAGTCACATCATGTTTACTGTCTGTATTAATTAGCAAATAACATGACTCTACATTCATTTATTAAAAATGAATGTGGGAATCATCCAGTCCACCGGTTAATTTGACATTTAAGTTAGACATGGTAATACCATTTCTAAAACCATTGTTATGAAATTATCATAAATGAGTTCATTAGGATTCTGTTCAGGCTAAACCAAAATAAAATGACATAACATAACATAACTTACTGAAGAGAACAGGCCATTCAACAATGCTTGCCATTTTCCTGCCACTCGCCATCTTCCTATCACTAATGGTTACATTAATGCTTATGTTTTAGCAGTAACTTGACTGACTCATGTTTCACTAATGCTTTCTTTGTACGTTTTGTGAATCATATCCTTACTGTGTGTGTGTGTGTGTGTGTGTGTGTGTGTGTGCTCTCAGCAGTGTGGATAAGAAGGGGAATTACCTGTATCTGGTGAAGTGGAGAGACCTGACCTATGACCAGTGCACCTGGGAGCAGGAGGACCTGGATATTCCTGGCTTTGCCATTCACAAGGCCAATTACTGGAGACACAGGTACCACAGTATGCTGGAATCCCTCCATAGAAATGGGAATACGCAGGCATGTGTGTGTATCTGTAGAAATAACCCCTGTGTATGTTGTGAGTGTGTGTTTGTGTGTATGTATGTATGTATGTGTGTGTGTGTATGTATGTACATGTATGAACTGTTTGTATATGTGTATGTATGTATATAAATCGCCATGTGTGTGTATTTTTCAGGGAGGAGGTGCTGAAGGAGGACCCAGAAAAACCTAAGAGGATGAGGAGCGAGAGAAAGGAGGAGGAGGATGAGGAGGATGATGAGTCATCAAGCTCTCCTGTCACTGATGTGAGTCAAACTACTCCTAACATATAAACGAGTCATTTAAAAAAAATTGGATATACATGTGTCACCTTAACTGCCTATGGATCCATTTAAAGCCTTAACTGCCAATGGATCCATTTAAAGCCTTAACTGCCTATGGATCCATTTAAAGCCTTAACTGCCTATGGATCCATTTAAAGCCTTAACTGCCTATGGATCCATTTAAAGCCTTAACTGCCTATGGATCCATTTAAAGCCTTAACTGCCTATGGATCCATTTAAAGCCTTAACTGCCTATGGATCCATTTAAAGCCTTAACTGCCTATGGATCAATTTAAAGCCTTAACTGCCTATGGATCCATTTAAAGCCTTAACTGCCTATGGATCCATTTAAAGCCTTAACTGCCTATGGATCCATTTAAAGCCTTAACTGCCTGTGGATCCATTTAAAGTCTTAACTGCCTATGGATCCATTTAAAGCCTTAACTGCCTATGGATCCATTTAAAGCCTTAACTGCCCATGGATCCATTTAAAGCCTGAACTGCCTATGGACCCATTTAAAGCCTTAACTGCCTATGGATCCATTTAAAGTCTTAACTGCCTATGCATCCATTTAAAGCCTTAACTGCCTATTGATCCATTTAAAGTCTTAACTGCCTATGCATCCATTTAAAGCCTTAACTGCCTATGGATCCATTTAAAGTCAGCTCGTTCCAAAGGAGTGGGATCCTGAATAGAAAACAAAGTAATTTCTTGTGCGCAATAAAACACATATTTTATTGCATTTCATGCGACATTCACATATGCACTCATTTAACAGTGCTTCACATCCACAGCCAGCTAGCTTGCTTTGAACTGATAGTTTGTCCTGTGTATCCTTTCCGCCTTTTTCTTGGTTAATAGCTTTCAGTTCCTCTGTAATCAATACACACACATAGGCTATATTCTTTACAGCATTCACCGAGGCTACCGTTTGACGTTTTAATGTTTTCATCTTTCAAGAAGGGTAACATTTTCTGCTGGCAGCTGTCAGCAAAAGATAGGTTATGATTATGTTCCATCTGATTATGCCGCGCCTTTCAGAAAATAGGAAAAAATAATGCTCTCAAGAGATCCCTCTTACAGCTTGTTTGATTATTCTTTATTAACTTATGAACAATATATGAGTGAAAATGAGTGTTAAAAGCAATACTAGAGTGATGCAAACAACCATTCCAATAAACGATTCAAAATAAATCTGTGAAATTTAACATCACTTTCAAAGTTATGAACATTTCCTAACAACCCTTTTTCCTGATTGGTTTGTATCTCTGAGGTTTTACTCTAGTAGGGAGCTAAGGGGCAGGAGACACATTCACACAACCAAAAGGAGAGGTATTTCACAAATCTACCAGCAAAAATTAAATTGGCAAGGGTTAGCAACTATAATGTCATTAGTGTTTTTCTCTCTGTTGTCTAGCTTATCTTTTAGTTATCTATAGACTACTCTTGTCTGGAAACATACACATCAGACATAATTTGTTGAGGGACATACAAATACGATATAGACCTTTATTTAATGAGGAGGCTACCAGTATGGGTTATTGAGTGTAGATTGATGGGCAAAAATGGCAATTTTATCCATTTAAAATTAAATCTACAACACAATAAAGTGTGCAAAAAGTGACGGGGGTTGAATAATTTTGAGTGCAACTATATATACACTGCCTGGCCAAAAAAAAAGTCGCCGTTGCACCCGTCATGCATAGTGCCCACTGTACAAGCCTCTGGAGGCAGTGTTATGATCTGGGCTTTCTTCAATTGGTCAGGTCTAGGCTCAGCAACGTTATGCAGCAATAAAATGAAGTTAGCTGAGTACCTGAATGTACTGAATGACCAGGTTATCCCATCAATGGGCATATTCCAGGACGACAATGCCAAGATTCATCGGGCTCAAATTGTGAAAGAGTGGTTCAGGGAGGATGAGGAATCATTTTCACACATGAATTGGCAACCAGAGTCCTGACCTTAACCCCATTGAAAGTCTTTGGGATGTGCTGGAGAAGACTTTACGGAGTGGTTCGACTCTCCCGTCGTCAATACAGGATATCAGCCAAAAATGAATGCAACTCTGGACGGAAATAAACGTTGTGACGTTGCATAAGGTTGTCGAAACAATGCCACGAGGAATGCGTGCCATAATCAAAGCTAAAGGCGGTTCAACGAAATATTAGAGTGCGACTTTTTTTTTGGCCAGGCAGTGTATATACAGTACTGTGCAAAAGTCTTAGGCACATGTAAAGAAAATCCGTAAGGCGAAAATCCTTTAAAAAATAATTAAAAGTTTATAAATATCAAACAATTGACTATAAAGAACAGTAAACAATCAAAAACAGGATCAAATCAATATTTGGTGTGACCACCCTTTCCCTTTAAAACAGCGTCAACTCTTTTAGGTACACTGTTGTTCAGTTTTATAAGAAAATCAGCTGGTAGATTGTTCCAAGCATTTTGGAGAACTTGTCAACTTCTGCAGACTTTGGCTGTCTCGCTTGCTTCTGTCTGTCCGGGTAATCCCAGACAGCCTCGGTGATGTTGAGAACAGGCCTCTGTGGAGACAATACCATCTGTTGCAGAACTCCTTGTTCTTCTTTTCTTTTCTGACGAAAGTTCAATTAAGTTTTTGGAAAATCAATGTTTGGAAATCTACAATTTGCTCTTTTCTACTGACACACTAATGCAGAAGACAAAAAATAAACATCTAAGAAAAAATCTACATAAAAAATCTAGGGTGCCTAAGACATTTGCACAGTACTGTATATACACTACTCACAAAAAGTTAGGGATATTTGGCTTTCGGGTGAAATTTATGGAAAATGTAAGTTCACGCTACAGTGATATTATACGTATCATGAAAGTAGGGCATTTAAGTAGAAGCATGCAATGGTGATTTCCTCATCTCAAACAATTTATTGAAACAAAAGCCAACAACAGTGGTGGGTATACCACAACAAAAATGTCAATGTCTCAATAACTTGTCATGTGCCCTTGAGCATCAATTACAGCTTGACAACGACGTCTCATGCTGTTCACAAGTCGACTTATTGTCTGCTGAGGCATGGCATCCCACTCTTCTTGAAGGGCGGCCCTCAGGTCATTGAGGTTCTGGGGTACAGAGTTACGAGCCTCTACACGGTGAGTCAGCTGATCCCATAGGTTTTCTATGGGATTCAGGTCTGGAGAAAGTGCAGGCCACTCCATTTGAGGTACCCCAGTCTCCAGCAGCCTTTCCCTAATGATGCGACCTCGATGAGCTGGAGCATTGTCGTCCATGAAGATGAAATTAGGCCTGTGTTGTTCATGCAGGGGCACAATGACTGGATTAATGATGTTATTCAGGTAGTATGGGCTTGTCACTGTACCATTCACAAAGTGTAGGGCAGTTCTGTATTGACTAGACACACCTGCCCACACTGTAACACCGCCACCACCAAAGGGTCGTCTGGTGACAACAGTGGCTGATGCATAGCGCTCTCCTTGACGTCTCCAACATCGTTGGCGGCCATCATTTCTGCTCAACGTGAATCGACTTTCATCAGAGAACAGCACTGAGGCCCACTGGTCCCTCGTCCAGCGTAAATGCTCCCTGGCCCATGCAAGACGATGACGTCTGTGCCTGGTGGTGTGGTCAGGTACCCTTGCAGGTCGTCTAGCACGCAGCCCACACTGATGTAAACGGTTTCGAATGGTCTGACGTGACACTTGGGTGCCTCTCACCTCCCTTAAATGTGCCTGGAGTTGAGTGGCATTCATCATCCGGTTCCGCAGGGCACTGTTCACAATGAAGCGGTCATCAGTGTGGGATGTGGCCAAAGGACGTCCACTTCTATGCCTTTCTGTGACTCTTCCAGTCTCTCTGTATCTCTGTTGCAACCTGCTGATGACACTCTGTGACACTCTAAGCTCAGTGGCCACTTCCCTCTGAGAACATCCTGTTTGAAGCCTCGCAATGGCGAGGTACTGTTGATCAATTGTTAGGTGTCGTCTTGGTCTCATGATGTCAAAATGTGAACAGCATGATGAAGAGGACTGTTTAAATACCAATTCTAATTGAACCAGGAAATTTATTAGTCGATTCATGGATCAAACACCTGTTGTGAATTTTGCCGCTCAGCTCCTTGTTAGAGAACAGCAAGTTGTGCAAAAAGTACTGAAACATTGAATAGTTGGACATGTGCATTCAAAAGTTTAGAGAAGGTCAAATTAATTTCACCTGTAAAGGTTATAGTGCATTTTAGGTTCATCCTGAAATTTCACCCGAAAGCCGAATATCCCTAACTTTTTGTGAGTAGTGTATATGCAGATCATTGTGTTGGTTGAACATATACAAATACAGATCTCATCTCTGCACACCTCTACCGTTTACCATCTCCCTTCTGTGTCTATGCTTCTAATCTGCCTCTATTCCTCTAATCTTCCTCTATGCATCTCATTTATTTCTGTGCTTGTAATCTTCTGTTTGTAATTTGTCTTCATGATTGTAGTTTTTCTATGTGCCTCTAATTTGACTTTATGTTGTTAACTGCCTCTGAGAGAGGGAGAGACACGTGACAAAGGTCGTGCGGTGGGATTTAAGCTCGCAATGAGTGTGTGGATAGTGCTCTACAGGCTATGCCACGAGACACCCCTGCCTCTGTGCTTCTTAACTGCCTCTAATCTGTCTGTTTTTTTATTCAGTCTCTATGCTGTTAATCTGTCTCTATGCTTGCATTCTGTGTCTGTGTAAACTAGCCAGTTTAATCTGCTGTAGAATGTTGAACACAATGTCTGTCACTGCATGTCTTGTCATGTCTGTATACCTGTGGCGTCCGAATTTCCAATAAGGAAATAAGAAGACAATAAAAAATAATATGAAATCACATCACTCTACACCCGGCTATGATGTACAAAGAGAAACTGTAGACTGGCACCTCACTTCACAACGCTCTCCCTGCCTGTCCCTCCTCTTCCTCCCCAAGCCAACGGTAAAGTACGAGGAGCAGCCCGATTTCGTGTCGGTAACGGGAGGCACTCTGCACCTGTACCAGCTGGAGGGGCTCAACTGGCTGCGCTTCTCCTGGGCGCAGGGCACAGACACCATCCTGGCGGATGAGATGGGCCTGGGAAAGACCATACAGACAATCACCTTCCTTTACTCCCTATTCAAGGAGGTAAGAGATGCACCATATATACACACCACACTCAGCATGCCCAGAGAAAGCCGCTACATGGGTGGTAATATACACATACAACTTCTGAAGACCTAACATCACTGTACAAGCTGCTTTGGAGTTACATTAAATGTATGTTTTGCTGTAAACCACAAACCCTATGTGCCTATACCAGCAGGTCATCAGAAACATCTTTATATATCCAAAATCTCCTTTATAGCACACAAAAACTGTCTGGGCCAATTGAAAACATAATTGAAACTGAAAAACTGAAAAAAATGTATTAAAACAGAAAGTGAATTATCCCTTTAATTTGACATGTTCTGCTTACAAGAAATAAAAGAAACTTTTTTTCTTGAGTTTTAAGAATCTGGTCGGCCTTTCTCTGATGCACTGGTCTCCACCACCCCCAAAAACCCCAGGGTCACACCAAGGGCCCATTTCTGGTGAGCGCCCCACTCTCCACCATCATAAACTGGGAGAGGGAGTTTGAGATGTGGGCCCCTAACTTCTACGTTGTGACCTACACCGGGGACAAGGAGAGCAGGGCCATAATCCGCGAGAACGAGCTGTCCTGTGACGACTTGGCCGCCAAAGGAGGGAAGAAGGCCTTCAAATTGCGGGTGAGGAGCGAGAACAGAAACAAAACTCTCCTCTCTTTCATGTAGAACTCCTGAGAGTTCCTGTGGCTAGCACTCAATGACTCCTCTTTCTGCTGGAGTTAGGGATAAGCAATAATACACTAAAATGTATCTTACAAAATACCTTCATTGTAAATGTATCAATAAAGTATATTGTTGCATTTCTTAAGGTGATAAAGTAATACAGCCTGTAACCTGTTAACACAATATAGCTGCTTGAAAGAGTAAGAAAATGTTGAGCAGCAGGCATATGTACTGTATTCACACACTTGGAGTGTTAATGACTAAATATCTTTCACTAATTCCCCTCTGCTGCACTCACCTTTTCTCTCCAGCGGGAGGCGCCCATTAAATTCCACGTGCTCCTGACCTCATATGAGCTGGTGACCATAGACCAGACTGCGCTGAAGTCCATCGACTGGGCCTGCCTGGTGGTGGACGAGGCCCACCGCCTCAAGAACAATCAGTCTAAGGTACTTTGTGTTTGTATGTGTGTGTGTGCGTGTGTTTCAGGATAATAAAAGTAAGATTTCTTTCTCTCTCCACTTTTCCCTCTGTCTCTTTCTCTTCCCCTCTCCCTTCCTTTCTCTGTTTTATCAGTTCTTCAGGAAGTTGAACGACTATAAGATTGATCACAAGCTGCTACTGACGGGCACACCCCTTCAGAACAACCTGGAGGAGCTCTTCCACCTGCTCAACTTCCTCACACCTGACCGCTTCAAGTAAAAACAGATTCTCTCACAAGCATGCACACAAATGCACCCAGTCACATTCACATACATAAAAACACACACATGCATGCACTGACACACAAATACACACACACACATTTTTCAGGATCTAAAAGAATGTTATAGCCTTTCCTTAATCAGCTTCTTTTTCATCCTGTTTTCACTCAACATCCCTCCATTCCTACACTACTGTCATCCACTCTCCCCTCTCCTCTCCAATACTTTCCCCCTCTCCTCTCCAATACTTTCCCCCTCTCCTCTCCAATACTTTCCCCCTCTCCGTCCATCCCCCCTCAGTAACCTGGAGGGGTTTCTGGAGGAGTTTGCGGATATCTCCAAGGAGGACCAGATCAAGAAGCTGCACGACATGCTGGGGCCACACATGCTCAGAAGACTAAAGGCCGACGTCTTCAAGACTATGCCAGCCAAGACCGAGCTCATTGTGCGCGTGGAACTCAGCCCCATGCAAAAGTAAGGGGATGGGGTGGAGCTGAGCTCTATGCAGAGGTGAGGGGCTTAGCCCCATGCAGCTGTAAACATCTTCTCATAATGTCTGAACAGGAAATATTACAAGTTCATCCTGACGCGCAACTTTGAAGCCCTGAACTCCAAGGGTGGGGGGAACCAGGTGTCCCTCCTAAACATCATGATGGATCTGAAGAAGTGCTGCAACCACCCCTACCTGTTTCCTGTAGCTGCCTTGGTAATGATCCATATTTCCCTACATCTACCATAGTAACTACCCCTGTCTGTATGCTGTATCTGCCATAGCAATGCTCCAAGCCTGTTTCTTGTAGCTGGCATATTAATGGGTCATATCGGTTTGGTAATGTCCTCTATCTCGTCTCTGTAGCTGCTGTGATAATGACACATCTGTTTTCTGTAGCTCCCATGATAAATATATATGATCCCTGTATCTGGCACTATAGTGATCCATACCTGTTTCCTGCAGCTGCCATAGTTTTCCCCATATGTAAAAGGTCTGTAAAAATCCTATAATTTCACATATGCCGTATAAGGTCTGTAAAAATCTTATAAAATGTCAGAAACATACTTATAAAATACATTTGTGGTAGAGAACTAGCATATACATTTCAGACTAAAATGAAATAGTTCCCTAATATACATGTACTCCCTATAAAAAAAAACATTGAGAGATTGTATAAGAAATGTATACAAATATATAATATAATACTAATCAACATATATGATTTTTATAAAACTTTGCAAGTAGGTTAATTATGATTTTTACAGACCTTTTGCATATGGGTTTTCATAGTGAGTGAAACAGCCCTACCTCTGCCTGGTCCCTATGGTTACAGTGTTGTGGGAGGACAGTTGGGTAGAGGGAGAATGAGTGAAGAAAATAGTATAATGATGACAGGTGTGGAAGGGAGGGATTGTAATAACATTTGGATGGAAACCCAGTCTCAAGAAGGTTGAATAAGAAATAATTTCCTTTACATAACAAACAATAACACTTTTATAATAGGCAGTTACAGTGGTTATCTGCTTGTGTCTGTAACAGTCTTGAGTAAAGTATATTCCTGTGAACTAGGAGAAATATATGTTTGACTGGCACCTCTTTCCATTGATTCTCATCTGTATTTGTCCCAGAGAAGGAGGGAGACAGAGAGAAATGGATAGTAAAAGATAGAATATGGAGGGGCAAAGAAATTGAACAATGAGAAGGTGAAGGGAGGGTGGAAATGATTGGACGAACAAGCCTACTAACAGTGTGTGTCTGTGTGTCTGTATATCTGTATGTGTGTTGTGGGTGATGCTGTCTTTTTCTCTTTGTGGTATGGGGGTGTAGGAGTCTCCGAAGACAGTGAGCGGGGCATATGAGGGATCTGCACTCATCAAGGCTTCAGGGAAACTGCTGCTCATGCAGAAGATGCTAAGGAACCTGAAGGAACAGGGCCACCGTGTGCTTATCTTCTCCCAGGTAAACAGGGCCACCGTGTGCTTATCTTCTCCCAGGTAAACAGGGCCACCGTGTGCTTATCTTCTCCCAGGTAAACAGGGCCACCGTGTGCTTATCTTCTCCCAGGTAAACAGGGCCACCGCGTGCTTATCCTCTCCCAGGTAAACAGGGCCACCGTGTGCTTATCTTCTCCCAGGTAAACAGGGCCACCGCATGCTTATCCTCTCCCAGGTAAACAGGGCCACCGTGTGCTTATCTTCTCCCAGGTAAACAGGGCCACCGTGTGCTTATCCTCTCCCAGGTAAACAGGGCCACCGTGTGCTTATCTTCTCCCAGGTAAACAGGGCCACCGTGTGCTTATCCTCTCCCAGGTAAACAGGGCCACCGCATGCTTATCCTCTCCCAGGTAAACAGGGCCACCGCGTGCTTATCCTCTCCCAGGTAAACAGGGCCACCGTGTGCTTATCTTCTCCCAGGTAAACAGGGCCACCGCATGCTTATCCTCTCCCAGGTAAACAGGGCCACCGTGTGCTTATCTTCTCCCAGGTAAACAGGGCCACCGCATGCTTATCCTCTCCCAGGTAAACAGGGCCACCGTGTGCTTATCCTCTCCCAGGTAAACAGGGCCACCGCATGCTTATCCTCTCCCAGGTAAACAGGGCCACCGTGTGCTTATCTTCTCCCAGGTAAACAGGGCCACCGTGTGCTTATCTTCTCCCAGGTAAACAGGGCCACCGTGTGCTTATCTTCTCCCAGGTAAATAGGGCCACCGTGTGCTTATCTTCTCCCAGGTAAACAGGGCCACCGTGTGCTTATCCTCTCCCAGGTAAACAGGGCCACCGTGTGCTTATCTTCTCCCAGGTAAACAGGGCCACCGTGTGCTTATCTTCTCCCAGGTAAACAGGGCCACCGCATGCTTATCTTCTCCCAGGTAAACAGGGCCACCGTGTGCTTATCTTCTCCCAGGTAAACAGGGCCACCGTGTGCTTATCTTCTCCCAGGTAAACAGGGCCACCGCATGCTTATCCTCTCCCAGGTAAACAGGGCCACCGTGTGCTTATCTTCTCCCAGGTAAACAGGGCCACCGTGTGCTTATCTTCTCCCAGGTAAACAGGGCCACCGTGTGCTTATCTTCTCCCAGGTAAACAGGGCCACCGTGTGCTTATCTTCTCCCAGGTAAACAGGGCCACCGCATGCTTATCCTCTCCCAGGTAAACAGGGCCACCGTGTGCTTATCTTCTCCCAGGTAAACAGGGCCACCGTGTGCTTATCCTCTCCCAGGTAAACAGGGCCACCGTGTGCTTATCCTCTCCCAGGTAAACAGGGCCACCGTGTGCTTATCTTCTCCCAGGTAAACAGGGCCACCGTGTGCTTATCTTCTCCCAGGTAAACAGGGCCACCGTGTGCTTATCTTCTCCCAGGTAAACAGGGCCACCGTGTGCTTATCTTCTCCCAGGTAAACAGGGCCACCGCATGCTTATCCTCTCCCAGGTAAACAGGGCCACCGTGTGCTTATCTTCTCCCAGGTAAACAGGGCCACCGTGTGCTTATCCTCTCCCAGGTAAACAGGGCCACCGTGTGCTTATCTTCTCCCAGGTAAATAGGGCCACCGTGTGCTTATCCTCTCCCAGGTAAACAGGGCCACCGTGTGCTTATCCTCTCCCAGGTAAACAGGGCCACCGTGTGCTTATCCTCTCCCAGGTAAACAGGGCCACCGTGTGCTTATCCTCTCCCAGGTAAACAGGGCCACCGTGTGCTTATCCTCTCCCAGGTAAACAGGGCCACCGTGTGCTTATCCTCTCCCAGGTAAACAGGGCCACCGTGTGCTTATCCTCTCCCAGGTAAACAGGGCCACCGTGTGCTTATCTTCTCCCAGGTAAACAGGGCCACCGTGTGCTTATCTTCTCCCAGGTAAACAGGGCCACCGTGTGCTTATCTTCTCCCAGGTAAACAGGGCCACCGTGTGCTTATCCTCTCCCAGGTAAACAGGGCCACCGTGTGCTTATCTTCTCCCAGGTAAACAGGGCCACCGTGTGCTTATCCTCTCCCAGGTAAACAGGGCCACCGTGTGCTTATCTTCTCCCAGGTAAACAGGGCCACCGTGTGCTTATCTTCTCCCAGGTAAACAGGGCCACCGCATGCTTATCCTCTCCCAGGTAAACAGGGCCACCGTGTGCTTATCTTCTCCCAGGTAAACAGGGCCACCGCATGCTTATCCTCTCCCAGGTAAACAGGGCCACCGTGTGCTTATCCTCTCCCAGGTAAACAGGGCCACCGCATGCTTATCCTCTCCCAGGTAAACAGGGCCACCGTGTGCTTATCTTCTCCCAGGTAAACAGGGCCACCGTGTGCTTATCTTCTCCCAGGTAAACAGGGCCACCGTGTGCTTATCTTCTCCCAGGTAAATAGGGCCACCGTGTGCTTATCTTCTCCCAGGTAAACAGGGCCACCGTGTGCTTATCCTCTCCCAGGTAAACAGGGCCACCGTGTGCTTATCTTCTCCCAGGTAAACAGGGCCACCGTGTGCTTATCTTCTCCCAGGTAAACAGGGCCACCGCATGCTTATCTTCTCCCAGGTAAACAGGGCCACCGTGTGCTTATCTTCTCCCAGGTAAACAGGGCCACCGTGTGCTTATCTTCTCCCAGGTAAACAGGGCCACCGCATGCTTATCCTCTCCCAGGTAAACAGGGCCACCGTGTGCTTATCTTCTCCCAGGTAAACAGGGCCACCGTGTGCTTATCTTCTCCCAGGTAAACAGGGCCACCGTGTGCTTATCTTCTCCCAGGTAAACAGGGCCACCGTGTGCTTATCTTCTCCCAGGTAAACAGGGCCACCGCATGCTTATCCTCTCCCAGGTAAACAGGGCCACCGTGTGCTTATCTTCTCCCAGGTAAACAGGGCCACCGTGTGCTTATCCTCTCCCAGGTAAACAGGGCCACCGTGTGCTTATCCTCTCCCAGGTAAACAGGGCCACCGTGTGCTTATCTTCTCCCAGGTAAACAGGGCCACCGTGTGCTTATCTTCTCCCAGGTAAACAGGGCCACCGTGTGCTTATCTTCTCCCAGGTAAACAGGGCCACCGTGTGCTTATCTTCTCCCAGGTAAACAGGGCCACCGCATGCTTATCCTCTCCCAGGTAAACAGGGCCACCGTGTGCTTATCTTCTCCCAGGTAAACAGGGCCACCGTGTGCTTATCCTCTCCCAGGTAAACAGGGCCACCGTGTGCTTATCTTCTCCCAGGTAAATAGGGCCACCGTGTGCTTATCCTCTCCCAGGTAAACAGGGCCACCGTGTGCTTATCCTCTCCCAGGTAAACAGGGCCACCGTGTGCTTATCCTCTCCCAGATAAACAGGGCCACCGTGTGCTTATCCTCTCCCAGGTAAACAGGGCCACCGTGTGCTTATCCTCTCCCAGGTAAACAGGGCCACCGTGTGCTTATCCTCTCCCAGGTAAACAGGGCCACCGTGTGCTTATCCTCTCCCAGGTAAACAGGGCCACCGTGTGCTTATCTTCTCCCAGGTAAACAGGGCCACCGTGTGCTTATCTTCTCCCAGGTAAACAGGGCCACCGTGTGCTTATCTTCTCCCAGGTAAACAGGGCCACCGTGTGCTTATCCTCTCCCAGGTAAACAGGGCCACCGTGTGCTTATCTTCTCCCAGGTAAACAGGGCCACCGTGTGCTTATCCTCTCCCAGGTAAACAGGGCCACCGTGTGCTTATCTTCTCCCAGGTAAACAGGGCCACCGTGTGCTTATCTTCTCCCAGGTAAACAGGGCCACCGTGTGCTTATCCTCTCCCAGGTAAACAGGGCCACCGTGTGCTTATCCTCTCCCAGGTAAACAGGGCCACCGTGTGCTTATCTTCTCCCAGGTAAACAGGGCCACTGTGTGCTTATCTTCTCCCAGGTAAACAGGGCCACCGTGTGCTTATCTTCTCCCAGGTAAACAGGGCCACCGTGTGCTTATCCTCTCCCAGGTAAACAGGGCCACCGCATGCTTATCCTCTCCCAGGTAAACAGGGCCACCGCGTGCTTATCTTCTCCCAGGTAAACAGGGCCACCGCATGCTTATCCTCTCCCAGGTAAACAGGGCCACCGTGTGCTTATCTTCTCCCAGGTAAATAGGGCCACCGCATGCTTATCCTCTCCCAGGTAAACAGGGCCACCGTGTGCTTATCTTCCCCCAGGTAAACAGGGCCACCGCATGCTTATCTTCTCCCAGGTAAATAGGGCCTCCGTGTGCTTCTCCCAGGTAAATAGGGCCACTGCATGCTTATCTTCTCCCAGGTAAACAGGGCCACCATATTGTCCCAGGTAAACTCCCAATCACCAAGCATTCTGAGAAATCTGTGTGCTGGAGGTAAACTGGGGAAGTGTTGGTGCATGCCCACAGCCAAATGCCAACATCACACATTTTTTTCTTTGTACATACAGTAGTTCTGGATAAGACTGCCTGCTAGATTAATGAAAATAAATGTCCTTTACTGTTCGATGGAGAATATGGATTGTAGAATTCACCTCAGATAAACTATGTGCCCTAAACACATTAGATTATTTGCTTATTACCTCAAAAACACAAATCAAATTAGTTGAGAGATCATCAGATGCACTTGCCATTGTAGTGTGCTGTATAGTTCATGCAGTAAATGCAGTTATTCAAAAGGAGTAGGTCAACCATCAGAACATTTACAGTTCCATTTTCATGTCACATTTTAGAATTTTGATGAAATTGTTTTTAAAAAAAACTCTCCAAAAAGGCAACTTTTCAGGAAATATTTTATTTATTATTATTATTATTATTCCATCCATTATCTAACCCGTTTATTCCTAGTCAGTTTCGCAGGGGTGCTGGAGCCTATCACAGCATGCATTGGGTGAGAGGCAGGAATACATCCTGCACAAGTCTGCCAATCCATCGCAGGGCACACACACCATTCACTCACACACACATACCTATCGGCAATTTAGAATCTCCAATTAGCCTAACCTGCATGTCTTTGGACTGTGGGAGGAAACCGGAGTACCAAGAGGAAACCCACTCGGACACGGGGAGAACATGCAAACTCCGCACAGAAAGGCCCTCGGCCGGGATTCAAACTCGGTAGCTTGCTGTGAGGCAACAGTGCTATCCACTGCACCACCAAAAAACAAAAAAAAGTCAAATAAAAAGGGAGAGTACTTAAACTACTTAACTTTAAATATTAAAATGATTTTTAAAAAAATTTGATCAGGATTAAATTAATAAAAACAAGAAAAAAATAAAAGCAACCCAAATCAACTAATAGCTAATGTAAGACAAGTTTTGATGTCTCTCTGATCTGGCAGACTGTTCCACAGGCAGGCTGTTCGACATTCTAGGAGCATGAAAGGAAAAGGAAGCTTCACAGAGACTTCTAGCATGTGCAGATGGAAGGGCATGTGTGGGTTGATATTTTTCAAAAGTTCAGCAATGTATTCTGGTGCCAAGCCATTTATGTCTTTAAAAACAAGTAAAATCATTTTTAATCAATTATAACATAAACAGGCAGCCAGGGCAAAGACGCCAGTAGTAGCAGGGTAATATGAGCTCTCTACCTTGTTACGGTCAATTGTCTTGCAGCAGCATTTTGAACTAATTGTAATCTTTCTATACTATGCCTTGGTACTCCAGATAAAAGTGCATTACAATAATATAGTCTACTTGATACAAGTGCATTCCTTTTTTTGATGTTAGACTGTGAAAGAAACGGTCTAACACTAGCTATGTTCTAAAGGTGAGACAAACCCACTTTAGTAATGTTTCTTATATGGTGCTCAAGTTTAGCAGTTCAGCATTCGCTGTAAAAATGCCAAAATGAATTTGCAGTTTAATCTTTCTCAGCTTGCAGCAGCTTCTTTTCATCAAGTTCCAAAATGAAAAAGTACAAAGAATGTACAAAGTTTTGAAAACTTGTACATGCTGTCTCAGTTTCACCACATTCATTGTCTTGTGACAAACTTGTGAATAATTTTAACAGGTTCATCACAGGACAGTGAATTTGGTGGAACTGAGGCATCATACGAAAGGTATTGAAACTTTTCAGCAGCTTCAGAAAGTATGTTTTTGTCTTCATTGGATATATTGACCAACAGCTAATATTCTGAAGCCCTGGAGAAATTACCAGGTCAAAACTTACGAGTAAGTGATCTGACATTTAAAACTGCCGTATTTCATAAGCCAGAAACGGGGAAAGCAACTTCTGGTAACTCAGAAATATACAGTAGAGTAGATGATTTGGAATAAACTTGATTATTATTATAGCCATGCTATACTGTCATCCCACAAAGAATGATGTACATGTAAGTGTTCTATTGATTTAAATGCTAAAAAAAAAGGACATACAGTACAAGGTTTATGACACCAATGATTTTTACCAAGTCATTGCCGTGGAGTGCAGAAGCCATAACTTACCCATAATTCTCTTTACCTTTTCATTTCACTTCCTTTAGATGACAAGGATGCTGGACTTGTTGGAGGACTTCCTGGACTATGAGGGCTACAAGTACGAGCGCATCGATGGTGGCATCACCGGGGCCCTGAGACAGGAGGCCATTGACCGGTTCAATGGTGAGGGACTCAGTCCCACCGCCACTGCTTTCTCTGAGTCTTTCTCTTCGCTCAGCCACCCTTCTTACATTACATTACGTTACATTACGTTACATTACATTCATTTAGTAGATGCTCTTATCCGTAGTGACTTACAATGAAAGAGAGTATAAGTGCATCCGTGTTTCTGTTGTCTTCTTGAATTTGCTTTGTCTTAAATTGTCGATCGCACGCTGCATTTGTGACATGTGACCTCAGTATATTGAATAGCAATAAGATTTCTCTCACAGTATAATTGCTTCTACATAACAGCAATGATGCATTTTGTCAGTTTAATTTGTTCATTTAAACTGTTTAAACTCTTTAAACCAGAATCTTAGCTGTATGTTTTATTCATTATGTGGTAGCTCTTGTAAACGTCAAATGAGAAACTTTTGAAAAATATTGTTGCTATTGGTTGTGGCCCATGTATGGAAATTTCAGTATTTTGTGTATCCCTTTTATTCTATGCCTTTCTGTCCTCCTTTCTCTCTCTTTTTCTACTTCTCTCTCACTCTCTCTCAGCTCCTGGGGCACAGCAGTTCTGCTTCCTATTGTCCACCAGGGCAGGGGGTCTAGGCATCAATTTGGCCACCGCGGACACCGTCGTCATCTTTGACTCAGACTGGAACCCCCACAATGACATACAGGTACTTAGACTGACCACTATTGACTGATCTCACAGCTTTCTTACCAAGGTAACCGTTTGCATGCATACTGTACATCATACATTGAATATTTGTGTCATAGAGCTACTCCTGTATTTAATTTTCATATTCAATAATATTAACCACACTGAAGTGGTTTATTTTCATACAACTGCACAACCTGGGGTGGTTTATTCTGCTTATATACAGCTACTTGCAACAGAAAAAAACCCTGATTGAACTCATTTTTTATTTTTTCTACTGTTAGTTTTAGTTGCAAATGCACTTCATGGCTGCACTGCAAAAACCAAATCTTATCAAGCATTTTAATCTTATATTTAGACTTTAATATCTTATTTCTGTTAGTTTGTCTTATTTAGCAAAAAAATATCTGCAAGTGGGGTGGGAGTTTTACTCATTTCAACATTTGCCAGTTGGCTAAGATAATTTCACTTTTCAATTTCACAAGAAAAAAGTAACTTCAAACAAGCTTATATTTTCCACTTTTGATAAAATAACATTACAAGACTCATTACAAGACTAAAACACTTGTTAAGACAGATATTTTTTGCAGTGTGTGCATTATACTGTTTTTCAATACTGGTTATAGTCAAATATTTAACACCCTCTTGACCAATAAGAATTGAGTATTTAACAAAACAGTAGTAACGTAAATTTTAGCAATTGTTAATAATAAATCTCTCACACCCTCACCCACCTCCCAGGCATTTAGTCGTGCCCATCGCATTGGCCAGGCCAGAAAGGTGATGATCTACCGCTTCGTGACCCGGGCTTCGGTGGAAGAACGAATCACACAGGTGGCCAAGCACAAGATGATGCTGACCCATCTGGTGGTGCGGCCCGGTCTGGGATCCAAGGCTGGGTCCATGTCCAAGCAGGAGCTAGATGACATCCTCAAGTTTGGCACCGAAGAACTCTTCAAGGATGAGATTGAGGGTGAGGAGACTACGGGAGACAGAGAGGGTTGGAAAAAGAGAGTGAGAATGGGTCATGGAAGTGAAGGAGAGAAGGGTTATGAGGGTAGGGGGAGTTGGTCTGGAAGCTGTTTTTGGGGAGTTTTGAGACAGATTTTTGCCTTTTGTTCCATACCACTCTCTGTCCCAATGTATCTCTGTCCTACCCCCTCTGTACCCTGGCTTCTTGCCTGTCTCCTCCCCTGGCTCCTCCTCTGACTCTTCCCATGACCCCCGCCCCACCGTTCTTTGGTTCTTCCCTGGCTCCTCCCATAATACCTCCTTTGGCTCCTTCCCTTGTCTCCCTGTGTCCAGCTGGGGACAACAAGGATGAGGACAGCAGTGTGATTCACTATGACACCACTGCAATCACGAGGCTGCTGGACCGAAATCAGGATGCCACCGATGACTCCGACGTGCAGAACATGAACGAATACCTGAGCTCCTTCAAGGTGGCCCAGTACATGGTGCGGGAGGAGGACAAGGTAAGGGCTTTAGTGTGTGTGTGTGTGTGTGTGTGTGTGTGTGTGTGTGTGTGTGTGTGTGTGTGTGTGTGTGTGTGTGTACTGTATATGTATGCGTGTGGCAGTGCTGACCTCTATGTGTGTGGTGTGTATACGTATAGGCATGTGTCAGTACTGGCCTTGGCCTGTTTATTTGTGTCATTCCTGATTTATGTCCCCCTGCATCAATGCTGACCCCCTTTTTTACTGTGTCTGTGCTGACCTGCCTTTCTCAGTGTGGAGTCCATCAGTACTGATCCATTACCCATGCCTCTCCCTGCTCCTGGGTCTGTAGATGGAGGACATTGAGAGAGAGATCATTAAGCAGGAGGAGAACGTGGATCCAGATTACTGGGAGAAGTTGCTGAGGCACCATTACGAGCAGCAGCAGGAGGACCTGGCCCGCAACCTGGGCAAGGGCAAGAGGGTCCGCAAACAGGTCAACTACAATGACACTGCACAGGAGGACCAAGGTACACACGCCTGAGGGAGGGAGGGGAGTGGAAGGAGAGGAGAGACACTGTACTGTGTTCTGTAACCCCCCCCCCTCTTACAGAAATGAAATATACATACATACTAAATATGCAGAAATATACATACATACACTGCAACATATTAAAATTGAAATAAGATATACAGTGGGGACGGAAAGTATTCGGGCAAAAACACTATTTTTCTTGTTTTGGCTCTGTACTCCAGAACATTGGATTTGAAATGGAACAGTGACTATGATGTTAAAGTGCAGACTTTCAGCTTTAATTTAATTTGGGGTATATTCTATAAAAATAAAAATAAACTTTGCTGTGAAACATACTGTGCTGTATATTTTCCCAGTAAATCCACAAATACCCTAACCTGAAGTAATACTGCAGTGGAAAAAGCTGTCTTAATCTTACAATACATTTTTTAAATATTTTTTAACATAGACATAGGCCATCATTGTAAATCTAGTCTATGACATGTCCTCAGTGAGGATATTCTTTTCATTAATAGACATTAATACAGAGATTAAAACAGACAATACAGGACTGGAGACAGGAACCCAAAACAGGGCTGGGGACAGGAAGGCGAGCCTCGGGGACCGGGGACCGGGTACAGCGGGTGACTTTCAGGGACCGGAGCTGGTGGGTAGTGCAGGGGGGTTTTTGGGTCCGGGTACTGCGGGCGAGCTTCGAGGACCATGTACTGCGGGCGAGTTTCAGGGACCGGAGCTAGTGGGCAGTGCAGGGGGATTTCTGGGGCCGGGTACTGCGGGCGAGCTTCAAGGACCATGTACTGCGGGCGAGTTTCAGGGACCGGAGCTAGTGGGCAGTGCAGGGGGATTTCTGGGGCCGGGTACTGCGGGCGAGCTTCGGGGACCAGGTACTGTGGGCGAGTTTCATGGACTGGAGCTGGTGGGTACAGCGGGCGAGCTTCGGGGGCCGGGTACTGTGGGCGAGGTTCAGGGACCTGAGCTGGAGGGTACTGTGGGTGAGTTTCTGGGGCTGGAGATGGAGGTAGGTACTCTGGCTGTGTTTCTGAGGCCAGGTACTGTGGGTGAGTTCCTGGAACTGGAGCTGGAGGGTACTGATACACAGGTGGGACTGAAGACAGTTTAGATGGCTGGGGTTTGGATGGAGTAATGGCGCCCTCTGAGGGTACCTGGGCAGACAGCAAGCAGGTGGAGTGACAGTAAGGGCTCCAACTTTGGACCTTGTTGGTGGACCAATCCAAGTGGGGATTGTGGCGTTGCAGCCACGGTTGGCCTAGGACCATGGGCGACTGGTGAGGTAATTATATGGAACCGGATAGGTGGTTGCCAGACAGGATCAGGTGTAGGGGTTTGGTAGAGTGACCCGGGCGATGAGTCTCCCATCCAGTGAGTGGGCGTTGAGGGGAACAGCGAGAGGCAGAGTGGCGATTCCTGCTTGACTGACTAGGGTAGCGTTAAGGAAGTTTTTGTCGGCCTCGGAATCCACCAGGGCGCTCAGCAACAGGGACTGCTGGTTCCAAATGAGCGTGGCGTCAATTTGAAACCTGGACTGGGCTGCTGCGGGAGAGGAGATGTGGCTCACCAGGACACTCAGCTTTACTGGTGAGCTGCCCCTCTTTGGGCGTACGGGACAGGTGCGTAGGATGTGGCTCGCTTGACCACAGTAGAGGCAGGCGCCTGCGTGAATTCTACGGAGCCGCTCCTCTGGAGATAGGCATACCCTGCCCAGCTGCATGGGTTCCTCAGCTGGAGTCACGGGGACTAACGGAGGCGCCCGCAACTGGGGCGTGAGCCAGGGCGACTGGGTTGGTATGGGAGTACAGGTCAGGAGGAGTGCCACGACCCGTCTTCTCCCTCTGGCGTGCCCACAACCGATTGTCCACTTGGATGGATAGAGAGATTAGGTCGTCCAGGGAACTGGCATCGTTCCTCATCGTCAACTCGTCCCTAGGGACCTCCCTCATTGCGTTGTGGAACACCTCTTGAAGCACCGTGTCATTCCAGCCAGACTCCTTGGCAGCACAGCGGGACCCCTGGCGGAGATGGAGGAGACGTTGAGCGGCGTCTCTGCCGCATACAGGATGGTCAAATACTTTCCTCATCTCGGAAACAAAGGTAATGGGAACTAGCTGGAAGCTGGCTGTACCAGATAGCGGTGGCCCAGTCTCGCACACTCCCAAGACAGGCCATGATGAATGTGATCTTCGCTTGGTCAGCGTGGTAGGAGCCGGGTTGCATGCCAAAGACAAGATCGCACAGCATCAGGAAACCCCTGCATTTCCCCAAATTGCCATTGTAGCGTTCCGAATGGGGAATGCGGGGTTTCCTCGTCTGGGGAAGTGGCGGCACTGCAGGCTGCATGGATGCGGGAGGACTGGGTGGTGCCGCAGGAACTGGAGGAGGCAGGCTGGCGGACATCAGCGAAACCTGGGACCCCATCTGACCCTCTTTCACGGAGAGAGACTTCAGGATCTCCATTATGTCCCGGAGTAATTGCTTGTGCTGGCCAATCGTTACCCCCTGACAGGCGATGGCGTGGTGGAGCTGCTCTGAGTCCGCTGGGTCCATCACTGGCAAGATCGTTCTGTTACAGTGATATACAGGATAGGACCCAAATGCAGGACTCAGAGACAGACGGCAGGTTGAACTCCACGCAGGAGACTTTATTACACAAGACTACCCACACAGGGCAGCAGGCAGGCAGGAGACAGGCTTGGGCTGGCGTAGGGACAGAACCGGGATGAGGTAGGTGGGCAGGAGGGCTGGAGCTGGGCTGGACAGGAGCAGGGCTGGACGGGGACGGGCAAGGCAGGCAAGAGAACCGGAGCAGGGCTGAACGGGGACGGGCAAGGCAGGCAGGAGAACCGGAGCAGGGCTGGACGGGAACAGGCAGGATAGGGGCAGGCTGGACAGGCAGGAGAACACAAACTGGACGGGTACACAGGACTGAACACAGGAACGAGGTGCATGCAGGGAACAGACAGGAATAAAAAAAGGCTGGAAAGTAATATGACAAGCACAAGGCAGGGCACAAGATGATCTGGCACAGAACAAAGAAACAGGGGAGACTATATGCCAGATTGACCACGAGACAATGAGGAACAGGTGAGAGGAGACACATGAGGAAACACATATCAGTTGCGGGAGCTGGAGGAACACAGTCGGGGAAAGGGAAAACACGGAACGGAATACACATGGAGACAGAAAATCAGGAAATCGGGACAGAGGCACGGGACGTGACACCTAGAGCTGAAATCAGTGAAATCCTAAATTAAGAGCTTATATACAAAACAAATGGGTTGCTTCAGGACCACGGTTGCGAACCCCTGCTTTAAAATAAGCTATTGACTTGGAACAAGACAAGAATGTTGTCAGATAGCATAGATAAATTTTATACACAGGAATAGACACGGACCAATAATGACACACTGGGAATGCCTTGGAAGATCACAGATTCACATTTTTGGTACAGTAAACTTGAGAATAGTCAGCGTGTGATATGTGCTGTTTCAGCCAGCAGGGGGAAGTGTGGCTCAGCATAGCCTATTACGTTACATTACATTACATTACTGGCATTTAGCAGATGCTCTTATCCAGAGCGACTTACAACTTTTTAGCATTTCTTTTTACATATATTATCCAGTTATACAGCTGGATATATAGTGAAGCAATTCAGGTTGAGTACCTTGCTCAAGGGTACAACGGCAGTGTCCTACCTGGGAATCGAACCTGCAACCTTTCAGTTACAAGGCTAGTTCCTAGTTCCTTAACCATTATACTACACTGCCCCCCTATTGACTGTACACCACTATATGTGCTGTTTCAGACTGGCATGCTGGTGTTTCAGATAACCAATCAGAGTATTCTGTGGGCTCAGAAGAGGAAGATGAAGACTTTGATGACAGAACAGAGGGTAAGGAGCCACTGTCTGTATGGCACCTAAATTGGACACAAGTGAATGATTCCTTTGCATGTCTTTGTGATACTTCACACCGACAGTGTATTGAGTTTGATTTGTCCTTTATATTGTCCATAGTATTGTCCCATATTGATTAAATTTACCTCTAATTTCCCCTGTTTGAGAGAACCAGTTAAATAGTGATATACACTACTCACAAAAAGTTAGGGATATTTGGCTTTCGGGTGAAATTTATGGAAAATGTAAGTTCACGCTACAGTGATATTATACGTATCATGAAAGTAGGGCATTTAAGTAGAAGCATGCAATGGTGATTTCCTCATCTCAAACAATTTATTGAAACAAAAGCCAACAACAGTGGTGGGTATACCACAACAAAAATGTCAATGTCTCAATAACTTGTCATGTGCCCTTGAGCATCAATTACAGCTTGACAACGACGTCTCATGCTGTTCACAAGTCGACTTATTGTCTGCTGAGGCATGGCATCCCACTCTTCTTGAAGGGCGGCCCTCAGGTCATTGAGGTTCTGGGGTACAGAGTTACGAGCCTCTACACGGTGAGTCAGCTGATCCCATAGGTTTTCTATGGGATTCAGGTCTGGAGAAAGTGCAGGCCACTCCATTTGAGGTACCCCAGTCTCCAGCAGCAAGGGAAAGCAGCCTTTCCCTAATGATGCGACCTCGATGAGCTGGAGCATTGTCGTCCATGAAGATGAAATTAGGCCTGTGTTGTTCATGCAGGGGCACAATGACTGGATTAATGATGTTATTCAGGTAGTATGGGCTTGTCACTGTACCATTCACAAAGTGTAGGGCAGTTCTGTATTGACTAGACACACCTGCCCACACTGTAACACCGCCACCACCAAAGGGTCGTCTGGTGACAACAGTGGCTGATGCATAGCGCTCTCCTTGACGTCTCCAACATCGTTGGCGGCCATCATTTCTGCTCAACGTGAATCGACTTTCATCAGAGAACAGCACTGAGGCCCACTGGTCCCTCATCCAGCGTAAATGCTCCCTGGCCCATGCAAGATGATGACGCCTGTGCCTGGTGGTGTGGTCAGGTACCCTTGCAGGTCGTCTAGCACGCAGACCACGCTGATGTAAACGGTTTCGAATGGTCTGACGTGACACTTGGGTGCCTCTCACCTCCCTTAAATGTGCCTGGAGTTGAGTGGCATTCATCATCCGGTTCCGCAGGGCACTGTTCACAATGAAGCGGTCATCAGTGTGGGATGTGGCCAAAGGACGTCCACTTCTATGCCTTTCTGTGACTCTTCCAGTCTCTCTGTATCTCTGTTGCAACCTGCTGATGACACTCTGTGACACTCTAAGCTCAGTGGCCACTTCCCTCTGAGAACATCCTGTTTGAAGCCTCGCAATGGCGAGGTACTGTTGATCAATTGTTAGGTGTCGTCTTGGTCTCATGATGTCAAAATGTGAACAGCATGATGAAGAGGACTGTTTAAATACCAATTCTAATTGAACCAGGAAATTTATTGGTCGATTCATGGATCAAACACCTGTTGTGAATTTTGCCGTTCAGCTCCTTGTTAGAGAACAGCAAGTTGTGCAAAAAGTACTGAAACATTGAATAGTTGGACATGTGCATTCAAAAGTTTAGAGAAGGTCAAATTAATTTCACCTGTAAAGGTTATAGTGCATTTTAGGTTCATCCTGAAATTTCACCCGAAAGCCGAATATCCCTAACTTTTTGTGAGTAGTGTATATTGCAACTATAAAATTTTAATTATCAACAGCTTTCTATCGTCAGTGAGCTATATATCAAGCACTACATGTAACAAGTTTGTGTAGAAAGTACAGCTAAAAAAAAATCACAAATTTAGTGGATAGCAAAATTTGGAAAAAATCTGTTGATGAAAAACATTAACATTTTTATTTATGTAGTATTATATCTGTATGTGATTATATTTTATATATACCCAAAGCTTATTCGAGCCACTGATATTTTGTAGTTTTTTGTATGTGTCTGTGTAGTTTTTGATTTATTTAAAGATCTGAATTTCAGAAAACACAAATTGGAGTTGAAAGGTTGAGGAAGCAATCTTTTCATGATGAATCTGCTGGCTAACCCAATTTCTGTCCCCTTTTACAGGCCGGAGACAGTCTCGGCGTCAACTTAGGAACGAGAGGGACAAGCCCTTGCCCCCCCTGCTGGCCAGAGTTGGGGGAAACATTGAGGTAAAACTCCTTGGCAGTGTGATAACAAGAATAAGCACATATACCTAAAAAGGTCTTGGGATAATACAGTGTTCATAATTTGCAAAATAGAATTGTTAAAATATGTTGGTAAACATATTTTGTGTAAGATCCAAGGAATTACAGTGGGGTAAAGTAACAAGCCTTTATTCTGTGGGCAAGAACAAAGAGACCAGAACCAACTGCTGATGACTGATGCATTACAACAAGAATTCCTTAGTCATGGTCACCCATTGGAAAGTATTTTATCCAATGCTTATTGTACAAACCCCAATTCCAAAAAAGTTGGGACAGTATGTAAAATGCACATAAAAGCAGAAAGCAGTGATTTGTAAATTCTCCTTTACATATATTTAATTGAAAACAGTACAAACAAAAAATATTTAATGTTTTACCTTATCAACTTTATTGGTTTTTGTAAATATATGGTAATTCTAAATTTGATGCCAAAAAAGTTGGGACAGGGGCAAAAAAAGACTGGGAACTTCAGAAAACCCATGGTTGGCTAAATGGCTGTAAGTCATCAAGGGTCTGGAATTGGAATTTTTGGAATTGGGGTTTGTGTATTGCAGGTCACTCATTGCAAAGAGCATCAGTGGTGGATCATTACCTCCAAGTGCATTTCTCTTCTCAAAGAGGCTACAAGTCTGTGTATTAGTTTGGTCAATTTAACAGCCTGTTTTATTGCTTATGATCAGGGATGGGCAGTATTTCAAATACATGTATTTTGTGTGTAAAACTTGCCTCTTGCTTTGTATGTTTATACCTCTGTGCCATGGTGCTTACACCTCCACCATTTTGATTATAGTCTATAAATACATTTATGTGGGGGAGGTACACCAAAAACATATAAAATTGTTTACAAAAATATAGTATTTCTATGTCTGTACGAATATGTACTCTAAATGTTTTTGAAATTTCTTGTATGATGTGACATGAAAACTAATCAAATTTCCCCGTGCATAATAGAGGTATACTAGTTTTGTGACAGAAACGTTTATATGTATTTTTCCTATCTCTGCTTATACAGTCTCTTTCTCCCTCTCCCTTTCTCACCCAGGTGCTGGGTTTTAACACTCGACAGCGTAAGGCGTTCCTGAACGCTGTGATGCGATGGGGGATGCCGGCTCAAGATGGCTTCTCTTGTCAGTGGCTCGTCCGGGACCTCCGGGGCAAGAGCGAGAAGGAGTTCAAGTGAGAGAGGACGAAAGGAGAAGAGGAAGGAGAGGGGGAGGAGAGGAGGGGGAGGAGAGAGGAGGAGGAGGAGAGGAGGATGCTCAAGGCCAGTTCAGATCAAAAAGTCATCAGCCAGCAAGAGTTTTAGAATGTTGCAGGGAATTTTGTTCAGTTTAAACTAGAGAGTTTTACAATGGCTGCTGTGGTCTCCGAGATGCAACTTGTCTAGAGTACAAGATGGATCAGCTCAGCCAATCCATAACTGTGCAGTTATGGAAATGATAACTTAATCTTTTAATCATTGTTAAGGTCACTATGTAGTGTTAGAGGCATGAATAAGGGGCAGTTGGGGATGGTAGAGAAAAATATAAAATGGGGGTGTGGAGAGAGGCCAGGGGTCTGTACAGTGCTTTGACAGATCTCCTGGTTTGTACTCCCTCTATCTGACTTCCTCAGTGTGTTTAAAACTCTTCACTTCTTTTCCTCTCACTGCCTCTCCTCTCATCTGTCCACCCCACCCCCCAGGGCCTACATCTCCCTCTTCATGCGGCACCTGTGTGAGCCAGTGGGAGAGGGTTCGGAGACGTTTGCCGACGGCGTGCCAAGGGAAGGCCTTTGCCGCCAGCCTGTCCTCACCAGGATCGGAGTCATGTCCCTGGTCAAGAAGAAGGTCAGATACACTATGTGAAAGCGGGGGGGGGGATGTGTAGTGCAGCAAAAATACACATACGTACAGTTGACGTCGCAAGTTTACATTTACGTTGAAGTCATTAAAACTCATTTTTAACCACTCCACAGATTTCATGTTAGCAAACTATAGTGTTGGCAAGTCAGTTAGGACATCTACTTTGTGCATGACACAAGAGTAATTTTTCCAACAATTGTTTACAGACAGATTATTTCACTTTTAATTCACTATATCACAATTCCAGTGGGTCAGAAGTTTACATACACTAAGTGGACTGTGCCTTTAAACAGCTTGGAAAATTCCAGAAAATGATGTTATGGCTTTAGAAACTTCTGATAGGCTAATTTACATTATTTGAGTCAATTGGAGGTGTACCTGTGCATGTATTTTAAAGCCTACCTTCAAACTCAGTGCCTTTTTGCTTGACATCATGGGAAAATCAAAATAAATCAGCCAAGACCTCAGAAAGAAAATTGTGGACCTCCACAATCTGGTTCATCCTTGGGAGCAATTTCCAAACGCCTGAAGGTACCACATTCGTCTGTACAAACAATAGTACACAAGTATAAACGTCATGGGACCACGCAGCCGTCATACTGCTCAGGAAGGAGACGCGTTCTGTCTCCTAGAGATGAACGTACTTTGGTGCGAGAAGTGCAAATCAATCTCAGAACAACAGCAAAGGACCTTGTGAAGATGCTGGAGGGAACAGGTACAAAAGTATCTATATCCACAGTAAAACAAGTCCTATATCGACATAACCTGAAAGGCTGCTCAGCAAGGAAGAAGCCACTACTCCAAAACTGCCATAAAAAAGCCAGACAGTTCGCAACTGCACATGGGGACGAAGATCTTACTTTTTGGAGAAATGTCCTCTGGTCTGATGAAACAAAAATTTAACTGTCATAATGACCATCGTTATGTTTGGAGGAAAAAGGGTGAGGCTTGCAGGCCGAAGAACACCATCCCAACCGTGACGCACGGGGTGGCAGCATCATATTGTGGGGGTGCTTTGCTGCAGGAGGGACTGGTGCACTCCATAAAATAGATGGCGTCATGAGGAAGGAAAATTATGTGGATATATTGAAGCAACATCTCAAGACATCAGCCAGGAAGTTAAAGCTTGGTCGCAAATGGCTCTTCCAAATGGACAATGACCCAAAGCATACTTTCAAAGTTGTGGAAAAATGGCTTAAGGACAACAAAGTCAAGGTATTGGACTTCAACTATACATGCTCACACTAGTAGGGATTGAAATATTGGGATTATTTATGAAAGTGCTAGAGCAGGGATTCCAAACTTAAATCCTGGAGGTTTTCGGTGTGTTTCAGTGCTTAATCTAAATTTTTATTTAATCCTCATATTATCTTTGGGGTCAATTTGACCCGATTCAGTGTTTGACATCTCTTAAAAACCAGTTAACCTTATTTTTTCCTTTTGTTGGGATTAAATAGTAAACATGCAATAAACATAATGCTATGTTTTCAGAAATCCTGTACCAACTTTGTATACAAAAGTGTTGTGTGGAGTCATTTGTGGGGTAGCTGTATAAAATGTAAGAATATGAAACCTTTTTTTTTTTTTGTTGGTGATTCTGGTTGCACTTTTCCATACAGGTTCTTCACAAACTTCACATACTTTCACTTACCTCAGGCTCTAAAATTAGATCACAGATTTTTTTATATTTAGGTATAAAAGGCTAGTCAATTGGGAGACACACAAAAGGTGAAACACCTTGTTTCCACCTTGTTTGTTCTGGAGTTGAACCTGCAGACACTATGGCCCTCCCAGGATGGAGTTTGAGAGCCATGTGCTGCAGGATTGCAGTAACGCTGTGCTGGGGTTCTGTGCAGGTGCAGGAGTTTGAGCACATCAATGGGAAATGGAGCCTTCCTGAACTGAAACCGTTAGTCAGCATGGAGTCCTCCCGAGCGTCGTCCCCCGCCCTCAAAACCACCACCTCCACGCCAGAACCCAGCACCAACACGACCCCCTGCACCTCTACACCAGGTAACACACGCACACACACACATCTTGCACCTGTACACCAGGTAACGCACACATACACACACACATCTTGCACCTCTACACCAGGTTGCACACACATGCACACACACACACACATCTTGCACCTGTACACCAGGTAACGCACACATACACACATCTTGTACCTCTACACCAGGTAACACACACACACACACACACATATATCCCGCACCTCTACAGCAGGTAAACATATACAGATACGGTTCTGAGATAGATCAGAATCTGACCTGTTTGACCTCCTCCAGCTACACCGTCCCCACCTGACAAATCGGAGAAAAACGGAAAGGAGGCTGTAAAGGATGGAGAGAGTCAGCTAGAGCGAGAGGCCGAGAAGGAGAAAGAGGAGAGCGGGAAGGACAACAGTGAAAGCAAAGATCCTACGGAGGTACGAGACTGACACTTGCCTAACACTGAGCTAATAATAATAATCATAATAATAATATAGAATGGCTTAAATTAATTAAAAGTGCCTAAATTTCAGCCTTACACTTTGTTTCAGCCATACCTCTCCTCTAACTCTTAATGCTTAACCCCAAACTCCATTCCCTGGAGATACTTGAATTTCACCAGAAATCAACATGTCTCTCAAAACTCTCCTTAAAGCCTCCAGTCACCATGAAGGACACGACACAGGCCTCACCCCCCAGCCAAAAACCTGTCACAGAGGATGGGACTGCTGTGACAGAGGAGGAGGGGAAGGACACTTCCCCAGTCCCACTGCAGGAGGAGAGGAAGGCAGAGGAGAACAAAGAGAGGGGCGAGCCTGCTGATGCCGAGAAGCCAGTCTCCGATACAGCGCCCCCTGTGGTAAAAGATGAGAATCAAGGTACTTCTGCAGATGCCTGTCACTTTAGTGCCTTGTGTTGTTCACAGAACCACACCTATATTCCTCTGGGAAAGCATGATGTGAATTTTCACTGAACTTTCATGTGGTAAAGTAATAGCATATCCGACCACTGATTTCAATTTGTGATTGGCAAACATAAAGGGCTTGATTTACTCAGACCTTTAACGTGTGCAAAACCTTTTAGCGCACGCAAAACCAATCAAATGACCAATGGTTGGTCATGGTATTTGTTTTGAACCAGTCATTGGTTGTGTTTTTATTCTTGCATGTGCTAAAAGATTAGTAAATCAGGCCCTAAAAGTATTTCAGCACTTAGTGAGAAATAAAAAATAAATCAAGAATTATGTGGTTCCACATCTCAGGGGACGAAGATAAATATTTAATATTGGCATTCCTATCCTTAATCTATTCGAGCAATGTACAACGATTCTTAGTTAAAGGGTCCAGTAAGCAATAAAGTCAGAGGGCAGAATTCTAACTGTGTTTTTATCCTCAACCCTCATAGAACAATCAGGTGAGTCCTGTGCAAACTCTGGTACACAATGCATCCAGCAGAGGAGGGATGGCTCATCCCTTATTCTGTTCTGTTACATTTCTATGGTACCTACCTGTACTGTGCCAGTCACTGCAGCTTGAGTACAGAAACAGAACATTTAGTCATTTCGCTGACACTCTTACGTTTGTATTGTATGTACTGTGCACAGCAGATAGCAGGTAGCAAGCTGATTGTTGTTGGATTCAGTTTTTAAGAGTAGGCTCAAGACCTTTTTACTACTAAGTTTTTACTACTTTTTAATGAATTGTACTGTCAAATCAATCTTTCTTTTTTTTCATTATTCTGTGAAGCACTTTGAATTACATTCATTTGTATGAATATGTGCTATACAAATAAACTTGACTTGACTTGACTCTTATCCATGTTACGAGCCCACTTCCCTAGCCATTATATTATACCAGAAGAATGAAAAAAAATCAAAGTAGGTGACACTCCCACAAAAAAATAGGCAGGTTAATTGATGAGGTTTTCACTGTCATTGCAGAGCTGGAAAAGGTGGAAGAGGAAGAGGAAAAGACAACAGAGGAAAATGATGAGGAGTCGGCCAGCGTCTCAGAAACAGCAGGTGGCAAAAACAAGGAGGATAGCCTGCCCTCTGAGGTCAAGAAAGGTGACTAACATTGACATTGTGTCGCTCATTCAGTATTGTAGACACTGTTGCATTGTGGGTACAGGGTTTATGATAATTATTCCACTATATTGAGACTGAGTCTAGTGTTATGGGTAGGGCCACCAGTTTATCTCGACCTTGTGACAAGCCAAAAATGTGAAAAAGGACACTTCGTCCCTAATTTTCTTAATGATGGTTTGTGTTTTTTTTCTCAAAAGTATAACAATGGTCATTACTCCAAGGTTACATTATGGGTGTCAAATATCAGAAAGATCTGTGAGGTCAAGGTTAAAAAGGGTCCATTTTCCCCAGAATGACCATTATATGAAAAGTAACTGGATCCCATAGTCTGCAACCCTGGTCCTGGAGAGCCGCAGGATCTGCTAGTTTTCAGCATTACTTAATTTATGAGTATACAGTAAAGGAGCTAAATATGCAGCAAACTCACCTTACCTGCTTTCTTGGCTCTCAACTCTCAGCTGATTTTAAGGTGAAAACCAAACCAGTAGACCAGTGTTGAAGTCTCCTGCCATAGTGCTATGTAAGGTTGTAATGCTAAAAGGCTATTTCTTCAGACAAATATTGCAATGAAGGTACCTGCATGGTAAATTACTTAATGT
Source organism: Synaphobranchus kaupii (assembly GCA_029718625.1). Taxonomy (NCBI): domain Eukaryota; kingdom Metazoa; phylum Chordata; class Actinopteri; order Anguilliformes; family Synaphobranchidae; genus Synaphobranchus; species Synaphobranchus kaupii. Next base: position 32,401,283 of record CM056389.1, on the reverse strand, counting down.
GTCAAATACACAGTGCTAGTATGTAAGGGGCATGGTTCACCAAGGTAGAACTTGGCGGATGCCATACCTGCCATCCAAATGTCTGCCTTTTACAGAGGAAGTGAAGGGCGAAAAGGATGCTGGGAAGGATGGCAAAGGGACAAAGGAGGAAGTTCCCAGAGGGACCAATGGGAAGTTAGAACGGCCACGCTTCATGTTCAATATCGCTGATGGCGGCTTCACTGGTAACTTTGTGGCAACCATAAATGATGTCTGTCGGTCGCAGCGTGTGGTTAGAGATTTTATTTTCAATGTTAATATTCCTGTTATTGACTTCTCTATATCCTCATTCCCCACAGAGCTGCATGCACTTTGGCAGAATGAGGAACGGGCAGCTATATCCTCGGGGAAGCTGAATGAGATCTGGCACCGAAGACATGACTACTGGCTCCTGGCAGGCATCGTACTGTATCCTTTTTAAACACTGCAGCAGATGGCCTCTCACTCTTAAGGTTAACGTCATTAGTCTTCTTAGCTTAGCTTAACTAATCTGCATGATAGCTGTACACACACTAAAATATTTACTGTTAATTTAACTCACATGTACTCTATCAGAGTTCTCAATGTGCTGGCAGGTCACCAAAAATTAAAACAATTTCTAAATCATGCATTGCACACAAATACTGTCTGGGGCCAATTAAAAACATATACTAAAACTGACAAAAATATTTTTTAAAAACATCAGGAAGTGAACTATCCCCTGGATGTAAACATTATGGCATATGTAACCAATTGACTATTTAATTGTTTAATTGTTAGGGACAAGTATAATTAAACACTGGCAAAGCAGAGCCCTACGCATCGCACATGTATTTATATCCACAGCTAATTCCCCACACAAGGCAGAGGAAAGCTAGTTATCCTTGCCCCTCCTGATCGTCCCCCAATCCACCCCTTACTGCCCCCCGTGCTGGAGGTTTTTTCCTTGAATCGCAATAGCCATGGATACGCACGCTGGCAGGACATTCAGAATGACGTGCAGTTTGCCATCGTCAACGAGCCATTCAAGACGCAAGCAAACAAGGGCAACTTCCTGGAGATGAAGAACAAGTTCCTGGCTCGCCGTTTCAAGGTGAAAGGAGACAAGAGTAGATTTGTGTCACAGGCTGGTGGAAAGGAGACAAGAGTATATTTGTGTCACAGGCTGTTGGAAAGGAGACAAGAGTAGATTTGTGTCACAGGCTGGTGGAAAGGAGACAAGAGTAGATTTGTGTCACAGGCTGGTGGAAAGGAGACAAGAGTAGATTTGTGTCACAGGCTGGTGGAAAGGAGACAAGAGTAGATTTGTGTCACAGGCTGGTGGAAAGGAGACAAGAGTAGATTTGTGTCAGAGGCTGGTGGAAAGGAGACAAGAGTAGATTTGTGTCACAGGCTGTCCCTTTATTATGATTAGGACCAGCAGCTTTTCCTGAACATGTGACCTGGGAAACGTCTGTATTTTGGTCCTTATCCTCAGTGTCACACTTTAGCAGTGGCGTACCGTGGGAGTAGAACTAGGCCTTCTGTAAACTTACCTTTAACGGATGATCACTCTCAATCTGTTTCCGTTTACTTTTCCTGATTGTCAATCAAATAATTGATTCACTCAATAACCAAGAACAAGAAGTAAATTATTAGGCTACCAAGTTATTTTGAGATAGCATTATTGTTCTGTGCAACATAAACTTGTTGCATTTTTGTATATCGACATTTATGATGTGTTATCATGCGAAGATTCTGACTTTTAAATGCTCCATGTTTAAATGTTCAACGTAGATTTTCGTAAATGAGTATTTCTAGCCTGTATTATGCGCTGCTCTCAACGATTCGAGACACTTAAGAGGCTGTCCTCTTTAAATTTATGCTTTCTAATGTTTAAATCGCTTTGACTAATTTTAGTGTCATCTTAAAATTAATTACATTCTTTAACGCATTCAGATTATTGCCTGATCCTTGTTAAACAATCTTAAGTTGTCTCTTTGTCGTTATCATTTCTAAATCATTATAGGCTACAAATTGGTCTTGATTATTCAGAGAATGAATGGATTGATTGTTAGGCTACTGAATCTAAATAAACGGAAACAAGTAATCCCCACTTTTTCCAACGCGCAGGCCGTCGCTACATATATTTAAGTGCTACCCATTTTATGACGCAGAGAAAAATACTAGCACAGAAAAACTTGATATATTCATTGATGTTTGTTATTCAGCTATTGAATTGCTTGATTGATAATTAAGAACTATAAGTAGAAACAGGTTGAGAGTAATATCCGTATAAAGGTAAGGTTACCGAAGGCCTATTTTACAGCCGACGTTACGCCACTGCACTTTAGGCAGTAATATTGGTAAGCAGTCAAAGCAATGTAAACAGTTATAACTAAGGACCAGTTGCAGAACTCATTGGCACAATGGCCCAAGGGTTTACTGACTTGCAGTTCTATCTAAAAGAACAGCGGTGTGGGTGCAGGTGATTGCTCTTAAAATAATCAAGGTTGTCAAGGTAATGAAGATGTTCAGGGTCTTGATAGAAGACCATGATTAGCACATTAGTTGAATCAGGTACTGTGGTGTATTAAGTGTAGTAGCCTCTTCTTTGCATGTACTCCTTTACAATACGTTACGTTTAGGAATTTAGCAGACGCTCTTATCCAGGGCAACTTACAAAAGTACATACATAACGGTTTACACGATTTGAGTTCATGCAAGTCAATATCACAACTGTAGTAGTCAGTATATGAACCTACAATATACAGTTAAGGTAGAGTTCAATAGGAAAATGAGTCAGGAGACACAACCCTTAAAGTGATCCATCCATATCAACTGCATATCTGGCAGCAGTGATGGTTTGAGGCTCGTTTGATACCTCAGACCCTTGATGACTTACAGCCATTTAGCCAACCATGGCTTCCATACTATTCCAGTGTAATTTACAGCTTAATCTAGTCCCACCCCCCAATTCCCACAGAGATCCATTCAAATGCAGAGAGGTTATAGTATTGCTTGTAAGAGTAACTGAAAATAAGATATCAAGAGTCTTTTGATATCCTTTTATACCAATTCATGATGGCATCACCTGTTTACCTGTGGAATGTTCCAAGCAGGTGTTTTTTAAAGTTCCCAGTCTTTTTTTTTGCCCCTGTCCCAACTTTTTTGGAACGTGTTGCAGGCTTCAAATTCGGAATTAGCGTATATTTACAAAAATCAATAAAGTTGATAAGGTAAAGCATTAAATATATTTTCTTTGTACTGTTTTCAATTAAATATATATAAAAGATAATTTACAAATTACTGCTTTCTGCTTTTATGTGCATTTTACATACTGTCCTTTTTTGGAATTGGGGTTTATAATATGGGGAGAGTCAGGAAGGGAAGTGAACATGGATGGAAGTTTAAATGATTTCTCCTGCTCCTGGAGAGCCACACCTGCTGGCTTTCGTTGTTACTCAGCAATTGAGTAGCACAGCAATTGTTCAGGTAAAGCAGTTGATTACACAGTTAACTCAGGTCACCTGGTTTCGTCTTGAATTTCTTTCTGAACAAAAACCAGCAGACTCTGTGGCTCTCCAGGACCAGGATTGAGTATCACTGCAGCAAAAAGAAAAATACATCCATATAAAGCAGGGGTGTCCAATCGTATCCGAAAAGGGTTGGTGTGGGTGCAGGTGTTCGTTTTAGCCCAGCACTAAGACATCTGAATCTATTTAAGGTCTGGATTGAAGTTAATTAGTTGAATCATGAATACATTTCTTTTATTTAACTTTTCTGTGCAGGTTAAATGTTATATAACTGCTCTCATTTTTAATGTGGGCATTTCCCACTACTTCTAACAAAACCTAACATGCCCCTGTACAACATTTAAAATTATTGCAGCATGTCCACAGTAGTAAGTAATCAAACAAAATTTAACACGAGTGTCGCTTGCGACCTCTAGCTGGTGGAGGACTGAAGTACAACGGGAGAAAACAAGGGGACACAAACAGGTGGCCCTAGTTATATGTCATTATATGCTCAGAGTTCAGTGTTAGTGGAGCCAAGCTGTCCCTCACTCACCCATGCATTTCCATTTTGTTGTTTTTATGCATTCATCATTTGGTTATGACATGTACAGTGCATAGCCACTTTCCCAGGATTAGCTATCAAGCTACAATTACACATAAGGTAGTTACATGTAATTAGCAGTAATCCATGGTGTGGTGAACAGAGTGGATAAATGTAATTCTCCCCTCCAGCTGTTGGAGCAGGCATTGGTGATCGAGGAGCAGTTGCGCCGGGCGGCGTACCTGAACATGACCCAGGACCCCACCCACCCCGCCATGGCCCTGAACGCCCGTTTCGCAGAGGTGGAGTGCCTGGCAGAGTCACACCAACACCTAAGCAAGGAGTCACTGGCCGGGAACAAGCCTGCCAACGCTGTCCTACACAAGGGTGAGAGAGAGAAAGAGAGAAGAAAGAGGGCGAAGAGGGTTTAAACTTTTTTTTTTTTAAAACATGGTTGCAACGCAAAACAATGGTATGATATGGGGCTCAAAAGTTTGATTTCTTAGAACTCACTATCTGTGAATAGAGCCCTGTAACTGTAAACTCAGGGCTTTATGTGTGGTTGCAATTGGATTGTAATTGGATTTGCAGTGTTAAACCAGCTGGAGGAGCTTCTGAGCGATATGAAGGCAGATGTGACACGGCTACCTGCCACACTCTCCCGAATCCCGCCCATTGCTGCCCGCCTTCAGATGTCTGAAAGGAGCATCCTTAGCAGGCTGGCCAACAAGGGGAATGAGACCCACACACCCCCGGTACTTACTTAGTTACTTACCTACTTACTTACGCGCACATGCACACACGCTCGCCACGCACACCGGTAAACACACACACTCACACCCACAGTGCAGTTTACACATACGCTCATACATACAATAAATACTACCAATACTGTTGGATACAGGCTGAAATGCTATTCGAGGCTTGACTGTTGTACCTACCCCCCCCCTCTCTCTCTCTCTCTCTGTGCAGCCTATCCCCCTGGGACCATATGCCACACCACATAATTTTGGGGCACCCTTTATCCCTGCCCCACCGGGAGCCATGTCTCTGGGGGGAACAAACTACAGTCACATGCCCCCTGGGTCATTCATATCAGGTCAGTGTGCAGAATCACATCATATGAGAATCACACTTCATTATGTATGAGGTCAATTTGCAGCTATACTCATACCCTTACTCATGTACGATGTCAGTGTGCAGATCTTAATTACATACAAGTTTACATTGGTATACAGAATTGTATCTTTAATCAACTACAGTATGAGGTCAGTGAGCACAAACCCATTCAGTTTTATTCATGTACAAAGTTGGTTCATGAGGTTGGTGTGCAGAATGTGATCTTAATCACATATGAGGTCAGGGTGAGAATTGAATAGAGAATAAACTAGGAAAAGCAACATTCTTTAAGGATGTATATATTTGACTCAGCTTGCACGCCAGAGCTTTATACAGAGAGAAAATATCACATCAAGTAGTTTTCATGACAGTTTGTTTTGTAAACACCTTTCAAAAAACTGTATTGGGTAGGCATATATTATTTTAAGGCTGGTGCTGTTAAGGCTGGCTGGTGCTGTTATGCCATCAGGGCTGGTGGTCAATTCAGTAAATGAATTGAAATTCAATTAATTTAAAGATTCCCATTTTGGACATTTGTCAGTTTGTTATGTGTGTTCAATTTCAATACACTGTGAGTGTGGATGTATGAGGAGGAGCAGTGACACCAGCCCTTAGCTATGTTAAAGTTGACTCTGATTGGCCCATTACTGTAAAACTTGTTGGGATCAATGGAAAGTGACCATTGCCAGGGAACACTGAGACTGTGGCAGCTGGTTGTGTTGTAAGTTGCTCTGGTTAAGAGCACCTGCTGTATCAATATAATGTAATAGGGTCTGTATAGTAGGATCAGGAATGAGTCCAGAGTTAAAAAGACCATTGTGCAGAGAAATGTAATGGCTCTACACCTGAAGGGATGTGTGCATGTGCAAGACAATAAGAGCAAGGCAGGGGTGGAACTATACTTCCCTGAAAAGTGATAACTACTGGTCCGTTGTAGCAATATCCAAGCCAGAGGGGTTTATTTCACATTGGAATAATGAGTTATCTGGTTTTCTCCTTATTCCTGCTGCTTTATGAGATACCACTCAGTTTATATTTAGTGATATATTTAGATAATATCATAAATAGAAATTTCCCATTGTATTTTAGTCAGACTGGGAAATATTCAGTATTTTGGAAGTTTAGGAATGGAACACTGCTTAAACGATGCCAAAATGTTCATGGCAGTAGAGCATAATTATTTGAGACTGGGCTTATAACTCAAAGGTCGTGGGTTCAATTCCCACACAGAGAAAATGGTGGTGTACATTTAACATCCTAGGGTGTATATATGAGACCGTGATCTAAGAATGTAATTTGTATATTGGTGGAATTTTATCATAACAGAACAATGTTTTTTTTCAGTGAGGTTATGGATTTTGTGAAACTGTGAAGAGATGGCTGTGAATCTCTTAATTCAACCTGAGGAATATATGCAGGCAAATAGTCTGCTTATTTGAATTTCAAATTGGCTGTGAAAAAGGCCTTGCTTGCAGAGAAGGGTATTTCTCATCCCTGCTTTCAGGTATTTGACAGCTAAGCCAACATCACTTATTGTCATTTTAGAATGCCACATTGTGGCACATGCACTGACTGGAAAGAGTTTGAAAAATAAAAAAACTCAGGTGTAGCTAAGCAGCAAACTGTGTAATACTACACTGTGTAATTCAGAGGTAAATAACTCAACAGAATCACACATCAGAGTTAATTTTACTGTGAATATTTTACTGTGCACTACTGTTTAAGAGGGGTCCTTGTTGATTTATCAAAGGGAACACTTCTTGAAGTCACACATTGGTGCAGTATTTCTACGGCATGTGTGGTACCTATTGATTGAACACAGAAACTAATAGAAATAATATTTAAAAGACAGTTGATTGAAAAACACCTATATCACAGGCGGTTTTTTTCTGAAAGCCTGATCTCAGCTTTCAATCATCAAATATGCTGTCAATTTATTTTAAGAGCATCTTTCCATGATCGTTTATGACGTTTATTTGTAAGATCCTAAAGATTTCCTAATGACAGATGAAACCATTCCAGGCTGTCAGAGAACATGGTCTTTCAGTGAAATGCTATAATTATAACTAAAGATCATTTTCCACTATATCTAGAATAATATATTTTATGTTGTATTTGGAAGAAATTGTCCTATTTAAGCAATATCACACAAAAGGGAGTGCTGTTATACTGTAGATCAGCACGGCTGCGATTTGGTCATAGGCACGAAACTGCAGGCCGAGTGCCAAAGGTAATCACAGCCATGCTGATAACAGCACGACCTTGAGTGTGATACTGCTTTTATACAACAGTTCTACTAACCTAGAAAATATCTATCAAGTAATGTTTGAGACAACAAATTATGATTTTGTTGTTTATTTGGCTCTGCCAAACAAATATTGTTCCTTCAGAATTCCATTTTTTATTTTTTTATTTTGCCAACAAGGTAGCAATTAAAATGTAAACAAAGCGGAGTGATCCCGGCCGGTGATGAGGTCAGAGTGATGTTATACTGTATATCAGCACTCATCGAATGTGTCTCGGCCACACACAATCACAATGCGCGGTCGGAACAAACTGTTGTATAATAATATATAAATATTGTCAAACCTGCTCATGTCATTTACCAAATATTCCTGTGCTATAATTATAGCCCTCATTAAACATGCCCTCAATTTCTCCTATTAAGTGCTGTAGCCAATTCATGTAGATACTGAAGAAGAATAATGCATTTTTTTTTAACTTTAAAGGTAATGTTTTTAGTTTTTGAAAAAGAATGCCAAAAAAAAAAAGTACACTTATCTGTACAGGTGTATATGTGGCACGGAATACTGCCTGTGTGCATGTGTTTGCGTGTGTGTCTATGCATGTGGGAGGGGTGTGTGAGTGTGTGCGTACACATGGGAGGGGTGTTTATATATGAAGCTCCCTTGTCTAAGCAGTGTTTCCCTCAGAATATAGCTGTATACAGGGATTTGGACCTTAAATATAGTATGGACATGTGGTTGAACAGCACGGGGCAGGCGGGGGTTGCGCGGGTATGGGGGTGTTGAGTTTGGGGATTGATGGTCCTGAGGTTGAAGAGCATTTTTGTCAGTCATGGAATGATAAAGCAAAAGATTTCTTTCATTTTCTGATCAGGCTCCAAGGAGCCTTTTGTGTGTAAAATTATCACCGTCAATATCTAACTGTCCTTTGACTGGTCAGTTTTCTTTTTCTAACATTGACTTTGTCTGCTTATTAACTTGAAACTGAATTAATGACCCTTTTTTCCTCACTCAAGTGATGCTCTTATAATATTTCTCCCTATTGGGGAGTTACAGTTTTTCTATATCTTGGCAAGTTTTTTCTTCTTTTTTGGAAAAAAAAATACCTTTTGTCTTGAAGTTTATCCTTAATCTTGCCAGTTTTCCTGCGGCTGTTGCGAGGAAACAATACCGCATATTGCAATCGCTTTTTTTTTTGGGGGAACCTTTTTCTTTTTTTTGTCCTCCGCTCCCTTCTCCCAGTCTCTACAGTGTGCCGCTTGTCTGCCCCCCACAGAGGCTGGCACCTTCCTGAAGACCAAGGAGCATGATGTCCTGCAGCGCCAACGTGTGGTGGACCTGTGGAAGGACGGCAGGTCGGAAGGGGCCATCGGCCTGGAGCTGAGGATGCCCAAGTCTACGGTGCACAGCATCATCGTCAAGTACCCGCCTCAGCAACACTGTGGAAAACCTGCCACGCAACGGGAGACCCAAAAAACCATAAGTCATGGAGAGAGAGAAAGAGAGAGAGAGGGGCAGAGAGAGAGAGGGAGGAAGGCAAGAGAGGGCTGGTGTGAGTGAGCACAGGCGAAGGGGGCCATTGACAGAGAGGGAGGGTCCATGTGAGAGCGAGAAAGGGGAAAAACAGAATTTGGAGAGAAACAGAGGTGGTAGAGAGGAAGAGCAAGAGACAGCGACAGGAGGAGAGCCAATTAGCGCTGTCGACACCTCGACTCCCTTGTGCCAGCTCATACCCCTCTGGATGGACTTATTCGAACTTGTCACTCACCCAAATGCATCTCTGCTCTTCTTCAGCCATATAGAGCCAACCCATTTTCCTCCCCTCTCTCCCCTCCCCCCCTCTCTCTAATAACACCCACAGATCAGCCAGTCCTGAGTGAAGGAATGAGACAGTGGGCCATAGATATCTTTTTCTCTTTTTTCCTCAAGAGTGATAAAAACAAAAATGGTTCGCAAGCACTCTGATGGAGAACCCTAAGGATTGAAGACAGCAGGATAAACATATTCTGAAGACGATGCCCCTGGATCTCCAAGCACCTGAGATTTGCCCGTCCTTTACCAAAGCATTACATTCTCAGAATTTCCTCAGACAGCCACAAACAACAGAAAGCAAACTCTTCCTCAGGACCATGCTAAGGAATCTCTGGATGACCCAGTTACACGGAAGCTCAGGAATCAGGGATTTAAGATTTAAGACTGGCCCTGCTGACCCTGTGTCCTCTGCTTGTGGGAAATGCTTATACATGCTTGTGCCTGGAAGGATCAAAAAGATCTCAGATGGTCAGGAGAGGGGAGCTGGGAGTTTGGAGTTGGGAGAAGTCTTGTGAAATCTAGAGGGAAAGGACTATTTTGCAAAAGAACCCTGTTTGATAAAATAAAAAAAAACTGATTCCTCAAGGCCTGAGGCTGCACAGAGCATATCTCTGTCTCTGGGCCACTTTTGTGGGTTGAGTCTGAGGGTGGCGAGGAGTGTTGTCAGTGTAACACATGCAGTAAATTACAGGGATAACAATGATGTCTGGGGAGGACAGGATGGCTCAGTCTGTCAGACCTCACTTCCCCTGTGAGATTACCGCCAGACACATGGGAACATGTTGGAGAGTTTATGCAGAAGGAATAAAAGCTCAAATCAAAAAGTCATCAACCAACATGTTTTCCAGGGCAGTTTTGTTCAGTCCAACCACTAGGTTGTAGAACTTCTGCTGATGGCTGCTGTGCTCTCCGAGAGTCAACGAGTCTGGAATTTAAAGATAAGATGGATCCGCTCAACCATAACTCGTTGTTATGGAAACAGTCATATAATTTGTTGTTTTTATGTGGACTTTGTAGTCTTTACTTAGTAACATTCTAAGATATTTTTTAAATGAAAACTCAGCATTCTTGTCTCAGCTACTGTTTCAATCTTGATCTGAACCAGGCTTAACACACATACACACAAATAGAGGGAACATTGGTCAGATCATGATTACAATAACTCCCATTAGTGCTTCCTTACAGGAAGTTGTGTCTTACAGTGTGTGCGCGCAATGTGTATGTAGTATTTATGTAAACTGTAGTATGTAATTCACTATTTTATACATATGCAACATTTTCCACAGGCATGAAGGAGAATGCCTGCTCTAAACCTTTATGGAAAACCATTCAAAAAGAGATATATACACACAGTATATGTTTTACCAAAGAAACTGCAGCCAAACTGTTGTCTGTTCACATTGCCCTCAATTTACCTGGTGGTATGCACACTTTACTGTAGGTAACTGCTCTACTCTTCAAGGGCTCTTCAAGGGCTCTATTACATCAAGTTACCCAAATGCTGTGGTCATCAGGGCAAAACCAGTCAATATAATATGACTGTAATCTTGTTTATTTCCTGGTGTTTTAAGCAAGGAGGAGACAATAGGGCTCGTCCTAATAGGATTCTACATTTCTAACATTGGTTGGATATCCTTGCCAATCAGGTGGTGTGAGAGACACAAATGGGCTATGAATGATGTGTATATACCCAGTGAGCAAAAGCCAGAATCTATAGATGTCTAGAGAGGTGGAAATCTAGGTTGAGAGACGTTTTGACATTAACTGACTGGTTAGCCCCAATGTAGCTCAGGTTTTACCCAGATATAGCCTGGCTACATCCTAGCCAGCTAGAAAACTTTCACTTTTCACCCAAATGTAGCCAGGTTTTCACCTGAATGTCTAGATGGCATTTCACTGTCTTTTCACCGCAAATATGTTCACTGGGTAGGGGCTGGTGGGAAACCATGTATGTATGTTTATGAAAAGTGCTGTGACCCTTTATCTTATGCATATGAATGCATATAAAGGTTTTATAACTGTTATATAACTCACACCTCTAGTCAAGTATTACCCAAACTTTGTCATTGGGAAGTAAATAGCAGAAGAACAAACAACAGCACTGTATTTTGAAGTATGACAAGGGATAATTTGTGGATCAGATTAAAACCTTCATGTGAAACAAAAGAATTAGAAAATGTGAAACTTATTCAAATGCAATCATCTGTTCCAGTAATTTGGTGAGACTGAAGCATATGTTGGAATTTGTGGTAGCTACATACAGAAAATGTCATTGAAAAAATGGAAGGGAGCAACCATGAACTACTTCATAGTCAGAGTAGTCCTACTGTTCTGGAGCTGTTAATTTAGTAAATTTTAGACTGCAGCGTAGCAGGACTTACTGAGCCATGTGCAGGTAGATGTCAATCATGAATTATGCCGACATGCTAATCTGTCCTGACAGACTGATAGTTCCAGCCAGTTTCCTCTTGCCTAATTGATGTAATGGAGCTTGTGTACGAGGGCCATTCGGGATGCTCAGGGCTGTTGGTATTTCTGGTTTATTTTCTTGGTGTTTCACTAAAGATTTGTCAAGATTCATTTAAAGTGGTCCCACTATTTCTTTGGTCAAATTGTTTGGTAGGACTATAAGAGAGATTAGTCAAAGTGTTTTGGGGGAAGGTGGGGGGGGGGGGGTAGATGGACACAAGCTGGATTCTGAGGGTGTGTTAGTCACCCTCTCCTGCAGGGGTCTGCAGCCCAGGTCCTGGAGAAATGCAGGGTTTGCAGTTGTTACTCAACACTTAATTGGTCAAGTCAATCATAGCAATTGATTACACAGTTAACTTACCTCACTTGTTTTCTTGGGTCTGAATGAGTTGCTGATATTAATGTGAAGACAAAAACCGTCAGACCCTGCCACTCTCCAGGCCCAAGGTTGCAGACTGTATTGTACATCAGAGTAATGTAAACAGAAAAAGCTGCAATCACAGGCGTAGGTTTCATTTCAACTTTGGGGGGGGGGGACACCTATTCTCACAGTCAAATACCAAGTGTCATAAACATGCTCGCTAGTCTAGGGATAGTAGACTAGTCATATGAAAATATTGGGGGTGACATGTCACCTTGTCTCCCCCCAAACCTATGCGTATGGTTGCAATAGCCTATTTAATCACCCACCACATTGCATCTCACAGTGCTTAGCACAAAAATGACTCTCTGATATGTGCAAGGTCTAATAGTCTATACAGTACATCTCCGTGTGTGAAGGAATTTGGCAAAATATTTGCACGACTGAAAAAATGTGTCGAGCCTGCAGTGCAGCTGCATAGCCATAAGGAATTTTTTTAACGCATCCTCTGGAGTTTGCGTGCGTATAAGAATGTTTTCACGTCAGTGTTAAGTTTTATAAATCTTAATTTGTGCGTGGATTTTCACATAAGATCAAATCTATTGAATTTAGGATCAAATCCATCCGTACAAACGTTTTATAAATGAGACCCCTTGTGAATGTCTAGATGTCATAGGTTATTATGGTAAAATGTACTGTTTTGCTGTTAGAATACTGTTTGTCATTTGAAATAGACCAAAGGCTCAATAATTTCTGATGTGAGTGAGTTTCTGTATTCCAACACTAAAAGCCAAAAGCATATTAGGCACAAAGCAATAATAATAATAACCATAATGGTAATATAAATCAAATGTTAAAACAAAAATACCAGAATCAATAACTGAGTAGAAAAATGCATTTTTATCCTGTCAGTGTCTGTTTTCAATTCATATATGTCCACAAAAGCTGCAGCAGTTTGTCATCTTGGTGTCATATACCTCAATGTCTCTAATGCTGATATAACCTGCTATACAGTCATGCACTGCCGTTTAGATTTTATACATGGTAAACTTTTAACTGGTATGTTATTGTTACCCTTTTTACACTCCAGTTTGCACAGCCATTTGATTTAGCTGATGTGGGCGCACCTGTTTGTTTGTTGTGTACCCATCTGTGAACACCACCCGGTCTCTGTCTGTACAAGTCTCCGTGCCCACTCCAACAGCATACAACAAACTTGACAGTTTATTTTTTACACTATTCTTTTTTTATATGAAGTATATGTTATTATTAATGTATAATATAAGCTTGCACATTAAAGTGTCACAGCTGTTCAACAGCACACGTCATTGGTATCATTCTTTGTCTTTATTCTTGCTTTTGTTGATGTTGTTCTGAGGTAAAACAACAGAGTCACTTGGAGTGATAGTGTTCCAATATGGTTATATTATTCTGCAATTCTGCATGTTATTCTATCTCTCTTATTCTGTCACTCTGTCACAGTGCTGAATGGTACCCCCATGGGGATGAAGAAGGAGAGGGAGGGAGAATTTCTGCTGGAAAGGAGGGAGCAGCGGAGTGGAGAGGTGATCTGCATTGACGACTGACTCCAGGTCCCTCACACAAACCCTCATTCACACACACGCGCACACACGGCACACACACACACAAAGACACACACACAATCAACCGCCAACATCACTGTCACATGGTGCACTCCTGACATGCAGTACAGAAACAAAAACCTTTTCACTCGCACACTGTAGATCCTGGCAGCTGGAATAAGGCCTCAGCTTTACACAAAACCTGGTTCTCCCTGGAGCAACCTAGCCCTGGTACTCAAATTAAGCACAGAGATCTCAGTGTAGGGTCCATACAGACAAGATCAATCACTGTTCAGATGCAACCTTTACGTAAACAAAGATAGTGGCCTAGTTGGTTTGCTCCACCACTCACCACATTGTGGGAAGAGACCCCAGTCAGGTGAACCCATACCCATACACAGTAATATGTTAAAAATGGTTTACATGAATAACGTCAGCATGCATTTACGTATGTAGTCCTTCAAAACTTGGTTTCTTACTTCTGACATGAACTCTTTCCCTGTAGTTAACACCTTTCATAGTTAACATGTTTTTCTCTTAAATACAATCTTGCAACCAATGGTACTCTCTGGTACTCCCACCCCCTCCGCACCAGATCTTAACTGAATTGGAAGTAAAATCCCTTGCTTTGGGTTTATAGAAGTTATTAAAAGGTACATGTAAACAAAACAAAAAAAAAACAACCATTCCTGGACTTGCCTATACCTGTAAAATATTTTGTATCATTAACTATTTCTCTAAATAGCTACAAAAAAATTTAATAAATGTACATTTCCTGAATCACTAACACACACATTCACTTTGTGAGAACACTACTTCCATATTAAACTACTTCCATAGTGTACCTTATTCCCACACCCAACACCAAAATTCCATGAAAGATGTTTCACAAGCTGGTGCAAACCAGGAAAATAGCTCTCCCAAAACAAATATATTTTGGAATTGTCCAGGATTATCTCAGAAATTACTCCATACAACAATTGTATCCTCTTCAATAAGATTTTTTTCCTAGTGTGCCCCTTGCTTTTCAGAAACACATTAGGACAAACCTCTGTTCAGATTTTGTGCTGGGTTGGTTGGCTACTTGCTGGAGTAGAAAAAAATACAACCACATATAGGTAAGGAGACACACATTGGTCCTCGAATACATATTTGTATTCTGTAGGAATTGGCCATTGATGATGAATGCTTTTTACCTATATCCTCTATATCCTTTTACCTAAGGCCTGGCAATTCATTTTTGTCAACAGCCTCTGCTCTTAATCTCAAGAAACACATACTATGCTGAAACCTACACTACAATGGCCATTCAATAAAAAATAAAATAACATTTTTGAAAATATGACAATGTTTTTTTGTCATCCAAGACACTATTATGTAGTATTAGTATTATGTCACAAAAGTTAAAATACTTCAACTTTTTTTCTGCCTGGTCTCAGGAGGATATGTGATTAGGGAGGGAGTTTTAGTGGGTGGGGTGGGTGTACACAGAACCTCGTTCAAAAATCCCCAGCTAAAGCTGCCCTTTAAATGGTGTAGGATTGCTATTGAGGTTTTCTGATCCCCTGCTGAGAGTACTTCAAATGCCTTCTATTTCTGAGGCTGCTCAATGAGACTATCTTGTGCCAGTGGAGCAGGTTATCTGCCTGCACTGGACTGTTTCCACTGGTCATTTTTTAAGAGTTGGCTGCACCATAGCCGGCCGTTGTCACGCAGTGGAATCAGGGTATCGCTGTACAGAGGACACACCTACATGATCAATACTGAAGACACCTTCCTCTCATCCCTGCTCACTGCAGTTCTGTTCTGAAGCACGTACAATAAATCGCTTGTGAGCTTAGCTGGGGAAATATATTGTGTATACACCTGTGCATCCTTTACTGAGTACTGGTGACTTTTCTGAGACTCCCTAAAGATTCATCCTTAGTTCCTGTAAAGATTTAATTTTTGGTTTAAGGTTCGTGGGAGAGGTGCTCTGGTCTGATTTATCATTCTGTACCTCCCAAGTTGTATTCCAGTCAAGTGTTATTATTTTTACTGTAAGTTAGTGTATGTGTACAATAGTCTAGAAAAGGGGTCTGTATCTGTGGTTCTGGTCTGATGGTTTTTGTTTTTACTCAGCACTTAATTGATCAAGTAAAGCAGTTGATTTTAGTTAACTCGCCTCATTTGGTTTCTTGGGTCTGAATTTGTTGCCGATTTTAAATGAAAACAAAAACCAGCAGACCTTGTGCCCTTCCAAGACTAGGGTTGCAGACCCTGAACTAGGAAATACATGGATGTATGAAAATTAGGGCTGTCAAAGTTTACATGTTAAAATGTTTAAAACATTATGTCTTTTCATGCATTTAACTCAAATTTAATTCAAATTTCAACCAAGCACGCGTGCTGTGTATGTTCTCAGTATTATCCAGAGGACGATATCTATGGAGCACCTGTAGGACATTGTAGAGAAATTTTAAGAAGTATGTTGTTTTTGCATTTCCTTGCAATACTTTTGAGCTCCTTTGCAAAACCTTTCCCTTGATGCATACATGCTGCTGTAAGGCGGGGGAGCATTGGGCCAGTGCTCAGCCCCAGACCTGGAATCATTTTAACAAAAGAGCTGAAATTGGTGCTTTGGTCAAAGGGACTTCCTCAAAGGAAGGAGTATTCCAGCTTAAAGGAGCTAACTCTACCCCAATAACATTTTCATGATAAATTATACTATTGATAGTTAAAATATATTTTATTCTGTGCAACCTATATGGCTTACCAATGTTTATTTCCCTCCTCTTCATTATTACATACCGTATACCCCAAATATTAAAGATACAAGTGGGAAACTATTCCATTATTTTACTTTATTTCATTATTTTACATTATTACTTTGGTGAAGTAATGATAATAATTCCTTGCATTTATATAGCACTTTTCTCACACTCAAAGCGCTTTACAGTGATGAGGGGGAACCTCAACCACCAACAATGTGTAGCACCCACCTGGGTGATGCACAGCAGCCATTTTGCACCAGAACTCTCACACATATCAGCTGAGGTGGAGAGGGAGATAACTATTTTCCAGCCAATTAAATCGGGATGATTAGGTGGCAGGTTGAGAAAGCCAGGTTGGCAATTCAGCCTCAATTCCATTAATTATTTTACATTTTTTTCTTTGTGTGATATTTATTTAACTGTATAAAAAGTCATAATAGTGTATACTGTATAATAGTGAGGACAGACAAACTCAAAAATTCTCTGCAATGGTCAAACTCACTTGCTCTTTAAAAAAACTCCCACCTCCAGCCTGGGCAGCACAGCTTTCAGGCCACACCTTTTCCTTTGTCTCCTATTTTCCAGTCACAATCCACAAAATTGTTCTTGTTGGACTGAATTGCATGTTCCCTTAAACTGGCTAAGTGCAGTTCATTGAATCTAGGGGGAGGTTGCTTCATTTAAATTATATTATTATTATTATTTTTTTTTTGTCATATTATAAAAAAAAATTGAACGCTCTTTAATACGGTTTTAATTTGAGGAAATTAAAGAAAATGCAATGAATTAGTTAATCGCAGGAAACTGCCACAAACTAGTTTTTTTTTTTTTTTCATTGTTTGACAGCCCTAATGAAAATACAATGACACACAGGAGGAACAGTGCACACTAGCTTGAGGCATTGAATTGGTTTCATTGAAAAATCTTGTTACTTTGGAGGTTTTGCAGAGATGAACCCCTGTGGGCAGACCCTGTTGCTTGTGACTGAGTAAAAGCTGTGGTATTCTGGGTCTGGTCAGTCAGACCATCAACTGCACGTACAGTTTTACTTCAGATGCTGCTTTAGAACACTCATTTATTTTAAAACATTGTTGGGTTCTTGAACAAAACACTTCTCCATTATTCCTTTCCCTCCAACCTTCCCTCAGTTTTCTAAAAAGCTGATTCCACTTCTTCACCCTTGGACCTTCTCTTTAATGTCATCAGATAATTTTATTAGTCATCTTATGAATTCTATGACATTCTTTGCTTATTTAAGCCTGGTTTATTGTGCTTTCTTGTATTTTCTACATTTGTATTACAACAATGATTTCCATTATTGTTGATGCTGTTGACTTTGTCCTTGTTAGTAAAAAAAACACAATAGTTAAACAATAGTAAAACAATTGCCATGGATTTATTGAAAAAAATACCTTTAAGTAAATTAACAATTCAATTGAATACATTTTTGTGAAGATTCTAGATTTGGGGCTTGTGAGTTAATATCCTGGAGAATGAAATGGTATTTACCCCATTGTTATCAAACAGTAATCAACTGGGTTCACTCCATGCTGGAAACATCTACTGCAAATCTTGTTTTAGATTAAATCAGTTTCTATGTCAGGGTATATACATTCATCCAGTGGAAAGACTGTGACAATAATGTAATTAAGGGTTACTGAGTATAAATGTCAGTTTGATTGAAAACCTTATGTCAGTATTTCATAGTGGAATTTTCAAAATCTTTTATTCCCTATGAGAATTATACTCAACCAAGATGATATTGACAAATAAGGACATATTTAACTTTCATTTTGCTTGCCAAGCCTTCAAAAGCCATCATTTCAAGTGAATTGCCTGAAATAATTTGGCAGCACTTTTCATGTTTTCCAAACCCCAAACTAGAGTACTTCAAATGAAGCACTTTAAAAAAAAAAAGTTCTGAATTGTGTTCTCCTGCCTCTTCATTTTTTTATTTCTTGATATCAGTCACTGTGAGCGTTGTGGTGTAGAACAATCAAGTGACAGTGAAATGTCTATGATGAGTCTCTTTTTCTGTTTGTAATAAAATCAAAGATAAATGAACAAATGGCTGTGGTGGCTGTGTTGTTTTAACACGTATTATGATAAGATGGACCCTTGGAAAATGCATTGTCCTCTAAGGATTCAAGCAAGCATTTTCTTGTGTAGGACAATTCCCATTTAATTTCAGCCAATTCAGGAATATACTATAGATGAACTAAAATCAAGTAAATCCTCAGAGAATAATTGGCATTTTTAAAACTCATAAATTTAATTTCAGTTATTTTCCTGCATTTATTTAATTGAAATGTAACTGCAACTAGGCAGTGTACTGGCAATGTTCATCTGAAAAGATAAAGGGCAAATTGGTTGCGTAGGCCATGAAAAAAATGTTCAAAAAGACCATTTTCATAGAAGTCAGTTGCCAATACGACCACTAGGTGCCACTTGTGATATTACATTACAGACTCAGGGCCAGATTCAGAGATGGCCAACTTAAGTCATGCGTTTAAGTGCCTCTGCGCAGATTTAACGTGGGGGTGATTCACGCCGTATTCTAACCTATGCTCCGCGGGGTGCTTATCACAAAATGCGGGTGACCCATTTTTTGTACCTGCCCCCTGGGTTGCCATCTTATTAATCCATCTAATATTGGTCTGGTATGATATAGATGGTCAATCATATTTTTACATATTTTTCTTTTTAAGACAGCTCTTTGATAATTGCAAGTAGGCTATAGGCAAAGGACAATAAGACCAATATTATGTTCAAAGAACATGCATTCATTTGAATTTCTATTTATGCGAAAGGTGCTGTATTTTTCGTAATCATCTATTGGTGGCGCTAGACATAAACCACATTTTTTTCCGAACAAAGTTGCATGGAAAAAAATGATTACGTGAAAACTTAATCGTATCTTAAACGTATCTTGCAGACACGCCTATTTATCATAAAATCCCCACCCCGCGCACGTATATATTGGAGACGCTTAAAACAGCGGATAAGTCAAATGTCTGAATCACAAATAGCTTAAGCTGTGCGTAATTTCGTGAGTCCATTTGCGCGTAATTATCTCAACACTGAATCTGGCCCCAATTGCCATTTGCGCGTGATTATCTCTACTCTGAATCTGGCCCTCAGGGTCCGGGTTTCTACTTGAAAGTCCACATTGATACACACTTTTAATGACACACATTGCAATTTCGAAACCCACGGGTGTTGTGCAATGGGTAGGGAACTGGGGCAAAAGAAGAAAGAAATTTGTGACACTGTAGATCATAACACTAAACATTAGAAAGTAGAGAATAAATTGAGCCTTTCATGATGAAAGGAACGGAGGCAGGGACAACTGTCTTAAAGGTTAATTTGTGGGTGCTTCTTTCACCAGTTTGTCAAGTGCTTCCGCATCAAATCGGAGAAGGTGCCAGCCCTCACTGGCGGTCAGGTCCTGGGCCCCCTTGCTGACGTAGAAGTCCAGGGATGGAGTGTTCCAGTCCAGGACAGACAGTTGCAGACGCACACACTGCTGTTCCTTACCCACCTGAACAGACACATGAGCCTGATTAAACTGCACATATTTCTCTCTAGAACGCTGAGCAGTGTGGACATTTGTGGCTGAGGTACAAGGTACTGGGCAGCAGTGTAGTACAATGGGTAAGGAACGGGGCTAAGTAACTCAGAGGCTGTAGCTTTAATTTCCAGGTGGGGCACTTCCATTTTACTCTTGAGCAATGTACTTAACCTGAATTGCTTCAGTAAAATATCCAACTGCACATTCAATCCCTGCAGGGTCAAGCCAATATGGCTGCCAACATTCAAAATTTGTGGATTTATCCTGTCACTCTTCAAACCTCTAATAAAACACATTGGGCTCTATCTTGAAGATCTTAGTAAGATCTTGGTCTAAAGATCTTAGCGCTTGGTCTAAAGGTCTAAAGTGCATTTAGGGCGTGTCCAAGTCCACTTTTGCTAGTTAGACGGCATGTAATTTGAGCACTAATTACGGCGCGAGGTGCAAATAGGCTGAGCCTAGTCTCTTCATTAATTATAGGTGTGTCTTGGGTGTAACATGCAATAAACCAATCAAAATATGTCATATCCCATTCCCTTTAAAAGCCACCTGTGTTTGCCCCTTGGCGGATTGCTAATATAATGCAGACAGTAAGACTGAAAACAGCGATTTACAGCTGGCGAAACAGACATGCTCATGCGCGTAGTTAAAGCGTGCGAGCAAGCAATAGGCTATATGGATCAATATTATGATCAATATTACTTGGACAAACCATTATGACATGTTTTGATATACACAATAATAATCTTTCACATTAGGGTTTAACACTGGCATTGGTTCCCGGTAATTCCCAAAACTATTTCCCATAAATATAAGAACAGGAAAACAGGTAAATTTCTTTCCATTAGCTTACACCAGTGCTGTTACTTTACAAAATATACGCGGTTTAATTTTGTTATAACACCTGCAGCAGCTGAGAATAAGCTACCAGAACATGGCTTCCCTCTCAGCTTAGAAAGCGCCAAATTAGCCTGCTTGTTTAACAAATTTTGTTTGTTTATACTATGAAGCAATGTCAAACGTCAATTCCATGAGACTGTTCTCACAGCAGACAGATCAGAGGCAATGAACTTCGGCTAGCGAAGTTCAAGCTTCATCCGAAGTTCATATTACGTGCATTCCAATATTGATTAATAACATGAATGAAATAAATTTTTGCCTTAATGATGACACTACACTAAAGCTGTCAGGTTGGGAAACCATAGGTTTACGCATATTTTCCCTTTTTTTTTTAAATATTGTCCTGCTTATGGAAATATGACCAACGTGTTTTTACTGGTAGCTTAATGCCTTAAAACAAGGCCACATTCCCGCAATTCCAGGGACAACGTGCATCTATTTCGGGAGATAAAATGATTTATTTTGTATTCATGTAGCCATTGTGCTGCCCTAGCCAAGATCGCGGTGGTGTAGGTAGGTAGGAAAAAATATTAAGCCCCATTTCACAATGTAATCTTGATATTTTTATAGATGTTTGTGCACGCCCCTGTGTGTGTAACAGACAGGAGAGTTTACGCACGTTGTGCACAGAATGCACAAATTTATGTAGACGCATATTATTATGTTAATATTGCGCAGTTAAAATAACATTGAAACAACTGCGACATGACTTGATACCAAGTTGTGATGGTTTTAGTGCAAGCGCCTTCTGCTGGTTCAAGACAGCAATACGCCAAAAATTATCCTGGCCACACCTCATCTTAAAGGGATAGTAAGGAATTTTGGACATAATGTCTCAATTATGACTTACCCATGATGTAGTTGATTTATGGAAACCATTTTCAGCTAATTCCATGCTGTCCCTTATTTTGGACATACACACGTTGCTAATGCTAGCGCAACTCTAAGATAACCGGTAGCATCCACTACCGGTAGCATCTACTACCAAACGCACTTAAACACTCCACAGTGCACCCAAAGCAAATAAAATAAAATAATACCTTATTTCCAGGTACTCTGAGAAGCAATACTATAACCTCTCTGCATTTGAATGGATCGCTATGGGAATTGGGGGGTGGGACTAGATTAAGCTGTAAATTACACGGGAATAGTATGGAACACAGGGGGCCCTATCTTACACCCGGCGCAAAGCGGCGCTAACGCAAACGCAAGTGTCTTTGCTATCTTACACCCGGCACTAGGTCCATAATAACGCCTAACGCTTACGCCGTCAAACTACCATGTTTGACGGCGTAACTCTTGCGCCATCATTAGTGAACTGGGCGTGTTGGTCTTAAGATGAGGAGTGGCCAGGATTCTTTTTGGCGTATTGCTATCTTGAGCCAGCAGAAAGCGCTTGCGCTAGAACCACCACAAACCTGGTCTAAAGTCATGTCGCAGTTGTTTACATGCTATTTTAACGGCGCATATAAGTGCGTCTACATAGGCGTGTGCACAACGCGCATACCCTCCTGTCTGTTACACAAAGGGGCGTGCACAGGCATGACTAAAATATCTAGATCACAATGTGAAATATTATTATTGTGTAGGCTATATCAAAAATGCATAATAATAAAAGGTTCCATAGGTCCACATACCTTTCCCTCAGCAAAGGGAAACGATGCCACATTACATTGCTCTCAGCCCACTCCATCAACATCCAGGCGATGTGCGATGGTACGGGACAATGGCTATCCATTAAAAAGGAGCTGATAACACCTATAGCTATCAAGCCTAATGCGCGAATTGTCTTTGCACCTAATGCGTGAATTGTCATTCAATGGAAAACTCGCGCACGGCAATAGATGGACATTTAAGTTCTGAAAATGCGCTTCAGATGTCATTACAATACAGCTCTGTTTATCTATGAATACAGCCTGTAAGTAAATAGAATGGTTTGTGACTGAAAAAAGTTCAAAACCTTGTCCAGTGAATATTGCATTTATTGTTTTTCAAATAGCCTAGGCTACAGCGAATTCGCTGTGCATAAGGTTTTTTTTGATAGCCTATGGTTAAAAAACGGAGATGTCACCATGTTAACTAAATTGTAACCTTAGCTATTCTTCGTCCTTCATATTTTTTTAAATTACAGTGACCAGGTTTCCATACTCTCACCGTTTAAAACCCAGCTGATTTCACCCGTTATTCCTTAACTGAACAAAACGATTTTAAAGAGAACTAAGCGTCTAATTAGAAACTAAAACAAAGTTGCAGCACGTTACACAATTAATTCACAATTAATTTTAATGCCATTCTCTGCACGTGAGCTGCATGTTCTCTGTTTTCCCTGCTGTAAGTCGCACGTTTAACGGTCTTCCTGGGAAAGTGGATTGTTTTAAAGGATTACGCTACGAGTAAAACAGGTTGGTCACATTTCCATAAACAGGACATTATTAAACAAGGGGAAATATGCGTGAACTTATGGGTTGCGAACCTGACAGCTTTATTGTATGGCTATTTAGTGTCATCATTAAGGCAAAATAACGGTATGTATGTTATTAATCAATATTAGCCTACTATGCAGGTAGCCTAATGAACTTTGGATGAAGCTTGAACTTCGAGAACTCCATGAGAACAGCCTCTTGGAATTGATGTTTGACACTTTCATTGCATAATCAAATGAAATTCGCTGAACAAGCAGGCTAATTTGGCGTTTTCTAAGGTGAGACTGAAGCCATTGATAGCTTATTCTCAGCTGTTGCAGGTCCTTTTAACGAAATTTAACCGCACATATTTTGTAAAATAACAGCCCTGTCTGGAATTACCGGGAACTCATAGGCTAATGGTTAGTCCGAATAATATTGATCATACTCCATTTAACCTATTCCTTGATCACACTAAACACGCACGAGCATGTCTGTTTCGCCATCATAAGCAATCCGCCAAGGTGGAAAAGCAGGCTTTTAAAGGGAATGGGATATGACATTTTGATTGGTTTATTGAATGTCACGCCCAAGACACACCTATAATTAATGAAGCGACTAGGTTCAGCCCAGTTGCGCCATGCGCCGTGCTTAGCGCCAAAAAAACACGCCGTTAAAATAGCAAAAGTGGACTTGGACACGCCCTAAATGGACTTAGCGCCATGCGCTTAGACTAAGCGCCAAGATCGCCAAGATAGGGCCCAGGGTTGGCTAAATGGCTGTAAGTCAACAAGGGTCTGAGGTATCAAACAAGCCTTAAACCATCACTCTGCTGCCAGAAATACAGTAGATATGGATGGATAACTTGAAGGGTTTCGTCTCCTGACTTATTTTTCCATAGAGTTCAATAGGAAAATCTGTCAGGAGAAACAACCCTTCAAGTGATCCATCCATATCTACTGCATATCTGGCAGCAGAGTGATGGTTTGGGGCTCGTTTGATACCTTAGACCAGGGGTGTCCAATCTTATCCGGAAAGGGCCGGTGTGGGTGCAGGTTTTTGTTTTAGCACAGCACTACAACACCCGATTCAACTAATTAACTAATCATGCTCTTCAATCAAGACCTTGATAAGTAGAATCAGGTGTCATAGTGCTGGGCTAGAATAAAAGCCTGCACCCACACCGGCCCTTTTCGGGTAAGATTGGACACCCCTGCCTTAGACCCTTGATGACTTACAGCCATTTAGCCATTCATGTGTTCCATACTGTACCAGTGTAATTTACAGCTGAATCTAGTCTCACACACAATTCCCATAGAGATCAATTCAAATGCAGAGAGGTTATAGTATTGTTTGTAACAGTAGCTGAAAATGAGATATCGAGTCTTTTGATGTTCATGGGTCACAGACTTCAGGAAGTAACAGCATGCAAAGGATATGCGACCAAATATTAAATATGATACTTAAAAAATATGTTTAAAGCAAAGGGTATGAATACTTATGTAAATGAGATTTCAGTTTTTGATTTTTTATAAATTTGCAAAAATTTCTAAAAACATGTTTTCACATTGTCATTATGGGTTATTGAGTGTAGATTGATGGGCAAAAATGGCAATTTTATCCATTTAAAATTAAATCTACAACACAATAAAGTGTGCAAAAAGTGAAGGGGTATACTTTCTGTCCCCACTGTATATGTGTGTGTGTGTCTGTGTGTGTGTGCGTGTGTATAACAGTGCACAAGATACACACCGCAGCCACTTTGCTTATTAGCGCCTTTCCAATGCCCTTCCCTGCAGACACAGAACAGAGATAAACGTCAGCTTTCAAAAGTACTCTGAAAATACCTGTGTACTCCAAGGCACTCCTTTTTTACTTGATAAGTAGTGGACAGGGCCGGTCCTAGGCATTGGCAATATAGGCGGTCGCCTAGGGCGCCATCTGTATGGGGCGATGCTAACCATATGGGGGGTGGCAAACGAAAGGAAGAAAATCACCCCCTCCCCTCATTTTCGATCGCTACCTGCAAACCCACCCCCTACCCTCCACCCACCTCGATCGCTACCTACACCAGCGCGATCTTGGCTAGGGCAGCACAAAGGCTAGAGCCAGCTCTAAGCTGGTACATGAATACAAGTATTTTTTCATAATTTTTAAGCATCACCACATGCGCATACGCGCACAGACATGCTTACCTCTGAATTCTGGCATCACATAAAGGTCCTCCAAATACACTGTTCGTCCTTTCCATGTGCTATAGGTGTAAAAGTATATGCCATATCCCACCTTTGTATGTCCTGAAACAAGCAGGTAGACTCACACTGTCAATTCATATTCCTCACACTCTCGTAATAGAGGGTAGGAAAAGACAACCAGACATCAACATTAACACCAGAAAAATAATATTTATTTACCTTTATTTATACAGGGTAGGTTGACTGAGCACACATGCTCTTTTTACAGCAACGCCCTGTTAACACCTCCCAATTAGCCTAACCTGCATGTCTTTGGATTGGGAGGAAACCGGAGTACCCGGAAGACACCCACACGGACACGGGGAGAACATGCAAACTCCACACAGAAAGGTCCCGTCTGGGATTTGAACCCGGGACCTTCTTGCTGTGAGGCGACAGTGCTATCCACTGCACTACCATGCCACCCAATGCAGCCTATTTCAACGCTCCAATGTAGTTTGTGGTGCCTTGACATGTTTGTACACATTGCCTCTGTGTGCACAAAGGCCAAATGAATTTCCCCCTTTTGATTGATTAACCGTTAGCCTGAAATATTAATACTGCATTTAGTCTTCTCACCATTTTGTTATTATCTCACTATTTTGGGGAAAGGGGAAGGGGTATGAAGGTCTTTGAGTACACTGTGAACCACTGTAAATGTTTAGTACATTCATTATTCAATAATTTCCTTGTTAGAATATACAGTTAAATATTGTTTAAACCTTCTTTACTCTTGAGTTCCTCAGGGACCTCTGCAACAAGGCAGTGAAAGAAAGGGCTTGCAGAAAATCCGTCTTGTTCCAACTCTGAAAGTGGTAACAGAGAAATCAAATCAATCAATCAATCAATAATTCTACATGGCACCCAGAGGGCCCCTTGCCCTTATATTTCACCTGGTTTATTGTACCTTTATGTGAAACCTTCACCTGGTCTGGCATTTTCTCAAATACGGCCAACTCCTGTGAAGATAAAAAATGCGTTTAGAAATAACTAAAATGAATCTGAAGCAACATAAAATCAACTACACCATACTTGTTAGTAAATTTGCAGTTCAATACAAAATGTTTTTCATTTTTGATAGTTTGTCCTTTTCATACGAATTCAAGAAACACACCTCTCTTTTTGCAGACAGAACAAAATAACATTGTTTGCTCCTTTTCAGCTAAATCCTACTGAAACTACAAACTCACATAATGCATTTCTTTCTTTTCTTTTTTCAAAGAGGTTATTTCGCAATATAATTGCTAACTTGTGGCGAAAGTGTCGCCCTGTCTGAAAATGTAAACACGTCGGGGATTTTTCACGGTAACGTTAAGAAGACATTTCATGATAGCGAGACCTCCAATTGGGCTTTTCGAATTTACGGGAAAAAATCCGTTCAATAAAATCTGATTAAAGTTAGCCGACTAGGCTATATCACAAATGCAGTAGCCTAGCCTATGGCTAAAACATTAGTCATTAGTTGCACCTGTTCAATTATGTGTGGCTCGCTCACCATAATCATTCTAGATACGTCTTTGCAATCTTCTGGCTTGGCAGCACGTACTGTGAAATCCATTTTCAAGATACCGTTTAGACTTAACTGCAGAGGTATTTTCGCTGTAGGTTATGGGTGGATTCCAATCGCTTATTTTATCCGTCCTCTTTCCTCGCCTGACCCGGAAATCGATCGAGGTTCGCCAGCTTTAATGACATTCCAAACTGCTAAATGCTCCTCGGAGGAGCGAGGAATGTGGGATCAGGAGGCTCCCGGAGGGTGCTTCAGTGAGGAATCACAAGTGTAGCCTTTGCGAAAGCCTTTTCTCGGAACGCGTGACATGTAGAAATTATCCACCACTCTCCACATCTGCCACGTCGCAGGCACAACCCTAAACAAATGCAATTTTACTGTTCCTTTCCATTTATTATGAAGCGCTAATCCATAATGACACTAATGTAATGTAATGACACTCATTTTTAAGAATTTAAATTGAATTAAATCCAACGTTTGTTTGTCTGACCCTGCAGATTGCAACATACAAATCCCATATCAAGAAATTATTAGGCCTATGTTTATGTGTGCAATATTATGAATTCACTACACCAATAAGGTCATTCCGGGGGAAATGGACCTTTTTTTAACCTTGAGCTTTCAGATCTTTCCGATATTTTTTGACACCCATAATGAAAACTTAGAGTGATGACCATTGTTGGAAAAAACTGAAACTGTTACCAAGAAAATTAGGGACAAAGTCATCTGTTTGAATATTTTTACTTAATTCTTTGCATTAATTAATTAAGAATTAATATTTATAATTTGGTTATCTCAAAATTTAGCAAAGTTATTTAAAGTTTTGCTCAATTTTTCATATGTTGTTCTATACAGTCCAGTGTACTATACACATGCCAATTTATAGAGTAGGATATTGTACTTTTTTGTTTTACAGTACCATTACAAGGTGTGCAAAGTTCCTGTCCTGGTTTCGGTTTTCTTACAGCTCTATAAAATACGCTGGTTAACTCCTGCCCTTGAGCACAGTACAATCTTTAGGATAGACTTGCAGTCTGTGACTGTAGCTGGTGCTTATACAAATGTCAGCTGAAGATATGGTTGAGCTAATTAAATAATTAAGAGCAGAAGTTGGCACAATATTCTGAAACAGATCTCAGGGCTGCACATTGTGCACAAGAAAGTCTGATCCGTTTCAAGATTTTTGCGCCAACGTCTGCTCTTAATTATTTAATTAGCTCAATTTAAATCCACTGTCTGGCCCCTCCCACTCTCTCCAGTTCCACCCATTGGGATATGCAAGAGTTCCACCACTGAAATCTTTGATACACGCTCTATGTCTATGGCTGAGGGCGTACTTTACTGTCTTGTTCAATAGGCATGTTGCAGTGTGAAAGCTACTGTTTAATCTAAAAAAAAAATACTACTTGTGGTCTTTAATAAGCTAGATCTTGAAAATGGATTTCATCATTCGTGCTGCCAAGCCAGAAGATTGCAAAGATGTGTTTAGAATGACGATGGTGAGCCAGCCCAGAAATCTGAACTTTCTCTCAAAGTATGTGCGAACGCATAGCTACAAACAAAGAACAATAAAAATTACAAAGCGCGTAAAAGTGTTTTTGTATGCGGCACATTGACCATTGAAATATTCTGTTATTATAATATTGTGACGACTTAAGGGAAAAAGACATACCAAGCGGATCTTGGGGTGAACTCATAGTGGCATTTATTGTAGGCTACAAACTGGCTTGTACCAGTTACAATTACAGAGAGCCCAGAGCTGAACGCCAAATGAAAATCAGACATGACATTTAACTTGTGTGCTGTTTAACATTTCTTTAGCTGAACATTACTTACAATATATGTGTTTATGAGTTATTTTACAAATTATATAACTTATTATTATATAATTCGTTATTTTCGTGCAAAGTTCGAAAAGCCAGTGCAATGCGGGGGCAATGAGATAAGCTGTGTGTGTGTGCGCGCGCGCGTGCACGCCAGACAGGCTGAAATGGAAAATCTCACACCAGGTAATTTACCAAAATTGGCAAAACCGTGTATCTCGTTATCTTACACAAAACTGATATGATACTTTTATATTTATTTTGCCCAGGCTGCAATGCACGTTCTTGGAGTTATTGTAGGACAAATTAATGAATTATACATTGAAAATGCATTATGGGAGATTGTTTCAGTAGTCTTAAACTGAAAAGGAAGGTGCAGAGACAATGTTCTTTCGTTCGTTTTAGTTTAAACAATTATTTCGTCGACAAATAATATGTGTGTACTATTGTGTTCGTATGAAAAGGACAAACGAAAAATTTAAATTCATTATTTGAGCATTTTCTTTTGAACTGCAAATTTACCAACAGCTTTTGTGCAATTTATTTTATGCTTCTTCAGATAAATTTGAGTATTCCTGAACTTGCATTATTTATCTTCACAGGAGTTGGCCGTATATGATAAAATGCCAGACCAGGTGAAGATTTCACATAAAGGTACAATATAAACAAGGTGAAATAATGTGAAGCAGAAAATAGTTGTACCCCAGGGGTGTCATGCAGAAAGATGATTGTTCTGAAATGCTGTGAGTCTGACTGATTTGGCTTTTGGGTGACAGAGATCCTAGGGTCACAGAGCCTTCTAATGATCCATGTACATATTCATTTCTCTGTCAATCCTTTCAGAGCTAGAAAAAGATGGGTTTTCTGCAAACCCCTTGTTTCAGTGCTTTGTTGCAGAGGTACCTGAGGAATGCAGGAGCAAAGAAGGTAAAAAAGATTTAAATGTACAGTACTGTGCAAAAGTCTTAGGCACCCTAGAGTTTTTATAGAACATTTTTCTATTTTGTTTTTTGAACATTTTTGTTTTCTGCATTAGTGTGTCAGTAGAAAATAAAACATTTTAGATTTCCAAACATTCATTTTCCAAAAAATTGATCTTCATTGAAAAGAAGAACAAGGAGTTCTGCAACAGGGTGAGTGTGAGTTTGCTTGTTTGTTTCAGGTTATACAAAGGTGGGATACGCCCTGTACTTTTACACCTACAGCTCATGGAAAGGACAGTCTGTGTATTTGGATGACCTTTATGTGATGCCAGAATTCAGAGGTAAGTGTGTGTGCCTGCCTGTGTGTGTGTGTGTGTGTGTGTGTGTGTGTGTGTGTGTGTGTGTGTGCTCACACGCACACAAATACGTGCAGTACATAGACTGTGTATGTACACTGCCTGGCCAAAAAAAAAATCGCCGCTGCACCTGTCATGCATAGTGCCCACTGTACAAGCCTGATGATGATCTGGGGTTGCTTCAATTGGTCAGGTCTAGGCTCAGCAACATTATGCAGCAATAAAATTAAGTAAGCTGAGTACCTGAATGTACTGAATGACCAGGTTATCCCATCAATGGGCATATTCCAGGACGACAATGCCAAGATTCATCGGGCTCAAATTGTGAAAGAGTTGTTCAGGGAGCATGAGGAATAATTTTCACACATGAATTGGCCACCAGAGTCCTGACCTTAACGTCATTGAAAGTCTTTGGGATGTGCTGG
This sequence comes from Synaphobranchus kaupii, assembly GCA_029718625.1. Classification (NCBI taxonomy): domain Eukaryota; kingdom Metazoa; phylum Chordata; class Actinopteri; order Anguilliformes; family Synaphobranchidae; genus Synaphobranchus; species Synaphobranchus kaupii. Next base: position 32,370,740 of record CM056389.1, on the reverse strand, counting down.
AGAAGACATTACGGAGTGGTTTGACTCTCCCATCGTCAATACAAGATCTCGGCCAAAAATTGCTGCAACTCTGGATGGAAATAAATGTTGTGACGTTGTCGAAACAATGCCACGACGAATGCGCGCTGTAATCAAAGCTAAAGGCGGTCCAATGAAATATTAGAGTGTGCAACTTTTTTTTGGGCCAGGCAGTGTGTGTGATCAGTGTGGTAATGCTGAAAAAAGATGAAGGAATAATTGTGTCTATTCATGTACCCACTGCTCAGATTACATAAGAAGTCATAGGTGTACCATAGATTGTGCAGGTAATTTCAGAACATTAAAAAGAGTACATTTGAAAGTTGATGTTTATCTCTGTTCTGTGTCTGCAGGGAAGGGCATTGGAAATGCGCTACTAAGCAAAGTGGCTACGGTGTGTATCTCTTTTGCACTGTTTTTACAGTTTACTGCAAGGTTATCATAGTAGACTGTAGTTCTGGGGATGGGTGAGGGGCAGCATGACGCAGAGGTCCACATTCAATGAGTTTGTGCTTGTGAACATTCTGGAACATACTGAGTACATTTATCAAACTTTCTGAAATACTGGTATTGCAAAAGAAACCAACAGTATCTCTAGTAATATTTATTTTTGAGTATATTGAGAAAACAACATACTTGTTGACTAATATGATGTGCCCAAAAGTTCATTGGTTACTATTTCACTGGACCACTTTGTAGATATTTTTACATTTGGTGTTACATAACAGTCTTCTAAGAATGTGAAGTATGGATAAATTATGCACAAATGCATCCTACGATTACTGTCCTCTGAAGTATGAGTGAGTGCACAACTGGGGAATTGTTGTGCATCCTCACACTCACTTTTTTAAATGCTTCATTTACATTTAGCAAATGCATACTCGCACTCACCTTTTTAAATCCTTCATTTACATTTAGCAAATGCATCCTCACACTCACCTTTTTAAATACTTAATTTACAGTTAGCAAATGCATACTCACACTCAGCTTTTTAAATCTTGATTTACATTTAGCAAATGCATACTCACACTTTTGAGTATATTGAGAAAACAACATACTTGTTGACTAACATGATGTGCCCAAAAGTTGATTGGTCAGTATTTCACTGGACCACTTTGTAGATATTTTTACAATTGGTGTTACATAACAGTCTTCTAAGAATGTGAAGTATGGATAAATTATGCACAAATGCATCCTACGATTACTGTCCTCTGAAGTATGAGTGAGTGCACAACTGGGGAATTGTTGTGCATCCTCACACTCACTTTTTTAAATGCTTCATTTACATTTAGCAAATGCATACTCGCACTCACCTTTTTAAATCCTTCATTTACATTTAGCAAATGCATCCTCACACTCACCTTTTTAAATACTTAATTTACAGTTAGCAAATGCATACTCACACTCAGCTTTTTAAATCTTGATTTACATTTAGCAAATGCATACTCACACTTTTGAGTATATTGAGAAAACAACATACTTGTTGACTAACATGATGTGCCCAAAAGTTGATTGGTCAGTATTTCACTGGACCACTTTGTAGATATTTTTACAATTGGTGTTACATAACAGTCTTCTAAGAATGTGAAGTATGGATAAATTATGCACAAATGCATCCTACGATTACTGTCCTCTGAAGTATGAGTGAGTGCACAACTGGGGAATTGTTGTACTCACACTCACGTTTTTAAATGCTTCATTTACATTTAGCAAATGCATACTCGCACTCACCTTTTTAAATCCTTCATTTACATTTAGCAAATGCGTACTCACACTCACCTTTTTAAATCCTTCATTTACATTTAGCAAAGGCTCTTGTCCAGAGCACTTTACTCACATAGGCACTACGCAAGCTGGCATTGTATAGGAGCATTGTGCTGATGGCTGGTTGTGTCTGTGATTTCAGAACCCAGAAAAGAGAAGAGAAAACTAAAATATAAACCCTGGAAATCAGTTAATTTGTCCTAGCTAGTGTGTAGTAATTGCTAACGTTATCATTTGCAATCAGTTTTTTGCACAGCGCTGTGTAGTAATTAGTAATATAACAAACCAGGTATAATATAGCAGAGCTGTTTGTGTTCCCCCTGTGATGTCACATGTCAAGTAATATTCTGGCGTGACTTTGGGTGTTTCTATCAGCAGTGATCAATTTGTCAAAGTTGAAGCCATACTAACAACAATTTCATCTTAATTTAATCTAGAATAAAATAATTGGTCTAACATCTTTGGGGGATGTCGCTATGTGGTGCTTACACTTTATGTTTTACATGCAATCCATGTATTGTTCAGATGTATATTTTACTGAAGCAATTCAGGTAATGAACCTTGCCCAGGAATCTAACAGCAGCTCGATACAAGCACAGTTCCTTAACAATTATAGTACACAATCAGTTGTAGATGGTGTGCAAATGTGTTGTATAACAGGGCTCCTGTGGTTATGTTCAGGTGGTTAAGGAACAGCAGTGTGTGCATCTGCGGCTGACAGTGCTGGACTGGAACACTCCATCCCAGGATTTCTACTTCAGCAAGGGGGCCCGGGACCTCACCACCAGTGTGGGCTGGCACTTGCTCACATTTGATGGTGAAGCACTTGACAAACTGGCAAAAGAAGCACCCAAAAATTAGCAAACATGTGGCATATAATCAATCAATCAAACTTTTATTACAGAATCAGGGTCCAGATAAAAAGACCGAAAGATAAAACAATACACAGAATAAATTACATAAAAACACAATAAAAGATCAAGGTTTAAAAAAGCAGAAATATACATCAATGTCTTACAAAGAGACAACTGTACCAATGTCTCCACAGCTGGGATTGGTAACGTGTAGTGCTAAGCCTTATGTATGCTAAAACCAAAATTACCTCATTTTCAGAGTCATTAAGCTGACAAATAAATTTATACATGAGTTTTCTTAAAACAGCTTGGAAGGTATTGACTCCCACAGACATTTTACTTGCACTACACCATCTAGGTCTACTTGAAGTTTCTGTAAGCTTGCTTTTTTGTAGTTTGACCACAAGTGTGCAGTATAGAGTGGTGTACAATACGCAACAGGGACATCTTCACTCCATCTGTACACATACTAAACTTACGTGAGAGAATGTTTGCTTGTGCATACATCATGCAGCATTGCCTATAAATATCATCTGTCATTTGTTCTGTAATAAATTGTACAAGATATTTGACCTTATTACAAACACCAAGATTATTATCAGACAATTTAAAATCAGGAAATTTGGTACTATATATCATGACAACACTCTTACTGGCATATTTGATATCATATTCCACACCATACACAGAACATATATCAAGGAGCTGCTGGAGACAAGATCATCTGCATACATAATATGGTTCACTAGGGTATTGCCAATCATGCACCCAGTATTACAGACTTTCAATATCTTGGACAGATCATCCATATATAGATTAAAAAGAAATGTGTACAAGATTCCCCCTTGTCTGACACCATTGCTAACCCCAAATGGGCCTCAGACACTAATGCCCCATTTTATCTGCATAGTCTGGTGGGCATACCAATAAGCCAGAATTCTCACAATGTATTTGGGCACCCCTCTTTGACTCAATTTAACAAACAACTTTCTATGGTTAACACGATCAAATGCTTTGGAAGGATCAATAAAACACATAAGAACTGATGAGTTTTGGCTTCTATATTTATTTACAATTTCTTTAAGGGCATATATATACCCAAGTCAGTGCCATGTTTAGCTTTAATAAACTCATTTAGTCTATCCAGCAGGATTCTTTCTAGTACTTTTGACAGTATGCTGGCTAGAGCCATGGGCCTGTAGTTGTCTAGGCTGCCAACTTTATCAGCTTTTTCCTGAATAACTGGCACTAACAGAACAGACAATATTGAGTCTGGTAACAAACCATGAATAATAAAGCCAGTAAAACAAATAGCAAGGAGAGGAGCTATCCTCGGACTGGCATATTTAAGGTGTTCAGCAGTAATATGATCTAGACCACTTGCTTTGTTTATAGCTTGGTACACCTCATATGACATAATCATCATTGAGTCATTACTCTCAATGTTGTCCGCCTTATACAAATCACTTTGGACACAGTTTAATAAGGTACTATAATGCTGGGAGAATGAGAGTTATCTGTGGCTTATATATAGAGTTATACAGTGCCCGGCCAAAAAAAAAGTTGCACGCTCTAATATTTAGTTGGACCGCCTTTAGCTTTGATAACGGCGGGCATTCGTCGTGGCATTGTTTTGACAACCTTATGCAACATCACAACATTTATTTCCGTCCAGAGTTGCATTAATTTTTGGCCGAGATCTTGTATTGACAGGAGAGTCGAAACACTCTGTAAAGTCTTCTCCAGCACATCCCAAAGACTTTCACTGGGGTTAAGGTCAGGACTCTGGTGGCCAATTCATGTGTGAAAATGATTCCTCATGCTCCCTGAACCACTCTTTCACAATTTGAGCCCAATGAATCTTGGCATTGTTGTCCTGGAATATGCCCATTGATGGGATAACCTGGTCATTCAGTACATTCAGGTACTCAGCTGACTTCATTTTATTGCTGCATAATGTTGCTGAGGCTGGACCTGACCAATTGAAGCAACCCCAGATCATACCACTGCCTCCAGAGGCTTGTACAGTGGGCACTATGCATGACCTTTTTTTTTGGCCAGGCAGTGTATATAAAATAATGTGTTTTATGTTTTCTGTAAAACTGGTGTTTCCGATATTTTGTCCACCCCCTGTATGTCTGTGATGATCTCACAAAAACAATTGTTGCTGCTCATGAGTTTAGGGAGGGTTGTAAAGCCATTTCCAAACCATATGAAGTCCAGCATTGTTGAAGTCCACCAATGCTCACAGTGACTGATATCAAGAAATATAAAATGAAATGGCAGGAAAACATAATTGAGGAGAACATTATTTTTAAGTGCTACATTTGACAAAGTACTCTAGTTTGGGGATTGCAAAACATTGAAATTGCAAATAATTTCAGCCAGTTCACTGATAGGGTGTGAAGGCTGGATGAGCAATTGAATATAATTCCCATAGGGAATAAAAGATTTAGTAAATTGCACTATGAAATACTGGCATAGGGTTTTCAATAAAACTGACATTTATACTTATTTACACTTAATTACATTACTGTTTCATTACATCTTTCCTCTGGATAATTTTTTTTTAATTAAAATGAAATAAAAAATGTATATATCGACATAGAAACTGATTTAATCTTAAATGTGCAGTGGAGAGCCTCTCCAAGCCTGGAGAGAACCTAGTTTGATAAAATTGTTATTTTGTTATTGTTAATTGTTGATCACGTTTTCATAACAATGGGATGAATACCATTTAATTATCCAAGATATTAACTCACAAACACCAAATCTCAAATCTTCACAAAATTATTCATTATACAATATTATTAATGAATTATGAATTCATTTAAACAGAATTTGATTAAGTAAATCCATAGCAATTCTATGAATCGTTTTTTTTTGGCAGAACTATTTTTTATTGTTTTCCTAACAAGGACAAAGTCAACAGCATCAACAATAATGGAAATCATAGTTGTAAAAAAAAATGTTGAAACTACAAGAAAGCACAATAAACCAGGCAGAAGCAATGAATGTCACAGAATTCATAAGATGACTAATAAAATGATCTGATGACATTAAAGAGCTGGGGCATACATGGTTCTCCACCAAAACACATGCCGTCCAACAGCTGATTATTTTAACACCAGACTGTAGCTAAGCTTGCACATAGCGGATTCAGAGGGACATGCAGTCTTACAAGCGCCCTTACCAGCCATTGGGGTCTCCCAAAAAATGAAACATGCATCCCTGTCTGACTGAATACCCTGGGCGATGTAGGGGCCAATTGTGCATCACCCTGTGGAGTTACCAGCCACAGTTGGCCTTGGCAAGGCCCAGGTTCGTGAGGCTCACCCATACACCACAGCATGGTGTCCAAACAGTATTTTTTTAATGTTTATGATGGGAAACTGAAATCAAAGCTGTGAAACACATTTGTTGAGTTTAGGGGGTGTAGGTACTATGTGGTGCTTGGACACCAGGATTGCTACATGTACCTATATGTTTTTTCTGTTGTTTCCAGATGTTAGGTAATAAAAGACTAACAAAAGCCTGTTTATGTCCACACCTGCCAACTATTCAGCTATCACAAATCAAATGCAAAACGTAAACACTTAAGCACAAAGTTAAAAATAAGTGAATGAGTTTAACTAAAATGGAATGGTGTTGAAAATGTTTTAACTTTAAATTTTAACTTTAAATTAATTGGCAGAATAAATTGAAATAAATAAAAATTTGGTTGAGTTGACTAAATACTTTTTATGGTCTGTTATATTTGATTTCTATATAATCAAAAAAGGCCACTGAATACTTCAACAGATTAAGTTATCATACTTGAATGGTTCTAGGTGATCATTTCTCTCTAACCATTTAATCAGTTACCTTCTATTTTTCTAATCTAACGTTTTCATTTTATTGACTGTATGGACCATCTTTGCTCAGCAAGGGACTGGTGTTGGAAATTAACTTTGGCTAGAAACATGTGCACAATACATTGGCATTTGCAATTGTCAGTGTTCTCTGTCCCTTACAAATAAACCAATAAATAAATACATTTATTGGATTTAACAGTGAATATTACGGATGTTTTCTTCACAGGAATACGCATTGAATTCGGTCCATAATATCTAACATAAAATTACACTTCTTATCTAGGCTATTCATGGTCTGTTAAACAGTGCTTTAGTAGCTGTAATCTGCAGATGCTTCTTAAGCGATCTTTTGTGTCCAAGCACACCAAATTGCTATTTGTTGTTTGTCTTGGTTTTCAGTTTATCACAGTGCTATTTCTTTTCTAATGTTTATGTACTAATAACTGTTCAAAAACTTTATTGTTATTAACACAGGGGTCCATATTTATGTTTATGGTGACATATTAGTTTCTTTGCCAACAGTTATCTATCCAACTGATAGCATTATTTTGCTGATATCCTTATTACTGCAATGGTAGTTACCCAGTGCACAGAACCAGGAACCTTTCCCGATAGTGAAGTTTCATGGGGTAAGTGGAAAAAAGTTAAATGAAAAGCATTAATGTGCTGTGTGGCAGTTTACCATGTCTTTTGGCCAAAATTAGCCACTCTGTGCCAATACCACTGATAAAATACCAATCCCTGTTCCCATAATAGGTAATGGGTAGTGTCCCTTTTTGGGTGATTAGCTCTACAGCAACTCGCTGAGGTTCTTGCGAGAAGATTAGCGGTAATATGTATTACGTCTATATGTAATACGTACTTTTGTGCACACTGTGTGCCGGAGCATGTACTGTGCCAGTAATATTTTACACCCTATTTTTCACTCTGTCTAAGGAAATACACTGAGAATCACCCCACTCGTTTGTGTTTTTTAGAGGAATAAAATATATTTAATCTGGATACTGACAGGATTCTTCTGAAGAGCGCATACAAGTCACATTACATTCATTTAGCAAACATCTTGTCCAGAGTAACTTAAAATGTGAGAGAACATACATACATGTACCTGAGTTAGTAATGGTGACAGACCAGACTATACAAACATACCCAGACTAGCACCTTGTCTTCCACAAGGCTTTACAGCTGTTCATTTTAGGCCAGGTGACTGCATAGGGGCCGAGTGGTCCCCAATGTTTGTTGACACAACAGGATAGCATGGTGTCAGCAAGGCTTCAGGTAGAATAACCGGCAACTGAGCCACACCCTCTTTAGCAATGAATCAAGGTTTGTACAGCTCACCCTGAGGGTTTCTGTAAGTGTTGACATGGGACATTTGGATCAGAAAAGAGCATGCATTTTAACTGAAGAGAAACAAAATGGAAAACTGTAATAATCCCTTTCTGATTGCTTCACCATCTATTTTTGTATCTAGGTCACAATTACACCATGTTCACAAAGACCTTCCAGCAAATTTCCCAACGTTGTACCAGAAATGTGCTGCCATGGCTTTGATGTATACAGCATAAAAGTAGTGCCATTTTGCTGACGTTAACAATTCCAACAATCTTGTACTAATTCTGGCATCAATGACATGTGATTTGTATTCTTGTATTCAACACTTTGTGTAATTAGGATTTTCACTATCACATTCTAAGTTAGACAGCTGTCGTACTGATGTCAGCTTACAACATTTATATTTATCAAAAAAACATGAAACCTGATATAGTTATATCACAAATCATAGTTATGTCTTCGGGCATTTCCTTTTGTTCAAATGTATAATGTACAACATGTACCTGGAATCTACAGTTCTCAAGTTTGGAATGAGGGTAAGAGGCTTATACATTATATATTTGAAAAACAGTTCTTCAATCTCCATTGATCACAAACAAATGTTTCTTGCATCTATTGCGTCATAGTACTGACGCACATACTGTACTTAGAGTTTACAGCTTGCACTGCTTTGCATGTGTGTGGCTGCTGGCAAAGGTGCAAGGCCTTTTTTAATAACATAGATGTGCAATTTATACAAGCTGCTGGGACAAATATGTTGTTTTTTAAGCTACTTTGAAGCCAAGTTTGTTTCATTAAGCACGCCTTACCCAAATTGTTGCTAGGTAAGGTACAGGGTCTTTAGTACATCCTAAAGCTTCAGTGCAATGAGGATGTAATCTTAAGGTAAGCACAGTGTTTAGATTGAAGGTAAATGATGAGCCTAGATGGGCTGAACGACCTGTTCTCTTCATTATGTGTTCTTATGTTCTTATTCCTTGTTTTATATGCATATCCAGACTAACAAAACCACCAAAACTGCTGTTTGATCTAGCCGCCTCTGAACAGCATACACTTTGCTCCAAGAGAGTAAGCATTTGGGCATGAAAATTGTCTTTAGTCTGTAGATCAGTCCATATGTAAAGTATCTGTGAGGGGCAGTTCTGCATAGTTTCGTTTAGCTGTAGTTACCAATTTGCTGTAAAATATCCTCCCAACATTGAACAGTTAAAGAAAAATGATCTCTTTTCTCTTTTGTCAGTAACATTGGTAGTCTTTCCATCTAAGTTTTTCCATCCTTTACAAATTTTATAGATACAATTTGCAACTAAGGTGGTATTATAAATGTATGTTCTCATACAGTGCAGTCTGTATTTGGACAGTGACACAATTTTGTTGTTTTGGCTCTGTAATCCAGCACATTGGATTTGAAATTAAACAATATGAGACTAAAGCTCAGACTGTGAGCTTTAATTTGCGGATATTTATATCCATATCAAGTGAACCATGTAGGAATTTCAGCCCTTTATACACATTTTATATGCAGGAGGCATGTTTGCGTTGCACGTTTAGACATGTGACTGGATTTAAGCAGCCTCACATTGATCCTATCTGCTACTTCAGCTCCCCAATTCCTGCGTTCCCAAAACAAACGGTTATAAAAAACAGCTGCATTCCAAAACACAACATGAACTCATTCAACCAGCCTGCTTTCAGTTTGAAAACAGTACGGGTGTGCATGGTTAGTTTTCCTATAAATGTAAAAAAAAAACATACTTTTACAAAACCTATTATGATATTGTAAATTAATTAAATTATGACATCATTAATATATATTGGGCCAGTATATAACACATGCTGTATTTTTGGTTCAAGATACAGGGAGGTGCTCACAGGACTATGTTTGCACAAGAACATACAATACAAAGTTATTCTTCTCATGACTCAAAACTAAAACTGAGTCTAATGACAACGTGACAAGAGTAATCTTTAACTGCAGTTCACTCAATGTTCCTCCCTCTCTCGCCATTAAGGACTAACAGACTAAAGTCCAGTCTCTCTTTTCTCCTTTTTTGGAAGTCTGCAAAAGAAATGTCATTGTCTCCTCAGAGTAAGGTTATGAGGTCCTACGCAGTGTCCTATGCCACCACCTTGGTTCTGAGGTAGGCAGGATGGGGGTCATGTGAATTGGGGTGTGTTCATGGGTACAATTCAATGCACTGGCAAAGGACAATACTGAATTTCCTGATGACTGATGAGTTCTTGAAGGAAAGGTAGAAGCTCTTGGTCTATGTTAAAGCATGTACACATTGAATTGCTTTGACTAAAATGGCTGTAACCTGCAGCTGATAGCTGTCTTTTCTTCCAGTATAGTGATTGTTGCCTCTGAGGGAAGGGGAGGAGGGATGTAAGGTAATTTTGAAGTGCAAAAATATTGCTCAAACTTGGTCATACCAGGCTTCAGAGTTCATATAGATTCAAGAAAAGCTTACAAAACCCTCAGTGCATCTCTCATGGTTTTGAGAGTATTGGAGAAGTCTGTTGGGTTAGGGGACCAACCATTGACTATTGAGAGCAACCACTAACTATAGAGAAATGGAATATACTGTAAATATGAAATATATTATAAATATGTGGACATTTTGGAAAATATTATACATTTCATAGTAATCTATGTTTGTTGCACCACTTTGATCTAACTAAGATAACCACAAGGGCACACTGTTGTAGGTACGCTCAAATAATACAGCATTTAGATCGACCATTTTCAGTGCCAGTTATTGGTCCTTATTACCAGGTTTAATTCAGTTCCAGCTTCAGCCAGCTCCTTTTTTATCACTGGTATACAATAGTGCACAAATACTGCAGTGATAGCACGAAGTTAGTAAATTACGAATCATTCAAATAATATGAGCGGTGATATTGAGATTTCAGATTTGTTTCTTCAGGATATAAACAACAAATGACAAACATTATCTGGCTATTCTGTCGCATAGTTAAAGTTTTGAACAAATACTGAGCTAATTTTTGTCCATGTTCTGAAAAGGTTTTATATTTCTCAGTTGTCCTATAGTTTGTGTAAATAGCGGGTCAGAACAGAGTTTACATTTCAGTTATAACCTCTTCCCTTCGCCTATCATTACGTCGGTTACTTGTATTTGAGTTCTCATTTTAAAACAACTGAAAGTATGCGCACAAGAAAAGGTTCCCATGCTCAGCTTGCCCTGCGTACACACCTTCGTGTACAACGTCCATGTGACAGACAGTTCGGGTTCACTGTAGACAAGGATATCCTGTAAATGAAACCACGCATGGGAGAAGGCTACAGACTACACTCCATGATGTCAAAGCGACTTCTGCAAATCTATTTTCCTAAGCGTTTCGTAAATGACTAAATTGTCTTTTTTTTCTGGCCACATTGCCGTACGACTTGTTTGGGCAGCCTACCTTTGAAGTATATTAGGCTATATGGACAACATTTAGAATATGTGTTTATAAACGTTGGTAGTTTACGCGCAGTCGCGCTCTTAGTTTACCAAATTTGGATATTCAAAAGGAGAGCGAAGATACTACAGAAAGTCACTGGACCTTGATATACACAAGAGTAGCTTGACCTGTCCAGCAGCTTTGAAAAGGTGAGTAGGCTACGGTGTTATTGAAAACCAAACCCGAGACGGACCTCCCAACACAGGCAGCCTACACGGTGAGAACAGATAGACAATTTTAAGTTATCCGAATTGTCCGATCGTGCGCAATAGCGCGGATTGAGTCAAAACGGGTTTTGTTATTTTTAGTGAGTGAGTCTCGATCAAGATTGTGGCTCTTCTATTTCAACCGTTGCTAAATTGTACTAATTTTACAGGTGGATAATGTGGCGAGGAATTGACGGGACTCGTTCTGGTAGCTATCTTGCCGACATAGCTACATAGATTCAGTAATTTAATGCACGAATGCATGGTTGCAGCAGGTAGGAGTAGGCTGCCATAGTTAATAGGAATCCTTCACTTAATATAAAGTGATTGACGTGGATTGTGTGATTTTATCTTAAATATCTACAGTGGTTATTGCAATTCTTCTACTGTTTGTTCTTTTCCAAATTTGGAAGTTAGGTTTTGACTATTAGTGAAATGTGCTTCACTGGAATGGAATGCTTGTTACTTTGCAATTTGGTGTGGAATATAATTTCACTGTAGGCCTACTCAATGTCGGTTTTATTCGTCGTTGCTTCTAGTGTTATATTATGTTATATTATGTATTTTCTGAGTGTGCGGCGTGTTTCTGAATGCGATTGTCCCGCCCGGTGTCTAATCTTACCAAGACAGCAACAAACTTCCCTGATAAGGTGTAGTCTTAAACCTGGCCCGGGAAGAGTGTTTATCGTAATTCAACTAGGTCGTCGTAAACACGCCTGATTCCCCTGTTGGCTATTCTGCACTGTGATGTGTTAAGACAAGTACCTCGTTACAACATCCACATTAGCTCACATCCGTTTAGACCTACGCTATTATATAGAATCTGAGTTTCAGAAAAAATTTCCCTTGAGAGTATGTCAATATGTTAAGCAGTGATTTCCTATAAGTTTGAACAGCAAACTTTTTTTGTACCACTCCGGCATTCAGCAAGTGAATATAAACGGGAAACCATTAAAAAAGAACAGTCTCAGTGTAACAGTAGACAGAGAATACTGCGACTTATCCAATTCAACTGGCCTGTTGTTTGTATTGTGTAATATATTATATTTTAAGTGTCAAATTGCCACTGCATACAGCAATTTGTCTGTGCAAGTCACAGATAATTTTCCTGGATGTCCTTTAATTGTTATGTTTAAGATAAATTGAAATGTCTTTTGTTTTCACTTTATAACATTTATTTCAAACATAAACTTGACTCCATCTGGTGGACTCAAAACAACTTGAACTGTCACTAGATACATGTGCAAGTGCAGTGGACTGTGTTCTCCATGTCTCTAGCATTTCAGGATTGTAGTCTAATAAGTCTATAAACATTTAATTTGATGAAAAATCAAACTTTGATTCTGAAATTTATGTAACAAATAATCATTATGAAATCCCACTGGATTTAGGTTCTGTGAATGTGTACATTTGTAGCTGGTGTTTGTGCCTGGGTTATCATAATGTTTGCACTGTATTTACCTGCATACAGGCCCTCAAGTTAATCTAGGTTTCTTCTTTTATCTCAGATCTGACTCGTGAATGAAAATCATCTGGAAGCTGGATTAATAGAGGACAGAGAGAAGCTTAAGACTCCGCCGCGGTTCTGCCTGTCCGCGAATTGTCGCCGTCATGTCACTGGGTACATTTCACTTGATGCAGACTCTAAAGAAGTCCCCTGCTGCACTGCGGCGTCGGTTTCACCGCAATCGCACTGAGAGCTTGTCGCATGGTGACCCTCTCTTCAAAGTGTACTACCTGGGGACTGAGAAAATCTACTCTCTGGATATGGAGCATGCCCGGGAGGCTATCAACCGGCTGCTGAGCGGAGCCCCAGCACCGGGGCCGGAGAAGCTGGCTAAGGACCACGCCCTCGTGGTGCGTCCACGATACGTAGAGGTGAAGGAGATCGCCACGGGCCGCCAGCTGACCAAGACCTACCTGAAGGACATCGCCTACTGCGCGGCCGATACCGACCAACCAAACGTCTTCCTCTACATCTGCAGGCAGCAGGGCCAGCAGCTGCACTGTCGGGTGTTCTGGTGCAGCCGGGCCGACCGGGCCAAGGAACTGACCGCCTGCTTGGCTCATTCATTCCAGAGAGCGCTGAGCGACTGGCAGGACACAGCAACCAATCACGCGCAGACCGAATGGCAAGAGGGGGAGGGTTCCATGAGCGCCATGCTTCCCGTTCACCTAGCAAAAGGTGTGTGTGTGTGGAGGGGGACGGGGACGTATGCACTGGAGACAGACTAGGCTTCAATCCCGTTTCATTGCATTCAGCATACATACTAATGAGTGACACGCTAGTTTCTTACACTAATTCCATCCATTACAAGAGGATCATCGGCTCGTAAAGAATACTGCTGCTCGTCTCATCTATAGCCAGCCAAAATACACTCATGCCACACCTCTCCTCATCTCCCTCCACTGGCTACTGGTGGTGGCCCAAATAAAATACAACGCTCTGGATCTAGCCTAAGGTGCAGAAAGAGGAACATCAGCCTCTTACCTGCGTTCTATTATCAAACCTAATACTCCTGCCAGACCACTATGCTCTGCATCTGTTAGTCATCCTACTCTCTTCCCGTAAAGGCCCCTCCTCCAGGTTGCAACTCTGGTCCCCAAGTGATAGAATGAGCTCCCCGCTGCAAGCAGCAGAGTATAATTGCCATCCATCTCCCACCACAGACTGAAAACACATATTGGCTCACCTAATGCTGAACTCTTTATCATGGCTTCAAAACGGCCCACCTATAGTACATTGAAAACTATAACCTCAAACCACATTCGCTGTTTGAAACACTAGATTCTCAGTCTCTCGCTTGTACCAACTATGGCCCTTAAATATATATTGTAGGTTATATATTGTGCTACTTGTACGTAAGTTATGTATTAACAGCTACTATTGGAAGTGACCCAAATGAGTTCTCTGTTGCCTAAACCTTTTGTATGCACTTATGTAAGTAACTCTGGGATAGGTCTACATGTAAATGTCATTGTATCCCCTGCATCTATTAATATTATATGTCTTAATATGAATGTGAGGGAAAGGGAAACTGTCCTGCTTAAAAACCATCTCCCTTTTTTAGGTGGGTCTCTAGAGGATGAGGGGCCAGGCACCTGGCAGTCCTCTGAGAGTGATCATGAGGACGGTGAGCAACACTGACGGCCCCAGGCTCCAAGACTCTGACTCTGATTGGCTGCAGCTGATCCAACAGGCCCAACCGGATCCCCTGGGACTCCTGTGCTGTGGGAAATGTCGGGAAGGACTATAGTGAGTCTTGGCAGACTGATGCCCGCTTCCCACATGTTTTATTAAAGCACCGTGAGAGCAGTCTGTGGGATCCTGGGTCAATTTTTTATTTTTGTGTTGGGTGGGTGGTGGGGAGAGGTTGAAGGTGATTTTGAATCGGACCAGGTCAGACCAAGGTTCAGAGCATATACAGCTTAAGACCGAACCTCATACTTAAGGAAAGACAAACTTTAGCGTACATCTCCTTACATGGTATTGATGCCACTGTTTATAATGGAGAGTAAGGCTGAGCTCCTGCTGATGACTTGCAAACCTCCAGTTGTATTCAGTAAGTTCTGTCTGTGATGAGGCTTTTATCATCATAGACAGACGCTGGTCAAGAATGAGAAAACGAATCAAACATATAGGCAAGGCCGGGGGTGAAAAGGTATGTATATAGATTTTTGTTTCCACCAATTACCCTGGCCAAATGAGCTAATTAGCTGTATTGAGCTAATTAGCTGAACAACACTAGTTCACTCGTAGATTACATAGCAGTTACACTTGTCATATAGTGACACAGGAATTGCCTTCAGCCGTTACTTATGTGCCCATTAAGAAATTTAGATAAATTGTCTAGTTAAATAATTAAGTTGGCAAAATCCCAAAACAGATAGACCTCCTTGCCCCTCCCAGGGCTAGAATCAATATGACATCAGCCATTGCATCTTAATAATAATAAAAAGCAAGCACAGTTTTGACATGTCATATTGAAAGCTACGGGTTACCATGACCTTCAACCTTTGTACATACAGTACAGCAGGGGTCTTCAACCTTATCCCGCAAGAAAACAAAAGCCCGCACCCACACCGGCCCTTGCGGGATAAGGTTGAAGACCCCTGCAGTACAGGGATGATTAAAAAACAGGACAAGGTGAAGCTATAGCACTGTAGTGTTAAGCTCTCTGCATATTCATCTGAATACTCACCCGAGCAATAGAGAACCAAGAAAATGAGATGAGCAAATAGAAACTGAGGTCAGGAAGTCATGACATTGGTCTAATAGTCACAACATAAGAATGCAGGTGTTGTTGTACCTACCTACATCACTAATGATGTGTGTTTAGACTGGCTTACTGAAAATAAGTGAAATTATTTTGGGTTGAATTATCTTCTTTTTTTTTTTTACCCCTCCATCCACAAGCAAATGACATTTGACCATAAATTTTAGCAGGTTTACCATATGAAAAAGTCCAGTTACCTTGCTTTTCATTAACGGCATATTAAAATTGACCAGTGATTTGATAAGGTTAATTTATAAGGCTATGTGTGGTGTTGAGAATCAAAAAACACACAACAGTGCAATTAACAATGATTAATATGTATCACTATAGTTGTGTTGAGTAGATCATAGGGCACAGGCAGCTTGGTAAGGAAACAATGAGATTATGCACAGTACAGATCTCACATCCATTTCCTTTCAGGTCCTACCCACTGCATGACTGAGTAGGTCTCCTACACACATTCAAGTGTCAGTTTCTCAAACATTCTGCCCAGTCACGCAATCTCAACCACAGGCAGTGATGAAACCTGAATAACTATGTCAGTCTCTTCCTTTAAATGTGACAGGCAAATGTATGCAAACACTGGCTGGATTAGAACAAACTGGAATCTTCCGTTCATGTTCTTTGAAGGGATTTTGTATCTTCAGTTGCAACCTATGTGATTCTAGAATTCCAAAAAGCTACTCTTTTTTGTGTCCAATCCTGGTGTCAGTCATAATTCTATTATCTATGGCTCGAAACATGTTTACAAACAATAAAGCTGAAAAGACCACTTTGAGCCATCACATTTCAGCACGGTCTACACTCTCCAGTGTTTGTACAGTACTACAATACATTTAAATGTACATTACATTATCACAGCAGAAAACTGTGAGTATTAATCTCTTTGAGAAATCAGAAAATGTGTTTTTCTTCACCTGTGCAAATTAAGTAGACTAATTATTGGATAGTGTGATTTTTAGGTATTTTTCTGCAAGAACTACTGTAGCTTAAAATGAGTAGTGTCATATTTTATTGTTTGGGTGTCCTCATAGATTAAAGTACATTTGTAGTGCTACATCTACATTGTAGTGCTTACATAACAAATACATGATTCTTGATTTGTCTAATTTTTGTGACAATGGAAATCTGTTCTGATAATATTTTAAGCATTTAACTACACACAAATATCATGGCATAACACTGACTTGTAAAATAAGGAACTGTTACTTGAAATGTAGACTACAATATATTGTCATCTGTAATTATGCATTGAATGATATAGCAAAATATGCCAATTATTGTTGCTTTGGTCTCATTGGAATATAACCAACAGAATGTTTGAAACAAAAAGGACAATATATTGGTGAAAATGTATATATTACTCAGTGTATTACAGTATATTCTTAATATATGTGGTAATGTAGTTTTGTTGAATAAGAAAACTATCAGACTCTAAGGGCTGAAATGTTTTGATGATGTACAGTACTATAAATATCATTGTTATATTAGTGCTGTTAGGTTAGTTTCATACATAAAGCTCATCTGCTGACACACTGGTCAGCTATAAATCAGTTAAGCAAGCTAGTTCTGGTGGATTAAGCAAGCTAGTTCTGGTGGGTTAAGCACGCTAGTTCTGGTGGATGTGGGGCATTTTACTTCTTATGCCACTTTTTTAGACATGCCATCATTCATGTACAATAGCTATACATCTGTGAATAATACTAACTCGTACAACCCGTAAGTCTTCCACTCCATTGCATATCAATGCACTCATATTGCTGATAAAGGTTATTTGTCCTGAGAAGTGTGACACATTACAAAACTGTGTGGTCCCTAATCATCTAGCCAATGAGGGATCATTAAAAATAAGGGCTACTATGTGATCATTGACTCACTGATTTGAACCAATCATTGTGCTCTGCTGTGAAGAACAGTCATGATTAATTGAAACAAATCAGTGACTGACAGCTTACTGTAGCTCCACTCATTGTGGGGCTCATGAAGCCTCATTTTGCCATCACTAGTGGATACTACTTAAGGCAGACGGATTCAGAACAACTTGCTTGGTTGTCTTTGTATTTAACCATTCTTGCTTCCAAATGCATTACAGAGCAGCTTACTGTTACAGGATTGTAATCTCTTTGCATATTACCCTGTGCCTTATGTGTATATTTTCTATTACATGCTAATACCAATAAATCAATTATTCAAAAAAATGATGTCAGTCATTGATAAAGGTATTGTATATAAGACGTATTGAGGACTCAGCAGCTGTATCAGATTTTAAGTTTAAGCAGTTAGATGTGGCCTCATATTGAATTATACACTTTTTATGGATTAAACCTATGCAACTAATACTAATATGATAGCGTCTATGTCCTTCTGCTTGTGTGCTTGCGAATTTGAGTCTGCATTTAATTGAGCCTTTTAAGAGGACACCCTTGTAGCTGAGCAGAGAATTTACTTCACATTCACCATAACAGACAGGATTTCTCGCGTCCGTAGAAATAACACCGAACAGAAAACATGTAGCTTCACACCAGCGCTGCGGACTAACACTGAACCAATCAACCCTTAATAACTCAAAAAGAGCATGCAAGCAATGGCAGTCGATTATGAATCTCATCAGCTGTGTCACGAGGTTGTGCCACTTCCTCCATCACTGTCCATGGCCCAGAAGCCTTACAAATCTTGGTTGCCTCTGGAAGAGCTGCTCATTTAATGAAAAAGAATCAAGGATGCACGTGTACACATAAATGCATGCATTCACACGCATTCACACAAATGCTGATGTTTATTCTATGATGATTGCAACACTCAAGTGGATCATGTGAGAAAGCCAGGAACATAAGTACATAAGCATGGCACATGGAGTCAAATGAAATGTGTATCTGCAGTGGTCATTCTCCTATACAAATGAACTACAAATCATCCACATCCACAGAGTCACAGTCATATTAAAATACATTCTTTTTCAGTGTCATAGATTCACTTCATTGGCCCCTCCGTTATATATTTGACCATAAAGAACACTCATTTTCAAAACTTCAGCAAACATTTCGTTCTGCAATATAATTGGAAATGGGTTATTATGTGGTCCCTATGGTCGTCTATTGTGCACTGTGTGAGAGAGTGAGATGTCCCATCTGGAACTATTTGGAATAAAGCAATACAAAGGAGCAGACAGCTGGTCAAAAGTGTAGAAAACATGTTCTCTAGTATGTACACAAATGACAGGCAGATTGAACTGTGGCTCTCCAGGACCAACTTTTGCGGATCCTTGAATTTAGAGATAGACTATTGTGATCATTCAGGACAAGGACTCCCGATTTAAAATGCAAATAATGGAAGCCATGAGCCATGATCCCTGAACTATGACCCCTGCCTCAGATGTCATCATCGAATCCACTCCCCAGGCTACTCCTCCCACACAGAGCCATACAAATGAGGGCACAGCAGCCTCCAACCAGTAGCACTCCCACCATGATGTAAACCAGCGTAGTCAACCAGAATGCAAACAGGTACAGGGTCTTGTGGCAGTACTTGGTGATGTCGTTGGGATCATAGCTGGGGGCATATATGGAGTAGATCCACACGTTTCCTGTATTCAAAGGCAAAAAGAGACGCAGCATTGGAAAACGTTTTTTTTTTTGGGAACACAAAACATTTGCCTGTAAATGGTAAAACTATTTCCCTTTCCTTCTGCACAGACCTAAGCAGTTCCAAAAACCTTCCTCATCAGCCTCTTCCCCTGGCCAACTCATCCCATCTCCTTCACTTCTACATGCACCCCTCCCGGAAATGTAATATAGTGAATATATTGTGTAATGATAAAGATATTTTATGGTAATGTACTTAAAAATATGTTTTAAATAGAATTTTCTGAACGTGGCTCATGCAACTCAATATTGAAAGTGGAAATATTTGGTATACTTGCCCATACGTGTTGTAATATCTCAAGAATATATATCTTTCCAATATTTATATATAGTATATTCTATTTTGGTTAAAAATACCCCTGTCACCCTTCCTCACCAGCGATGAACCAGCAGAAGAGGAAGACAGTCACCAGGGAGTTCCAGGCAGTGCAGATGCTGCTGACGGGGTTCTGCGCCTCGCCCCCCTCGCTCTCCCTGGCACAGGGTAGGCAGGACAGGAGTGACAGGCACATGGTGAACACCCCCGAAACCAACACATAGATGGGAATGTAGGGCTGCACAGGGCAATCCTCCAGGTAAATCGTACCTGTTGCGGTGAGAGGATAGACTCAATGTCACCAAGGTGCTATGCACTTTGGGTCACTATTAAACATTTACAAAGGAATCCATGACACTCACCCACAGCAATTTGGGCGATGGGTATGCAAAGCATGATGAGTTTGGAAAGCACTAGAGGGCGAATAAGAGGGAGACAGTGGGTCATTTGCATGTGGCTTACTCTGTGTTCTAACATAATGTTGGGGTACAGGATATTCCAGTTACTTTTCTCATCTTAAGCAGTCTTCATCGTGACAAATCTTTTCCATACCTTAATATTCAAAATGCACATGCAGAGGGAAATATGTAAAATAAAATTAAACTAGGTAAAGTAGGTAAAGCATGCTGCCTATTGGCATACCTAACACAGGTGTGCTGGGTTTTGGAGTCTGTCTCAAGTTCCGCAGAAGAGTCCTATCCTCCATTTTAACTGATGCAGACTGACCTGCAGAGGGCGACAGAAAAGGGCAGTAGGACACTTACCAACTCAATGCTGTTGTTCAGTTCCTGTACCACATAGCTGATGTATTCAATAGGTTTGTTTAATATATACATTTGTAATGTCATATATACGTAAAATACAATTCAGATAAAAATGTATGATTAGTTAAGTACCCTAGCCATTTATAGATATGGTGTATTCCTGAAACAGTGCAGGACCCTGTGATCTGCATAGTTCTGTATTGATGTACAATTATGGGATACTGCACTTTTTAAAGCATTTTCAGAGAGATTGATTGACCTACTATGTGCTTGCTGCACACACACAACCTTTCAAGCTCAGTGGCTTACGTTGTGCTACACCAAAGAACACGTCTCGACATGTTGCTTGAGAAACGTGATACAACTTGAATGAGTGAATACTTACCAAGACCTTGTTTAGAAAATTGTCATGTTCATTTTAGATGCCTAATTAAATTATCTTAATGTGCCTTCCATAATGTTTGGGAGAGACTTTTTTTATTTGGCTATATACTCTTTTTTTGTAATCAAACAATTCACATGTGGTAAAAGTAATCGCACATTGTGACAAATAAAAAATGCTTGTAATGCCTTCAGCATTCATATCTCTCATATACAGCACATCATGCATTCACTGTACAGTACAGTGCCCTCCATAATGTTTGGGACGACAACATATTTTTTCTTGATTTGGCTATGTACGCCACAATTTTAGATTTGTAATCAAACAATCCACATGTGGTTAAAGTACAGATTCTCAGCTTTTATAAAAGGGTACTTTTTCACCATCTAGAAATTACAGCACTTTTTATACATAGCCCCTATTTGAGGGCACCATAACATTTGGGACATATGAATGCAGGGATAGGCAACCCTGGTCCTGAGTGCCGGAGATGGTCCTGGTTTTTGCTCCATCCAAACTTATAGCTATATAACTGGATTCATTTTAATCACATAAATTAATCAGGTGTAATGAATGCAGGTAAGCATGTGCTGGAGGCACTCAGCATTTCACCATTCAGAATATTCAGACTCAGACTTTTAATTATCCATCAAACTCTTGCGATCAAGCTCAGATAGGAAAAAAACAGAAATGCCACTGGCACTCCAGGACCAAGGTTGCCTACCCTTGAATTAATGTTATGTAAATTAAAGTAGTCATGTTTAATACTTTGGTGCATATCCTTTGCATGCAATGACAGCTTGAGGTCTGTGACCCATAGACATCACCAGGTGCTGAGTATGTTCTCTGGTGATCAGCCCCGGTTCTAGACTGCTGTGATTGGGGGGGCAGACAGAAATTTAGGGGGGGCACCTTTTTATTTAGGACACTGTGTGTGCCATACAGTTCCCAGGCTTTTTCCCCTCGTTTGCATATATTTGTGTGTGTGTGTGTGTGTGTATCCTTGCAACCACACGCACGTGTGTCTAGATGGGAGAAAGGCCTATGATATTATATACTTAGACTTCCAAATGCATTTCAGAGTGCTGAACTGGTTACGGGATAGAACACTATTGTGTTTTCGTTTTATATTGGCTGGCTTTCCACAATAGCTGAATTTGCAGAGCTAGCTAGCACCAATTCCGTTTCTGTGCCGGTGTTTGCTATAATCTTTGCTATGGTCAGTTTACTCCAAGATCGGCACACAGGTGCTTCAAAGTCCCCTAGCGACAATTTAGCTTTTGCAATGAGACCATTAAAAATATTTAAGACAACTGTAGAAGAGAGTGTAGTTATGTTCAGTTTGGAGTTCAGTTTATCACTAACCTTATCATAGGGACATCGAAGCACTACAACTGCATGCTGATCTTGGAATAAACTGTCATCTTTGACGACGCCACATAAATGGAATAGGTGCTAGCTAGGAGGCTAGCTAATGTTTGCTTTAGTTTGCTCCATCGTTTTGCTCGCTAGCTCTGCAAATTCAGCTATTGTGTGTGTGTGTGTGTCAACCCTGCGAACATAAAATTAAATCGCTATGGTGCGATTGACTGGATTAACTTCCACGTTAGCTACGTGCATTGAGTGCCTTTCAGACGGTAGACACGAACGCTCTGTCACCTTGCCAGCTAAGGAACATCGCTAGCTTCTCTCACTGACTCTAATTCAAACAGCTGCAAACACTGGTTGATGTTACTGTAGCTAGCTAGCAAACGTCAGCTAACCGCTAGCTAACATAAAGAGTGACCTGTAATTCAATAAAGCGAAAATGAAGACTGGTGACGATTATAAATGTGTTTGAAGTAAAGAAATGTCTAACATATCCTTTGTTTGAACTGACTACTTACTCGAGGTCAGCCACCAACGACAGACTGTCAGATTCCTTCTCACACACGCACTGTACCTGACTGTATCATGTGCCACTGCTGAGGGCTGGGGGGGTGCAGTGGATCAAACCATTGTGAGGCCAAGGGAAGGGGGTCACAATCTTTTGAAACTTAAAAACGCGCTATTACGTGTCTATAATCAGCACAAGTGCTTTCATTGCGTATTATTACGATTATTGAAATTACATAGTTATGTTTACAGTGATATATTGGGGGGGACAAATCATATTTTTCCCAGGATGGGGGGGTCGTGTCCCCCCCGTCCCCCCTGGGATTTCCGCCTATGTGTTAGACACTATTAGTACAGTTTAGAGGTAAGAATAGACAAGCATTGTTGGGCTGAATGGCCTGTTCTCGTCTTTCTTTGTTATGTTATGTTATGTTATGTATGTAGGGGTGTTCAGAGAGGCCACTATTTGTATTTCTTGAGGCCTAATTATGCGTGTTTGTATTCAGATAAAAATGAAGTTAGCACAGTTTGCAGCTCTGCAACAAAAAAAGAAGGAAACTTGGCAGACAATACTGTTTTTTGGCACTGACATTCCTATTGTTGGAATATTAAATAATTTAACTCACTTTTCTATAATAGCCCAACATAATATTTGAAGTATAACAACAGTCTTACATGTTATGCAATAGTAGAAGGCTAACAGCAGAGCTAACTATTGTATACCACCCTGGCAAATGACAGCTGCTTTATGCAAATAAAATGGGGTAAGCTCCACAAAATTAATTATGTTGTACCAAAGTGAAATAAGGTTATCCCTTTAAATAAAAGCTGAGTGTGCTCTTTAGCTAAATCAAGAAAAAAAAAGTCTTTGTCCCAAACATGGAGCTTACAGTTGCCTACATCACCCATTCAGTGATTACGCTGAACTACCACTACACCGAATCTCAGGACTGTTTTCAAGAAATAAAGCAGCAAGCACTTTACAAACAAAGGTAATGTCAAAAAAAAAAAAAAAAAGATTTGTAGGCTATGGTTTCTCTTAAAACTGTTGTAACAATATGGTTAAAAGAAAAAAGAAGGCCTAGCTATTCCCACTGCAAAACACAAAGTAATTGCCTCAAAGCATGAGTCTTCTGTTTGTTTTCATAAAAGCCCTAACAAACTCATCCAAATCAATACTCTTGGTTATTAATTTTTCATGTGCTTGAACCCCACCCCTGATCCCACTCATGACTGATGCGCCATTATAACATTGGCTGATTATATTATCAGCACTGTAACCTTCACTGGACAGGTGTTTGAGCATTTCTGTTGTTATATATTCTGCATCCAACCCACTCAAGTCCAGTAAACCAATCAAATGCTCCTCAGGAACCGAATTACAGACAAACCAAATCACAAGTGAAAGATTCTCAACATTGCACCTGTCTCTGGTTCCATCACATTTGATGCAGAACCCTACTGTATCTGCATTATCATATTTTCTTTTCACCTCATGCAACACCATACTGGCTAGTGTTAATTATCTCATTTTGAATGCCTTTTGATGTGTACTTTGCATTCTGAGGGATGTTTTTTGCTATTTCAGCAAGTTTGGAATCCTTAGACAGAGTGTACTCAAACTATTTCAGGAACAGCCCAGCAGAGATATCACTGTCATCGTTTATTTCGGACTGACTTTCAGTGCTTCCACGAAAAGCAAGTTCGTTCACAGCCAGAAACTGCACCACTTCCCCTATGCTTCTGATGTAGTATCGGTTTTTCTCAACCTGTGTTTTTCCCAAGAGACATGATATAGTGTCACCAGTTTCCACTCTCGTGTTCAGTTCTGTCCATGATCGTGCAGCATTCAAATGGCTATGGCTAGATGCATGCCTGTATAATCCCCTGTCCTTTTCTAATGCCGTTTTCCAGTTAATAAACCCCGTCTTGGTAAAAACTAGATCTCTGTCATTTGTGCTTGAAAACTTGCGACAGGGGAAGCAGAAACATGGATCTAGTTTCACTGAATATTCTAGCCATGATCGTGACTGATACCAGCTTGGGTTGAAAGAACGAGCCTTTTTGCCAAACTCCCGTTTGGGAAATACTTTTAGAACTGGCTGAGATGGTGTGTTATCATTTAAATCGTGGCCGAGATCCAGGGAAGCACCCCCGACTGCCTTTTCTTCCAAACTGGGACCGGGCACAGGATCCGATACTGAGCATGAAGATTCTGAACTACCGGTATGTACAACTAGAGCTGCATTTGTGTTAACATTACTGTGCTTTGGTTTAGTAATCAAAAATCGATGCATAATGATTTAGGCTAATACCGTATAAGCAAGTAGGGTAACTGTCACCAAAAGGAAAGAAGAACCGTGGAGCACAGAGAATAAGAAAAGAAAGAAAAACACATTAGCGACCTAACCGTTAGTTAGCTTTAGCTATAACGGTGACAATTAGCTAGCTAACAGTTAACGTTACCTAGCTAGGTTAGCTAGTCTAACGTAAACTAGTACTGTGGCTAGCTAGCTAACGTTGCGTAAAACCACCACCACTAAGCCCCTCAGACAGTAATAACACTAAACCACTAAAATGAAACAACAAGACAAGACTCAAAATACACAGGCTTAATTATAAACTTTTAAACAGAATAACTTTTAGACCTATATTATTTTTATTTATTTTTGCTGTGGGCAAACGTTAACCTCTTCAAGTGACAGACAAACACCGACAAATGTAGAGAGTGACAGCAGATGGGTCCGTGTCCCAGTTTTAAACTGCCAAACCAACCAATCAGAAATACATTGCCAAGTTGTTGTTTTTTGATATTTTTGAATAGAACATTATGATTGGCTAAGTCTCCTGAACTGAGAAAGAATGCAAAATATCGGTTAAAAAAATAAAATAATAACTTGGATTTTTTCTAGGGATCAATCAAAGCAATTGATTATTTTAAGTCAATGGTCAAAGTTTTGGGGGGCACAGCAAAAATTTGGGGGGCACGGCCCCCCTCTGGCCCCCCCCTAGATCCAGCCCTGCTGGTGATGCTCTGCCAGGCCTGTATTGCTGTACTGTTCAGCTCCTGCTTGTTTCGGGGCTAGTTGCCTTAAGTTTTCTCTTCAGCATATAAAACACATGTTCATTTAGATTCAGATCAGGTGACTGACTTGGCCAGTCAAGAATTTGCCCATTTCTGGCTTTGAAAAACTTCTTTGTTGCTTTAGCAGTATGACTGGGATCATTGTCTTGCTGTAGGATGAAACGCCGTCCAATGAGCTTGGATGCATTTGCCTGAACTTTTGCCAATAATATGTTTCTGTACACTTCAGAATTCATTCTGCTGCTGCTACCAGTAGTTACATCATCAATGAAGACAAGTGACCCAGTACCTGTGGCATCCATATATGCCCAAACCATAACACCCCCACCACATTTCACAGATGAGGTGGTAGGATCTTAGGCAGTTCTTTTTGACCTCCACACTTTGCTCTTGCTATCACTCTGATTCAAGTGAATCTTAGCACCTTTTACATCATGGTGGGAGTGCTACTGGTTGGTCCATAGGCCTTTTTCCAGAACTCTGCAGGCCCTTTAAGGTATTTCATAGCAAACTGTAACCTGGCCATCCTGTTTTTGCGGCTAACTAGTGGTTTGCACTTTGCAGGGTAGCCTCTGTATTTCTGTTTGTGAAATTTTCCGCAGACAGTAGTCACTGACACATCCATGCCTGCCTCCTGTTTCTGATCTGTTGGACAGGTGTTTGGTGGTTGCTCTTGATTATGGTGAGAATTCTTCTGTCATTAACTGTAGAGGTCTTCCTTAGCCTGCCAGGCCCTTTGCAATGTCATCAGATGTGGTTGTCATCACACATTTTATTAATTTCAAAGAACCATGCAAATTTATTAGAAATTGAGGTTGTTAACGCCTCTTTCCCTATCACTCAGCTTCCACTTTTTCCTAAATTTTCTTAAAAGCATTTTTCGCAATGGCTTCCTTCTCACGCAAGACAGACTAAAGTCTTCTGACATTGCAAAGCAAGGTGCAGAACTGTGTCTCACATAAGCTACAGACTCACAACTCCAGACCAATACCAATACTCTCATTCATGTGTTCTGTACTTTTCAAATATGTTGTGAAAGTGCAGCTTCATAAAAGTAGCCCAAAGCAACAACTGGCTGGAGACACAGTCGAAATACAATGGTGCCTCTTGTTCATAGGCCTAATCTAGTTATAGCTTTTCATTTCCAGTTCTTTGGAACATCTGCTACTAACGTAATATTGACTCACTTGTTAATCTAGCTAACTCTAGCTAGCTAGTTGGTACATGGTAACATGAGCAAGTAGCTCGTTTTTGAACACACAATAAACTGAACTGCAATTGACCTGTTGTCTGTTCTGCTGAAAGATATTTTTCTGCAGATACTTCCACATCTCAGTTATTAGACCACCAGGGCTGCGGTTCTCACGACTTCCTAGTTGTGATCACAAGATTAAATCACACTAATAAGAGCAAAGACACGTACACCATCTAAATTTTTCATGGATTGCACTAGAACAGTGCCTTGACAGGATAATATTGATATTATGATTATATTTTTTTTCCCTTAAGCTTATGGAGACTAAATTCAATTTCAGCATACACTATGAAAACATTTTGGCCTTGGATGTCTTCAAAAAAGTATACATTTCCGTTTTAAATATTTTTAGTTTCATGCATGTTCATATTTGTCATGCTGGCTACAGATTCTGCGTGATAAAATTGGGGTTAAGGGTGCAAGAATGAAAAATGACTTTCAATCTTTCACTGGAGAGACAACGGGCCTCACACAATAACATTCTCTTATTTTTGTTCTTGAGAGATGTTTGTATGAGAATTTCACGTCGGATTCACCAAACATTCTTAACCCCCAGAAATCACCCTACAGGCCAGTGTAAATTCACCTGCTCCTAAGTAAATGCGCGTTCACGTGAATTCCCTATTACCATAATTAACTCCCCCAAAATGTCATATAGGGTTAGCTGTCCTGCACCCTGAATCCGGAAGATGCATTGATAAAACTGGCCTCTTGCCTAGAAAGAGAAAAAAAGAATAAAGATGACAAGTCTTCATGAGCATAGTGCATGTGGGATGTGTCTTGAACTGTCTTGCTGCACCAATAAGGAGTTATGTGCTTTCCTGGTCTCAGCCAATCAATCGCACGGGGGAAAAGGAAAATTAAAAATATGTTATAGGCTCATTAGTAATTCTCGGGCTGGAGTGAAACGAGATTTATTTTAGGTTGATAATATCAGGCAATTCATGCGCTCCTGTCGACCAGGCAGCAAGCGATGACGAGATGTATTTTGCATCTAGGCCATTAACCTTGGCTTTGGTGGAGTTGTAGGCTATTGTTTCCGATTGAGGAAGGTAAATGCGGGTGCATTTATTTGTAGGCTACAATAAATATTTCAAACATATCATTTTAACAGTAAAAACACAAAATAACAGGATAATTTAAACATGGCAATGCGATTACGGCAAGCAATTTATACATTCAAACTCATATTTTTATTTTAAATTGAAACAACCCCTTCTCCACGTTTTATTATGTTACAGACTTATACTACAATAGATTTAGTTCATTTTTTGCCTCAAACATCTACACACAATAGCCAATAATGACAAAGTGAAAACAGGTTTTTAGAAAATATGCTATTTTATTTTACTGACAAAAATAGGTTATTTAGGAGTTACATATCTGTACACACCCTTAGCCTAATACTTGGTTGCTGCACCTTTGGCAGTGATTACAGCTACAAGGCGTCTTGGGAAAGAAGCTACGAGCTTGGCACACTTGTTTCTGGACATTTTTGCCCATTCCTCTTGGCATATCCTTGCAAGTTCCGTCAGGTTGGATGGGGAGCGTCGGTACACAGCCATTTTCAGCTCTTTCCACAGATGTTCAATTGGATTCAGGTCTGGGCTCTGGCTGGGCCACTCAAGGACATGCACAGACTTTCTCCGAAGCCACTCCTTTGTTCTCTTGGCTGTGTGCTTTGGGTCGTTGTCATGTTGGAAGGTAAACCTTCGCCCCAGTCTGAGGTCCAGAGCGCTCTGGAGCAGGTTTTCTTCAAGGATCTCAGTGTACTTAGCTGCATTCATCTTTCCCTCTATCAGGACTAGTCGCCCCGTTCCCGCTGCTGAAAAACATCCCCACATCATGATGCTGCCACCGCCATGCTTCACTGTAGGGATGGTATTAGCCAGGTGATGAGTGGTGCCTGGTTTCCTCCAGACGTGACGCTTGGTATTCAAGCCAAAAAGTTCAATTTTGGTTTCATCAGACCAGAGAATCTTGATTCTCATGGTTTGAGAGTCCTCTAGGTGCCTTTTGGCTAACTCCAAGCGGGCTGTGATGTGCCTTTTACTAAGGAGGGGCTTCCGTCTGGCCACTCTACCATAAAGGCCTGATTGGTGGAGTGCTGCCTGGATGGTTGATCTTCTGAAAGGTTCTCCCATCTCCACAAGGATACGCTGGAGCTCTGTCAGAGTGACCCTCGGGTTCCTGCTCACCTCCCTGGCCAAGGCCCGTCTTCCCCGATTGCTCAGTTTGGCCGGGCGGCCAGGTCTAGGAAGATTCTTGGTGGTTCCAAACTTCTTCCATTTACGAATGATGGTGGCCACTGTGCTCTTTGGGACCTGTAAAGCTGCAGAGATTTTTCCGTACCCTTCTCCAGATCTATGCCTTGACACAATCCTGTTTCTGAGGTCTGCAGATAATTCCTTTGACCCCATGGCTTGGAGTTTGCTCTGACATGCACTGTCAACTGTGGGACCTTATATAGGCAGGTGTTGACAATCCACAATCATGTTCAATCAATTGAATTTATCACAGGTGGACTCCAATTAAGTTGTAGAAACATCTCAAGCAGTATCAGTGGAAACAAAATGCACCTCAGCTCACTTTTGGGTGTCATATCAAAGGGTGTGCACACTTGTGTACATATGATATTTTACATTTTGATTTTTAATAAATTAGCACAAATGTCTAAAAACCTGTTTTCACTTTGTCATTATGGGCTATTTTGTGTAGAATTTTGAGACAAAAAATGAACTCAATCTATTGTAGAATATGTCTGTAACGTAATAAAACGTGGAGAAGGTGAAAGGGGTGTGCAGACATTCCGGCTTGACTGTAATTTAGGCCTATTTGCTTTGGCGAATAAAACTCATGACAGGTCGCGACTACTCTTAAATTTTGTTCTTCTCTACGAGTAAATACAAAATAAGAGAAAAATTGTGAATGCCATAAAATTGCAAAAACCTTTCTAAACCTGCCACATAAGAACAAATTTGTGCGTACGAGCGTTTCTTGAATGAGGCCCAATGTATGCTGAAGACTTGTAGATCCGAAAAGGTTGATTAGAGGCTTGAACCTCTAACCACCTCTTAGGCTTTTAATGTTGTGGGGGAATGGGAAGTTTTCTAAATAGTTTTCAGAGGCATTTCTTTCTGTCACATTTCCTATACAATCCATCAAGTTTAGTAATTTATTTTGTCATGTAATAAAGTTGCCATGTTTGGGAAAACTCCAGTTTGACTTAATATTCCACTAAATTCCAGTATAAATATATTCAAATAAAATGTAATTATTTTATTTTATGTCCCAAAAACGTTTTTGTAATGTAGGCTAACTCCCCAGCCGTTACATCAGCATTTCAAACGGTGTTTTGCAGAATGATTAGCTCCCAAACATGAAACACAGGTTGCAATCATGTCTGGGGTTAAAACTTTTTACATTAACGTGTAAATGAGCTGTATAGGCTACAGATGATCGTATTGTAGGCCATTTGAAATGGGTATAACCCTCGAGTTCGTTGGAAAAATATCTAGGTTGAACCAGTTTTCAAAATGGCATGCATCCAGGTAAGGTTTTCAATCTTCCAATCTCCAACACCGGTCATATGATTCATATGTACTGCGGTATTTAAACGTTGCGAATCGGTCCTCTCAGAGAAGCAGCCGGAATGGGTTAGTCTATTTATCGGGAACTACATAGGCTGGCGTTACTTCGTTGGAAATGTTGCGATGGTGAATATTACAAAGTTCCATTGAGAAACAAATTTAGAAGTGGATTTGCTGTTGGCTGCAACAAATCTTCTACCAAAAATGACACTACTCTAGGCTACTCGATAATATTAATTGGCTGCATCTAAATTTACTTTCAGTCATCCACAAAGGTATTACACTTATCTGACAGAAGTCACATGGGGGTTCACTCCTGCTGAAGAGTTTTTTCAAGGAATCGTAAAAACACATTTAAACCAAAAACGGTTAGCCTATTTTCCCGGTCAGACTTGCCAATATCAAGTACACCCACACAACTCAAAGACAAACTTCGCAGTAGCCTATTGCCCATTATTTTTTGTCATTGCATTTTGCAAACGTAGCATAGCCTACACTAGCCTAATCAACCTGCAGGCTATAAGACCAACATCAATTAATATCGTAAACCGGTGAAAATATAAACAAAGCACAAGCAAGTAATGACAAATAACTTGGTGACCATGTCAGAATCGCAAAAAGTCTTACCAGTCCGAGATCGTCGAAGCCTAATTGATTCCACGTTAAAACCGACAAGAAAACACTATGCACAGAAAACGACCACAATGTCGAACTCGAACGGAGTTCAAACTATACTGTCTATGGATATTGGACAGGTTAAGCTCCAGCCACCAGGCGCACACACACTACTTCCTCTTCCTTGATCTAACGTTAGGGAAATCTGAAATTTGCGTTTTGTTATCCAGAACGGGTCAATATCCAATAGAATTCACAGATCATTTGCTATGAAATTTATAGCGTTTGCAATAGGTTGTCTTTAAGAAAGAAAGAGCCTAAATAAATAAATTATACAAAACCGATATAAAACTCTCTGATGAAGCTGTCAAATCAAGTCCAACTGCTTGGAATGTAGAACAACATTTCTCAGTTATGACATGCTGTGCAGGCATCGAAAAGATCAAGAAGCAATCGTCTTGCCTGTTAAGAAATGGTTCAACTGGCCCCTCGAGGATATGCTAATCTTACTAAAAAACATGCATTATAAACTCCCTAAGATATGGTTCTTGAATAGCCTACCCTGTCTCTTTTGTTGCTTCACTGCTCTGAAATCTGAGCTGAGTTGAGTTTTGACCCTTCACATGCTCTTTTGGGAGTCACGCGCATGCAGTTTCGGTTTGGTGGTAAGTTTACTGTATGGAAAGGCTGGCTTCACAGCAAACAGCCCGCGTTTCAAATTTACCCTGCTGCCTTTCAGCAGTCGTATGGCCGCTACGAATATATACCCACAACATAAGATGCACGGAAACATTAGAATTCAGGAAGAACTGAACACTGCGGTGATAAAGTAGGCTACACAAAACGTCTGGCTGTTCGACAATCTCTCGGTCTAGCGCGCCAAGGGCTCGAGGGATCAGACCGAAACGATTAGGCCTACTGCATTATAACGCAGTTTGTTGTTGAGACTTAAGTTTTTGTGTTTTGTACTTTGCCTTCCTAACCTTTAACATATTTTGTTTCACTCCTCCTCCATTATACTGACTGAGCTCCCGGCTAGTCTACATGCCTTACACAGCAAATCCCAGCATGCAATGCATACAATGCTCGGAATGAATCAGCTAGGGGCGTTGTTGCCAAGGGTATGGACGAGAAGCAAACACAGAGTGTAGCACTTTGAGCCATTCCAGGTTTTCCCTGATGCAGATCAGCATTTTAAGTAAAAAACTGCCTGCTGCTAGATTCCATTCAGAACACTAAGCTTCTTGTAGCAAGACCTGGAAATGAACGGCTCAAACTGTTTTATTTATATCCCCGAGGTGACATTTCTGTAGCACGCTAGACTACAATTGAAACTGTCAGAAGTCTTAGCCCAAGAACTCACCAAGAGTATTGCAGAAATAATACAAAATGAGTTTTTATTTCTGAATATAAAAACGGACGATAACAATCAGAATAATGTAACCATACAAACATCTGGGCAGGTGCAGACAATGAAAGTATGCGCACAAAACAAAAACATAAAAAATCAAATTACTCCAGGAGACAATGACTCTTGTTGCCCCATGTTTGCTCGTTGCTACATGTCAATGAATTCCTCTTGCAAGACACCAAAGTAGATGAAAATATTCTCAGCCCTACTCTCCTGGTTGCAGTTGGTGTGTGTGTTAGTGAGCGAGAGAGAGAGAGAGAGAGAGAGAGAGAAAGGATGACAAGTCATTGTCATTCTCTCAGAACGAGATAAAACCATTACATAACTGGTTTTTCCCTTGGGTTCCACAGTTCATTTTCCCATAGACATTTACAAGATGAATGATTTTAATCAGATAATAGGCAGGACAATCCTTCTAGGATAGTGTAAGTAACAAGTTATAAACTATGATGAAATAAATAACTATAAAGCCTAAATTTGGTAAAGGTACCAGGCAGTATATTTCTTCACAAAATAATTATACCTTCAGGTGCTTCTGCCTAATATCACCACCGGACCAAGCTTCAATACATTGCTAAGACAATATGTAGGTGACAGGACGTTCTCAGTGTTTTCTTTTTCTTACTTTGGACATCAGAAAGAATGTAAAATAAATTAGATTATATCTTAAACTGCCCAGAAATAGCCATTATTACAGGTGAATATGGAAGAGCTGGCAGGACTCATGGACCATCATAGGAAAATAAATGACCTTTGGAGAATTGTGTGGGAAACCTCTAGGAGTGGAGCTGGCAGGCAAATATTGTCATCAGACTTTGCTCCCCTATTCTGATCAGGTATTGTAAAATAGGGGTGAAACAGTGTTTGCTTGCATGCTGAAAACGGAGAAGCTCCACCAATCAATTTTTTTAAATTTCTTAACCAATATGGTGATGTCACAATTGTCTTATCCCCCATTTTATTATCACCGATTCTGATGTCAGAATAAGGAGCTCCACCCACTCCCCTCACCCTTTTTCCAAAGGCCCTCCCCTCATCGCTATAAGCTTTAGTAAGCTTTTCCCATTGCTCTCAATGTGGGGAGTGCGTCCTGGCCCCTGGAGGCCCAGAGAGCTCCAGTTTGACCCCGGACTCCAAAGTCAGAGAGGAAGCGGATGGGATGGGCGGGGCAGTAAGCAGGC
Source organism: Synaphobranchus kaupii (assembly GCA_029718625.1). NCBI lineage: Eukaryota > Metazoa > Chordata > Actinopteri > Anguilliformes > Synaphobranchidae > Synaphobranchus > Synaphobranchus kaupii. Next base: position 32,336,852 of record CM056389.1, on the reverse strand, counting down.
CAGAGCTCTTGCTCTCCAGTGAAGACGAGGAGGAGGAAGGGAGGGACACAACAATGTATTTTTGGAGGGTGCGTGATCCAGCCGCCCCACCAGCCCCTCCGGACTCCAGTTTGACCTGAGGCTGCAGAGCGGATGCAGTGCTTACGACAGTGCTGGTCATTGGAGAACTGGAGCGAGAGGAGCTGAGAGTTATTACCTGCAGGAAAAGAGATTACAGATTAGATAAAATCAGATGACAGACCACACACAGATTACACATTACAATAAACTATATTACAGACCACACACAGATTACACATTACAATAAACTATATTACAGACCACACACAGATTACACATTACAATAAACTATATTACAGACCACACACAGATTACACATTACAATAAACTATATTACAGACCACACACAGATTACACATTACAATAAACTATATTACAGACCACACACAGATTACACATTACAATAAACTATATTACAGACCACACACAGATTACACATTACAATAAACTATATTACAGACCACATACAGATTACACATTACAATAAACTATATTACAGACCACACACAGATTACACATTACAATAAACTATATTACAGACCACACACAGATTACACATTACAATAAACTATATTACAGACCACACACAGATTACACATTACAATAAACTATATTACAGACCACATAGAGATTACAGATTACAGTGGACTACATTAGACTACACAAACATTAGACCAGTGGTCTAAAATACAGGTTCTAGAAAGACAAAGAGGCTGTGTCCATAATTTCTTAAATCACATCCTTCCTTCCTGTACCTGATCTACAGAGCATACACAGGTGAAAAGCAATATGGCAGAAACCTCAACTAGTCAATCACTTCATAGCAGTAAAATTATGAAGTCATTTTAAGTAATTCAGCTGCTGTAACTAATCAACTAAAGTAGTGCGTAATAAGGAAAAACGACCCTTAATTAATTCACTGGCTAAAATTAAGCTTTGACACTAACAAGACAATGTTCAAGTAAGCCACTTTAAATTCAGCTCCACATACAATAGCCTAGGGAGACTGAAACAGACAGTACAGACGGACAACACATATGATAGTGAGAAGACTGCAATTCTCATCCTTATACATTCACTTCTGCAGAGGTCTTCCAACAATCCTATTTCAGTGAAAGAACTGCACTGGGTTGTGTTCATTTTGTCAATAATGGCTGCAATAATGGCGGGAGTATCCATGGAAACAATAACATAACATTCACATTTGTACCTGCTGAGAGGGGGCCACCCCTGCACTGGTGCCCATGACGATGTACTTGGTTGCCGGAGGTGAGGGCTGGGTTGGGGTCCCGGTGTGGGTGGATGTCATTAGGGTGAGGGAGCTGGGCACTTTGATGATATTGTGCGTGCGAGCTCCGCCCGACACCCCCATAGCACTCTGGGAGACAGTGAGAGTGGGGCGTGGCTGCCAGAGAAAAAGGTGTGTTAGTCTACAGCTGCATGTGTATCAGTATTTCTCTTTTTTTCCTTTATGCAAAAAAAGTTCCTCCTGTTTTGAAAATGTACACACTTGATAACTGCCAAAATATGAGAGAAATCTAACCTTTAATTGAGGTAAAAGTATTCAAAGAATTAAAAAATATATTTTTTTCTCAAAAACACGTGTCAATTACTGGCACCCCTAGAAATTCTTGTGAACAAAATCTAATTGATGTACATTCTCATTCATATTTTACTTTTTTTAAGCACACCTGAGTCTTTTGGAGCTGTGGTCATCAATGACTTCCTGTTTCACTGGGGTATAAATATGAGGCGACACGCAGGCCAAACTCCCTTAGCCCCCATCAACATGGGGAACATCAGAGAATACTCAAACGAAACAAAAGGTTGTTGACTTTCATAAATCAGGCAATGGCTATAAAAAATAGCTCCACTATTAGGGCAACGATTAAGAGGTTTCAAGCAACTGGAGCTGTGATGAACCTGCCTGGAAGAGGACAGAAGTGTAATTTGCCTCCAGGCACAGTGAGGAGGACAGTTTGAGAAGCAAGTGTTTCTCCAAAGATCACAGTTGGAGAATTGCAGAAGTTGGTTGCATCCTGGGGTCACCAAGTCTCCAAAACTACAATTAGACGCCACCTACATGCCAACAAACTATTTAGAAGGCTTGCCAGAAGGCTTCTGAAACCACAAACGTAAGCGCCTGGAGTTCGCTAAATGTCATTGATAGGAACCAGGTTCTATGGGCAGATGAGACAAAAATAGATCTTTTTGGCAACAAACACCAGAGGTGGGTTTGGTGTAAAAAAGATGCATGGTAATGCAGAAAGAACCTAATCCCCACTGTGAAGTATGATGGTGGATCTGTGATGTTGTGGGGCTGTTTTACTACCAGGCCCTGGGAACCTTGTCAGGACACATGGCACCATGGACCGAAATACCAGGAGATTTTAGATAAAAATCTGGCTGCCTCTGCCAGGAGGCTAAAACTGAGTTGTGGTTGAATCATCCAGCAGGACAATGATCCAGGGCATAACTCCAAACCAAGTGGTTCACTGAACACAGAATTAAGATGGCCATTCCAGTCCCCTCACCTAAACTCCATTGAAAACCTGCGGGGTGAGCTGAAGAGGAGAGTCCACAAGCAAAGACCCAGGACTTTGAAGGATCTGGAGAGATGTTATATGGATGAGTGGTCTCACTCAGATCCCTTTCCAGTACACTCTAAAAGTGTTAGGACAGTGACACATTTTTTGTTGTTTTGGCTCTGTACTCCAGCACATTGGATTTGAAAAGAAAGTGAGGTTAGTTAGTTGGTTAAGTGCAGACTTTCAGCTTTAATTTGAGTATTTTTACATCAGGTGAAACGTGTAGAAATTGTTGCCATTTTTACACATAGCGCCCGTTTTAGGGAACCAAAAGTAATTGGACAAATTAACATAAACTTAAATAAAGGTAGATATGGATGGATCACTTTAAGGGTTGTTTCTCCTGACTTATTTTTCCATAGAGTTCAAGAGGAAAATGAGTCTGGAGAAATGACCCTTAAAGTGTTCCACTGTTCCATTTCAAATCCAATGTGCTGTAGTACAGAGCCAAAACAACAAAAAATGTGTCACTGTCCTAACACTTTTAGAGTGTACTGTATATGTGTTCTCCCACCTCATCAAGCATTATGAGAGAAGACTCAGTGCTGTTATCTTGGCAAAGGGAGGGTGCACAAAGTACTAAATGCAGGGGGTGCCAATAATTGACATCTTTTTCAGAATAAAAATTATTTTTTGTTCAAGATTTTTTTTTTCTCCCCCCTCTGAAAATGGTATCACAATAAAACTATATCATGTTCTCATATTGCTGAGAAATATTGTTTGTGTTTGACAAACATTAACGTGAATGTTATCAAGCATTTTTTGCTCATATTAATTGAGGGTGCCAATAATTGTGGAGGGCACTGTAGAAGTATGATTCACAGTTACCTGGGTGATGGTGAGGGTTGTTCTGTTGACCTGCTGGACCTGCACCGCAGCCTGGGCTCGAGCCTTCACTACGTGGGAACACAGCATTGTGCCTAGGTAGCCGTATTCAGCCTGGTACTGATCCACAATGTCTGGCGGTGTGCGCGTCTTAGCAAGCGCACTAGCGCAGTGTTTCTGTGCAGCCATGGGAAAGTCACCACAATATATAATAAGATAAAAACGTACTTCAGAGAGACAGTAAACAAACAAAAACATTCCCTATATTGAGTCCGTTGCAGTAGCACAGGCCGACACATTAAAGACTCGTTCTAAGTAAATTCCTTAATTCACAATTTTGCAGCAGGAGACACCCGTGAAAAGGCTTTCTGAAACAAATGCATACAGAGTCACCAGGCACAAGTATCAAGGCAACCACAAGAGAAAAAACTTAAACATAAAGAGCAGGAAATAGAGGTAATGGTCAGCCAGGAACAGCAATACAATTTGGAATTCAGTGTAGAAATGGAGAGGAGGGAAATTCAGACTGACATCACAAACAAATTAATGAATTAATCATAGCAAAATGAACAGTAGATTATGTATAGAAAAGATGGCATGATATTAGGCAGTGTGAAAAAGAACACATTTCCTACAACATAATATGAGAAAAAAAACTACAGGTGGTCCAACTGAGGAAAGAACATCAACACCAACAGAACGACAGATGGGAAATCCCTGCAAAATGATCACATTGTGAGGGTGGAAGGAATAGTCATGCTTGATTTTGTGATGGAAGAAGATCACTGAGCATCTGAAGGTAAAACTGTATTCATAATTTATTCTATATGCTACTGAATATATATGCCCAACAAGAAAAATATTTGAATTCAGAACTGCATACCATCTGCTAGCTCACAGGTCAATAGAAGCCTTGTGTCCGTTCAATAAAAAAAAATATCAGGTTCATATTACATCTGAAAAAAAATGTGAAGTGATGAGTAGAAAAAGTAGTGTCCAGCGCTTCAGATAGCGCAGGACGGAACGTGGACTGTAAAATTCTGTAACTGCAGCCTACTTTGAAAAGATTTGGACATGCAAAGTGCAAAGTTTAGAGTAAATTCACAATGGCAGGCAGGGAATTTGATCTCTGGGTGCGTGGCTTAAGTTTATATCCTCCAGTAGTGAGATTATTATGTGGCTTATTATTATTATGTGGCTGTGCACCTATATCACTTCACTATTTGCTGTTCAGTTCAAAAAAATAGACCCTCTTGGACGAAAGACCTAAAACCCTTTCCTGTCTTAATTACTGTTTTGCCTTAAACCTGTGTCTTTCCCTGACTCTGATGACTGCTCCTAAATTTTGGAGAGAAACTCATATTAATATACCTTTTATAGAATGAGAGAAAGGCTATATCAGAGCTCACCAAATTACTACTTTCAGAAATTTACTACTTTCAGACATTTTTTTAATCTATGGGAAGTAGAGTTGCAATTAAGGCCTGCTTTAATAAATTAGACACAATACTTAATTGGCCTGATTCACAAATTGTCCACCCTGTATTTGTGTGTCCATCCCCCAGGTATAAATACGGTTAAACAGATCTAACTACAGTATGTATCAATAGGAAAGATTAATTTAATCTCTGCAAATCAAATCCTAATTTTGACCCATTGCAACCATTTAGTAAATCTTATGTAGATTTGATGTGTGACGATGTGATATTAATACTATAGCCCCTTCATATATTTGTACCTGTTTTCATGTGTAACTAAAAAAAATAGCATCAATTACCTCTTAGCTTCCCATCATTGCCCCACCCGTTTCGCACGCTAGTAAGGCCCGATCACCCTCACCAAAAGCAGATTCTGCACATGTTCAGCTCCAATCTTCTCAATGTTGATTGAGATTGGCCCTTCAGTCACCGCCTTGATACGAGCGCCCTCTGCTGTCAGCCGAGGGAGAATCAGTGTCTTAACCACCTGGAGAACACAAGTGACAGAGGGAAATCCCCTAGCATTATGTATTGTACCCAATATGGGGCAAAACATGTCCAATTCCCACCCTAATTTGGAAAGTCCAATTATATGCAATCACAGCCGTGTTCATGCCCAAATCCCACTGTCGATTTGTGAGAGTGTAAACATCCACGGTTATCCAAAACACGTGGTTCTGCCAGCTGCTTCTCTTCACACCGCAGACTGCAGCTAAGCTCGCATAGTGGAGGTGAAGTAAGGCCTTTCATGTGCGGGTTGACATGCAGTACACAGGTGCCCACTCCACCAGTTTATTTTATTTGTGTACATGGCTTGCATAAAAAACAAGAATATAGTTGTTTTTTTCTTATACACAACTATGTGAATAAATAAAACCTTTAAGGGAGCTTCCCAAAAACTCCTAAACTCACGTCCGGCCCTAGCTCTGACAGTCCAGCGATGCAGCCATATCGCGTTGTCCACTGTGTCTTCTCATCCAACAAACTCTGAGAATGACAGATATGAGACGGCAGAGGAGGATAGGTTGGTGATCAGATACACTTTGATGTAGACGGGAGGTCCAGGCTCAGTAACTAGACAGGACACACACACACACACACACACACACACACACAAACACACACCTTAGTGAAGGTCTTGGTGATGCGGGACTGCATGTTGTTGGTGGTGGTGCTGAAGGTTTTGCAGCTCTGGGCCATGAGCCGGGCGGCAAAATCACGCAGAGCCCAGTGGTTATCCACATCCGGCCTTAAACACAGCTGCTTACTCACAATGCAGGATACCATTGCTGGGATCAGTTCATGGAGCTGAAGCAGGGGTGAAGAGAGAACAGGTTTACAAAGGTCCTCACAGAGCAAAGAGGAGGTTAAAAAAACAGGAAGAATTTGTACACAGGCCCTATTGTGAAACCTTCTATATCAGGCTATTAGTGTAGTGAAGCAGTTAGGAAACTGGGCTTGTATCTAAGGGGTTACAGGCTTGATTCACAGATGGGGCCCTGCAACTGTATCTTTGAGCAAGATACTTAAAGCTTTCTCAACGGTCGCAATGTTGTGAAAACATTTTGAAAGTCATAACATCAGTTGGCCCTACCCACAGAGAAAGATACACACACCCCACCCACTGCATCTCCACACACCTCGTAGTGAACGCACATCAAAGTTTCTAGCTACAATGGCAGGATTACAGACTGGCACAGCTACACTATAATTTCAGCTCCAAGAGTCCAAGTAAAACAGTAGAATCTTTTTTGTTGTTGCAGAGTTTAACAATAAAGCAAAAAAAAAACATTTTACATTTAGTCGCCGAGCTGGCGATAGCTAACGTTTAGTGAAACTAGACGCTGGACATTTTCCAATAGGACCTTTTTTCTGGTTTTCAAAACTGATAAATAAAGGAGCTAATTGACACTACAATTGACAGTGATGGCTAGTTGAATTATACAGCTAGCCAATTTTATAAATAAACTTATGCCAGGGTCTCGGGGATGCAGGAGCAGGTGAAAATCTCTCAACAGCATCTAGCTGTACTGTTATGTGAACACGCAAAGTCAATCTCATTGGTGATCACAGCAGTTCTTTCTATGATTGCTACCAACTAAACATGGCCATTCCCCGATATCTTTCTCTAAAAAAGTTGCCTACTCCAGCTTTAACCTACATATCCAGCTGTATAAATTAATTGCATATGAAAATGGAAGAGACAAGAGAGTCTGCTAAATGTGAAATGTAAAAGTACAATATCTTCAATCACTGTCCACACACGCACACATACGTGCAAGGAAGCATGTAAATAAACACAGAGGCCCACCTCAGCCCAAGCCTTCTACACTAGGGCAAACAAAGAGAACTCACATATTTCTCTAGGTACAGTGTAGGGTTGTCCATGAGAGCCTTGGCCATTCTCATCAGGTAGATTAAGAGAGCCAGGTTATTCTGCACCACGTTCACACGCACCTGGAAGAGAAAGCGAGTGTGCAAGAATGGCATAAAATTACTCAGCTCTGCCTCTGGTGTGTCTATAAGATGCCACATGTAGTTATACACATTACACTGCTGTCAATGGTGCACTGTGCCATTTCAAAATCAGCAAACATCTGGAAATACCAATACCAAAATACCAAGTCTTTACACATTTGGATGTGGACATGATGTAAGGTATACAAACTTTATGTAAAGTACACAGTCTTACCCCTTCAGAGATGAAAGTGGTGAATCTTGGGAGCATCTGGTACAGCCCAGGATCCGTAGCTATACTCTGTAGAGCCTCCTAAGCAGAAAGGCAGAGTATTTGATAGAGTGAATACTGACTTCAAAGACTTTTTTTCCACACACTCTCTGAGATATCCTCACACAAATGCTGCGGTCGCATTTCAGCCTGCACCAGCATAACGCGCCCATTTCACCACTGCATGTTCCAGAGCAAATCAGTGTGCAAAGATAATTATAAACTTTTCCACAGTTTTTGGGAGGTATTTTGAAAGAAAAGACATTTTTACCAGTTTCTCTCCATACACATATCCATACACACTCACCGCTCTCTTTGCTTCGCAGGAGCCCACACAAGCCTCTGTGATCTCCTTATAGTACAGCTGCTGCTCCACGGACAGCTCATGCGTGCCACGTGGCTTCATCCTCATCAAACTCTTCTCTTTTCCTGAGGCAAAGAGAAAGGAGGAGCGTGAGATAATATGGAGAGAGGGAGAAAGCAAATTCTTCCATGTTCTTTTATTTACTCTTCCATAGGTGATGAAATATACATCATGATTCAAATGATACACGCTACATTTAATGTTCACTTGCTCACCTTTGCCCTCTATAGCAGCTGAACCCTGACCTTTGCTCTGTATGGTCCCCTCCTCCTCTTGTCCAGGTTTCACAACTTTAAGGGGCTCGGTGGACTCTGCTTTCTGCATTTCTTTTGGAGCTGGGCAGGAAGAGAGGAAGAAGAGGAGATGGTAGTTGGTGTTGGAAAAGGGCATTACAAAGTGAGAGTCTGAGAGCATTAAGAGATAGAGGAACAGACAAACAGAAGACAAGGAGAACCACAGAGAAGGGTGGACAGACAGAATGAAAGACGGAGAGAATCTGACAGACAGAGGACCGACAGACAGACTGAAAGATGGAGAATCAAGGAGTCAGAGAAAGACATGTACAGAGATGACATGATAAACTGTGATATATTAACAGAGACAGAGGGATTTGGATAAATTAATAATACAGATAGAAGGATGCTCTCACCAGGAGGTGGGTTTTCTGGTATAGCAGGCTGGACACCTTCAATACTTAACCAATGAGCTACAAGACAACAGGGGTAAAACAAAAATCAACAAAATATGAAAGCAAGAGCTTAAATAGCCCACAAACAAATGCAAACCAACTACTTCTGGTACTATTATTGCGACCACCACAAATCTCACCACCATATTACAACTACTGCTAATACGACAGCTTCTAGCCTTGGCATAACTATGTGCCTATATCAGTGCAACTGATTATAATAATAAGGGCAAATATACAGCTCTTCTTCAATGACATTAGTATCTTCATCAGCATGACAACCACTACTACTAATTCTGTCACAAATACCAGCAGCAATATGAGATATACCCTTGAGTGAGACGTCCAGGGGCACTCGAGGAAGAGGTGTGTTAATGATGTCACTCAGGTCCACTTCCTTCTCTTCGTAGAAGTGCAGTTCTCGGCCACCTCCACTGGCAAAGCGGAATGGGATGAACTCTTGTGACTGGAACCCATACAGGGGCTTTAGGAGGCAAAACACAACACTTGTGGTCACTGATCTGCCCAAAAAACACATCCACACACTAATTATAACTGACGAACACAACTACCCACATACCAACGGAAGCACTGATGGATAAAAATGAACAGGCCTACTACCCAGTTACCTGACAGACACTGTACAATTTTGTTGTGTGCTTCAGGCTAAAACAATAAAACTTTCAACAGTTCTATTCTTTTCCAAATGTCTAGACACCCATAATTATACATACTGCTCAAAACAATACTGTAGGCCTCTGATATTTCTTTCTACGCACCTCCACATTCTTCAGTTTAAGGGCATGATCAATGTCACTGGTTGTCAGTTTGCGTCGCTTCCCGTGGTGCATGAACTTAAAAGCATCCTGTATAACACAAATACACAAAAGTTACAGTACAGAGCAAACCGGCATCCACAGTCACACCTTCAAGTTGACATACAGTGTAGGGTATCCAGTGGTGCATCCGGTAGCTTGCTAGGGATAGCTCCTACGCTGTGAGAAAGCTGTGCTTTGTCGGATCTGCTTTGTAGTCCCGTCAATGACTTTCAATATGCAAAGCGTCTGCCAAATAATTGTAATGTAATGTGTTACCAAACAGGCTCTGTTACCTGAAAGATCTCTTTGATGCGGTAGCTGACTTCCTCGCTCAAGGCCGCACAACTCTCCTCCTGTAATTGCCCGACTCCAACAGCCTCACCAATGGCCTTCATTGACTCTGTTGGCACTACCACAGTGCACTGCTTTGGTCTACGATCCTCTGCCATGGTGGCTGCTGGTAGTGGGGGAAGACACAATCAGAGATTGGACTGAAATAATGAAAACTGATGAGCATGTCAAATCCTATATCTGGCATGAAAAACAATACTATACAGTTCGCATGCAATACATTTATTTCCGAATGTGCCAGTCTGTGCACACTATGGCAACATTACCATGGACACATTATTCGAGATGAATTATCTCGAGATCAAACATTGGTGTGTCAAAATTCAAATAAACATTGATTATATGATCATATGCATATTTTTGCTTATCAAATCCTCCATCTTCTGATTAGTTTTAACGAAATACAGGTATATTGTATGTACCTGGCAATATATGGAGGGAGGGGGGGGGGTGCTTTGCATGCATGCACACCTTGCACCACAGCTAGCTAATGACATAACGCTATAAATAAGATTGACTGAGGTATATTTCTTTATAGTTAATAGCTGACGTTAGATTAATAAGCAAACGTTAGGGTATTAGTTACTAACGTTATATTATTTTCCCGAACAACTGCGCAAAACGAAGCTGCTATTTCTTTCATATTTATGAACATAGCTGGCTAGCTGGCCTCACGTTCAAGAGCAAACGCATATGCCTTAACGTTACGTAAGTTAGCTTCGTTAACGTTAACTTCATGGGGGGAAATGGTCTTACCTTTGCTTAATTGTTGAAATAATCTAGTTAACGTTAGCTAACCTTACGTTAGTTGTCCAGGTAGCTAACGTTAACGTTAGCTAATTTAGCGAAACACATGCAGCAGTCCCGGGGCTTTAGAAAATGAACTAGCTAACGTTCACAATATACCCATTAGAAAAACCATTGTCGATTTTTATTAGTGTAACGTTATTTATCTAACTTGTTATACAATTATGTTGTGGAACAACATAGGATAAACTAGCTAGGTACTGTATGCTACTATTATTGTTAGAGCAGCCCAGCTCCTTCCAATTTTTCTTAAAATCCGCCGTGACATTTTACATGTTTTAGGTCCTTAAACAGTACATTTCATATGCTGTAATCGAGCGCGAAATAAAACCACCTTTAATTATACAGAACATAGATAATAATAAGTATATGTTAGGTAGAAAGGAGAGAAAATTAGTTGACAGGATAATAGTAGAATCTTATTCTTAAACTAAACATTTTTGTACAGCTTTAAGGACGAGGTAGCTGTGTCACGCATTTCCGCAAAACGTGGTTTTCTTCATTGATCTAATTGGCCAGAATGGGCCAATGAACGCATTGTAAAGGCGGTGGTTCTTGCTCTACAATATTTTCACTTTAGTGTAGAACATAACTTTCAGCTTGAAAAATGAATTAAACATAACTAAACTTATTGTAGGGTAGTTTCGCTAATTAATGGTTATATAAAGCTGGATAATTGTCAATATGTTAATAAAACATTTCTCAAATAAGTGAGTACGTTTTAAGCGTATTATTATTATTAACCGAAAGGTTGCAGGTTCGATTCCCAGATAAGACACTGCCGTTGGACCCTTGAGCAAGGTACTTAACCTGAATCGCTTCAGTATATATCCAGCTGTATAAATGGATAATATGTAAAAAATAAAAATAAAATAAAAGTTGCGTAAGTCGCTCTGGATAAGAGCGTCTGCTAAATGCCTGTAATGTAATGTAAACCGACCATGTAATGTTAACAATAGCTATACATGATATGAAGAATAAAAGTGCAATATTCACATTGTGCTATATTGCAAACAAGAGAGGTACATTTTTTAAAATCAAATTAAAGACTGAATCAATAGGCTCCTAATTGGTGAAATTGTGGGCACATAGCCACTAAAACTATATCGTTCAAGACAAAGCAAATGATAATGAGCCAAACCTGTGTTACTTGTGTTAATGAGTTCAAGGAAAATATTAACAACCTAATTAGGAGCCTGTTGATTCAGCCCAGTCTTGAATTTGATCAGTTAAAAATGTACCTCTTTTTTGTAACTGTTTGCAATATAGTACAATAGGCACATTTTAGCTTATATATAGGCTAGCACAATAAGCACATTTTAGCATATAAGCACAATAATTTTATTCTTCATCGCATGCATAGCTATTTCTGAGATAATAAGTCTTAAGATGGTAAATAATCCATCAGAACATGAGAAACACCTGACTAATCATAAACACTTAGGCATTTGCCCAAACATTATTGTACCCCGAAATCTGAAATTGGGGGGCTATGTATAAAAAGTGCTGTAATTTCTACATGGTGAAACCAAAATGTGTGAAAAAATAATAAATAAATAAAAACCTTTAGCCTAATAAAATCTGAGAATCTACCCAATGAACACCATAGGTGAAGTGTTTGATTACAAATCTAAAATTGTGGAAAATTGCCGAATCAAGAAAGAAAATACGTATTTGTCCCAAACATTATGGGGGGCACTTGGCTATGTGGCTGATCTTGCTCAGTGCGAGACATTTGCCTTATTGATTTTCGACAGAATGGCTGCACTGGACAACATAGCCTACTAAAAACGAAAATGTAGGCTAATGAATGACTAGCCAATCAATACGCAAATTCACATCTGGTGTTTCATTGGGGAGACTATAGGTTTTATCAAAGGCATTTGTTTCATTAATAGAATGCTTTTTTGTGGACATCGACGCATTTTCCAAACCTCGATTAGCCTACAGTGTTCTTTCTAGTCAATTTTTTTCTCTCCACAAATCAGTGTGAGGATTCATGGGGCTGGCAAAGAAAGCGCCATGGTTAATTGTAGACCTACGTCTCTTGCTCACTTTTTTATTTCTGGAAAGCTGCAACGCTTTACCACCGTATCGCCATGGCTATGGGGTTCAACAGGAGCCTCAAGTGAGGCGTCCGCGGGTCGAACGCTCTTCAGTCGCCCCAAAGACTCTGCGCAGCAAACTATATTCCCACACAGAATCTATCACAGTACAGTGCCACGACGCCTGGATGGAGATAGTCGTGAAAGCCGATCTGTATAACACAGGAGTCCTAATAGACGGAAATGACCTGCGACTAGGAGAAGACGATATGCCTTCATGCAGGGCAAGGCAGTCCGCATCCGCCGAGTACACAATCGTCGCGGCATTGAGCGATTGTGGAATGAAACCTCTGGTATTTTGCAGTCCTTTCAATAGGCTATGCATTGTTAATCTTTTTTTTTTTAAATTTATTTAAGCAAAAATAACTACAGGTGGAACCTGAAATATTTATGAAATCATAGCCTGCAGATCTTGAATTGGGCTAGGTGCAGACTAATTGTTTGAAAGTTGAAATGTGCATGTCTTAATGGGATACACGAAATCCGACACGAAGTCTGATTTGCTTAGCCTACCTACAGCGGTGTCTAATTCACAGTAAAGCATTTTCTCTTGGCCGGTTAGTATATATTTTTTAAATGACCGTTGCAGTAGGCCTATTATGCGTAGCCTCCTCAAAAAAAAAAAAGAATGAAAATAAATGTAGTAGTGACACACAAACTTAACAGTGGCCAAGCTTTACTACAGGGATATCAAACTCAATCCTAGAGGGCCACGGCTGCTTTTCTGTGTTCCTGCACTTAAGTGCATCATGTCCTTGATTGGCTAAACTAGACCTCTGCTTTACAGCCTGTAAATTACAGGAAGGTTAGTCCATTTCTGTCCTAAGTGTTGACCTTTGTCATTCCTAGATCACAAATGACACTTTAATCTACGCAAACCTACTGATGTATTCCCCAGTGCCCTCTACAAATGGTATAATTCGAATGGAAGGTGCTGTCATTCCTGTTGAGTGCCACTACAGAAGGTGAGTTGGTGTTCTAGCATTGTGACATGTTTGGGAATTTCCTCACAATGCCGTTTTGTAAATTAATCCTTTTGCTATTCAGGAGATATGGTGTGAGCAGCGGTGTCCTGAAGCCAACTTGGATCCCCTTTGCATCTACTCAGTCTGCTGGGGATGCCCTGTGCTTTTCTTTGAGGCTCATGAATAGTAAGTGAAGTCTGTTTCCTTTTTTGTACCAATTGCTGCTTATATGCGACTTAGTTAAGAATTGGTTAGTAGTAACGGCACTCTGCAACTGGATGTTCAATACAGCACAGTTTGGGTTTCTTAAATGGTTTGAAAGTTTTTCTTAACATGAAGCAATCCTGCTTTTAACTCAAATGTATTCAGGTGACTGGCTCTCTGAGAAGACCTCTAATGTTTACTTCCTGGGAGATACAATTTACATTGAAGCTTCAGTCACCTTAGACTACCACATGCCCCTTCGGATGTTTGTGGACAGCTGTGTGGCCACAGTGTTCCCTGATGAGAAATCGGTCCCCAGATACTCCTTCATTGAGAACAATGGGTGAGGAAAAGCCTCTTGAGGATTATTACCCCCCCCCCCCGCCAACCCTTAAATGCCTCAATCGGAGGCAGGGGACTTTGGATATACCAAAACGCTTGAAGGGCTTTCTCACTTTTGCAGCTGATAACGGTAGAACATGTTCAGCAATAAAGCCAAATGCTACTGGGCCCTAGAAATGTTTGGATGTAGAAAAACAGTATTTCTTGGTTAGTCAGGAATAATCTAACTACTGTTACTAATCTTCCAATCCAGGTGCCTGACAGATGCCTGGCGTACTGGCTCAAACTCTCACTTACTAAGAGCCCAGGATGACAAACTGCAAATTCACCTAGAGGCCTTCAGGTTCCGCCAGGAGGCTAGGAGTGCAGTGAGACTCCTACTTTGTAAATCTTTTGCACTCCTACTGTTGTTACCAATGAATGACTCTCTTTTGTCCCACAGCTTTACATCACCTGTCACTTGAAGGCTGTGCTTGTCATGCACAATACAGACTCCAATAATAGGGCCTGTTCCTTCAACAAAGGAAGGTAGGTCTGCTGGGCTCCTTGTTATTCTAGATTCCCGTGTTCCAAGTGTTTTGTGGACTGGTCACTTGGACAATGGTTGAAAAATTGTGTGAATCGGCTGTAAACTGCTTCATTCTCAGTGTCAAAATGATTATCACAGAGGATTTATTGCCTGGATGGGGGATATTTACACTTAAAGAAAAGTGTTCCTTTTTACTGACAAAGATGATTATTAGACCTAAACTATGTCTATAGTGTCAACTGATCCATTTTAAACTGCTTCAGTTATCAAACCATTTGTATTGATGTGCTATAAATGCTTTTGTAAAAAAATAAAAAATAAAAATAAACAAGACTAGGCAAGCCTAGCTCAGCCCAGACGCCTGTATGCAGCCAGTGGGGAACATTTGACAAGACATGGCGGATATTGTTCTGGAGCATGCAGGTTGGCCTGCATACCGGGAGACGGAGTGCATCACGTGCGTGCGTGCGCAAGTGAGGAGGGGAAGCGGACGTAATTTAATTAGTGATGAGCACTATTAGGACGTTACTACTCCGCAAGCTCTAGTTCACTCTGGTTTATATATTGATAAAAATGGACATAACATTTTTTTTGTTTAGATATCACATTACTTTAGTTCATAAAATATAAATGTATTAATTGTTTTGTTAGCCTATATGGACAGTTGAAGTTGTTTTAATGACCTGTTGACATTTTCTGTATATGGAGAATGCACACATTGACAGCGTTCAAGTTTTTAAAAAAAAATATATTTTTTTTATTTGCTCAAAAACAATATCTCAATAAGCATATCCTGTGATCTACTTGGAGTTTGCTTGTCTCCACTCCTCTCTAAAATAGTATGTTTACTGAACCACAGCGTCCAGACAGAACAAATGAATTCCAGTAGCTTATGACACCCGCAAATAGTCTTTTATGTGGGTGATTTAGGTCTGATCGGTTGTTTGTAATGAACGATTACCCCCCCCCCCCCCTGCTTTTAACCCTTACGCGCGTACCATCACAAATATGTGATCATTCCGGGGGGAGAGGGGAGAGAGAAACCAGAGGGAGACTGTTTGAATCTGATTAGGTAGATTAACAAATTTCAGTCATGTGGACGGTCTTGTGACCGGAATGCTGCAAGTTCAAATCTGGAGTCATTGTGCCGTTTCGCCCTTGAGCAAGGCTCATAATCTGAATAGGCCCTTTGCAGGAGACTTGGGCCGTGTCCGAATCAGCACTCTTCCACACTGTTGAGTAGCCTTGGTGAGTAGATAGGGCGAGAAAGTCGTAGAGTACGAAAATTCTTTTCAAATTGCAGTATACTTCAAACACCTGGATGACACACTTACTTCCGGGGTTTCGCTGAGTACATTCGGGAGCACACTTCAAGAAGTACACGAACATTTTGGTCACATGAATATGACGTGAAGTTTCGTTATTGAAAAATGAGGCGCAGCTTTGCTGACATTATCCTTCAAATACAACAAAAACAACACGTGACATGGCAGCGTAAGAGTGGGGCGCAGGGTTTCCAGCCAAATGGCAACTCAAAACTAGCCAATTTATAGGTAACATACCACTAACGTTAGCTTATATCTGTGTGACTGTAAACATAGCCAGCCATGCATCTAGCTAACATTGACAGAGTTATAAAAAATCCACATGAGCTGGTTTATAATTGGCAAACAATAAATAATAAACAAATTGCAAACGTATACATTAGCTGATCAACTCAGTGTAGGACTCGTCGTCGCTTGTCATTGTCAAAATAGAATAAGCTTGTCTCAAAATATAATGTTGCGCTCATGTTCGTTCAGTGTCTCGACTCTCTCCAATATTGTGAATTTGGATTGTAGTACCCATTTTAAACGCTCGGTGTCAATGTTACATATAGCTCCTTTAAATTAACTAAAAACGCAAGGTTTAAACTGATTAATTTTGATTCAGTTCTTTCAGTTTTTGTCAGTGCTTCGTGTAAATTTATTCATAGGAACAGACTCCTCTTTCCTCATCAACAGTTGGTCAGAATGGTAAAGTATTATTTTGCTGCCTGTGCAATATTTGGAATTATTTTTTTGCCTTTGTCACAGAACTCTCCAAGTGTTCGTGAAGTGCTTTGTTTGTGTGACAATAATTTGTAATCGACTAGCTCCAGTGTGGATTACATGATTCGTTATTGTATGTGCCATCTCACTTGTCTGAGTCTTGAGACACTTACCTTCTGCCGGAGCTGTTTTTGGGGAATATCCCCACCACATAAATTAGAATTTTCGTTTTCAATTGGAATGTGTGCATTAAAAAATGCACCCGTCAAATTTCAGATGACATCAGTCTGCTGCTCAATTCTTTCCTTTTTTCCCTCCGCTGACCGAGGATTCCTCCTCGTTTGTCAAACCAATTTTTATTTTTTGGAAATGCTGGTCTATTTTGTGCCTCTGGATTGGTTGTAAACTGCTGAATAAACTGACTCAATCGATGTGCAGTGTACTAGGAGCATAGCCTACTGTTGCACCTGGACTTTTTTAATGTTTGCCATTCCATCCATGACACATTGCTTTCTCTCATCCGTATATCCTATTGCATCAAAAAATTGCTTTTTTAGAAGTGTCAAATTAATTCCTTAATTATATAATTAGTCAGGTGATTGCAACAATCCAATGCCTACAATGACCCCATGGGGATTGAGATGGTAATTCCGGTTGAAATCCTTTTGGGTCAGATGCCCTAAATAAACTGCCGTCTCTAGTTGTAACAAACACCTGCATACACAGGTCCCCAGAAGAGAGTTGGAAAACCACTTCTGTAATGCTATCTATGACATTGTATGCATATCTTTTATAAATTCTATTCCTTTCAGTTGGAGGTCTGTGGATGGGAACGACTGGATATGTAATAACTGTGAGACACCCAATATCTCGGAACAACCAATTCCATCTGGTCACCATGGTAAACATGGTATGTATGGTTACAAGGGCTATCACAGACATCTGGAACCTGGGGGCTCCTTTGAAAATTCCCAAAATGGTCTCTGATGCTTAAGCTTGTAAATGTGTGAAATGTGTTCTCAGAATTCGAAAAGAAGTTATTGCTGCCTCCCTTGAATGTCTTTCATGGTGACGTGGTTCCTCGAAGCAAACAGACTACGAACAGACCTGTGGAGGTCAAGGCCTTGTTGACAAGTGATGACGAAGGTATGACTGACTTTTGGGGTAAACTCACTTGTAGAATTTATAATGGAGACTAGTGTCGGCTTTGTGCACCACCCCCCTCCCCCCGCGCACACACAGCAGCACAGGAGGGCCGACCTATGACCTCTACATCAGAAGATGGTATCAATCCTGTGGACTACCCAGGTGGACACACCGGTAGCTGGCCTGTGGAGATTATTGATATGGATGGCAAGAGAGGTATTGGTTGTTGGGCACACCATGTACGTATATCTAGCTAGCTTTTGAGATTAATTGAACTCTCATCACAGAACTCGAAAGGGAGACCACCACTGGCCCCAGGTCCCTCCCAGCCAAAGAGGAAAATGCCCCTATGGACCCTCTAAACAAAGAGGATGGCAGTAAGTACATTGGCTCCTGGAAGAGTGGAACAAATGTGAAGCAAGTTACTTTGGCGCTACAGAAAATTCTAATTCATTTGGGATTTTAATCTTTATGGAAACGGGTGTGTGTTTAGGCCACTCCGGGGACCCACTGGCCAAAGAAGAAGCTGGTGCTGTCATGGATGAGGAAGAAGCTGGTGCTGTCATAGATGAGGAAGAAGCTGGTGCTGTCATAGATGAGGAAGAAGCTGGTGCTGTCATAGATGAGGAAGAAGCTGGTGCTGTCATGGATGAGGAAGAAGCTGGTGCTGTCATAGATGAGGAAGAAGCTGGTGCTGTCATAGATGAGGAAGAAGCTGGTGCTGTCATAGATGAGGAAGAAGCTGGTGCTGTCATAGATGAGGAAGAAGCTGGTGCTGTCATAGATGAGGAAGAAGCTGGTGCTGTCATAGATGAGGAAGAAGCTGGTGCTGTCATAGATGAGGAAGAAGCTGGTGCTGTCATAGATGAGGAAGAAGCTGGTGCTGTCATAGATGAGGAAAAAGCTGGTGCTGTCATAGATGAGGAAGAAGCTGGTGCTGTCATAGATGAGGAGGAAGGTAGTGGGATCATGGTATATGTGGACATGAAAGGTATGATTGGCCCTTTCACGCTGGTAAATGTCAGAAGCTGAAAGCTAGTCGACTAACGCTGATACGTTTTTATATCTTAGATTTTTTGCAGTATTCCGATTTGTGCCAGTTCTAGACTTTGTGTGATATCCAGGGGCCACTTATCTACGGTGCATAAAATTGGTAGGAAATTTGATATTGTGCAAAACTTCTCATTTGAACGCACACAAGTACCAAAGGGGTAGTGTAGTATAATGGTTATGAAACCGGGCTTGTAAATCAAAGCTTTGATTTGATTTCCACCTTGGGTGCTCACACTGTACCCTTGGGCAAGGCCTGAATTACTTAGATAAAAATAACTAGCTATATAAATGGATTGTATTTTTGTAATGTAACTTAGTAAATGAAACCATTGCATTCTGGTGTATAAATGGATTTCGATGTACTGTAAAGATTAAAGGAACCGATTCTCGGATACAAGGCATGACAAATTGCAACTATCCCAACATGTATTTTTGCAGTGTGTGGGCATAAAATTATACACACCTTGGGATGTGTGTTATTTCCAATGGCAATAATACAAAATCAAATTGTAGAGAAAATCTATTAAAATGTAGCTTAAATTTAATGCTGTAAAATTTTCCAAGTGGCCCAACCACATATTTATGCAGTTGTTAAGGGGACACCGAAGCTTCAACCCTGAATTAAATGTTTGTGTCATCTAGTGTGCATATGAAAACATTTCTGCAACACTTGCCGTGTGTGTATAGATATACATGTAGATATAGATATTTAAGGACTGCATACTTCTCACGCTAAACCAGAATTTCAGGCAATTAATCTCTTCTCAGAATGGGAAGATGAGACCACCCTGAGCCCTGCGATCCATCCAGGCATGGACATTGGCAATCCTGAGGCCTTTTCAAGTGAACCTACTGGATCTGAAGTTCCTCCAAGCATGGATGCAAATGCTACAGTTGTTCCTAGCCATGAGGAAAGCAAAACCACTGTCCCAAATAGCGAGAATAAATTCAGCCCTGCTGTCCATACAAGTGAAGAGGATGCCACCCCAGCAGTCCCACCAGACCAACAGACAATGAGCACAACACTTCCATTGAGCTGGGAGGAGGATTTGAGGGCTACGGCCCTTCCAGATGAAGGGGATACCAGCTTGATTCAATGAAAATATTTCTAAACGATGCAATGTGAATTGTTGCTGACAATAAAATGTTCAACGGTAAATGCTGTGCTTCATTGTGCCTGAATGTCGTTTTATGACTGCTGTAATGTTGAGAATTGACTAGGAACCATAGAGCTTAAGGGCCACTTAAGGGATTTTGAATTTTTCCTGTGGAAATGCAAGATGCTTCATGTAACTAATGTGTGAGACTTTGTTAATTTGGCTGGACATGCAGTTTATCTATAGGCTAGCAGTTTTTTGCAAGCTGGAAAAAACGTTGAATGACTGAGGGTGGCAGGAAGCTAGCTAGGAAAACGGTTTGATCTGGTGCACAGGATACAGTTTGGCCATTTTTAAACCTAGATTGCCATATGAAGAGAATAGATTAAATGTGTGCGTGTTATGTATGGATAAAACTTTGGGACATTCCTAGAACCAAAGTAAATTTTTTTGGGTTGATAATCTCAACCGAACCATTGTAATATCTGGCATTAAATCCTTCCAAGAAGTTTTTGTTGTAGCATTTAGTTTTGTTTCATACAGTGTAGCTATAATGCTGCACAAAACTAATTATTTTCTTTCGTTCATGCAACAGCCTCAGCCATCTGAAAGGGTTGTCGACTGTTTATCAAGGCATCTCTAGTTGAAGATTCGGTTTAATGCTTAGAGTAGGATAGACCATGGTGTTCTGAGTTCTGCAAACCCACGTTACAAGCGTAATGAGGGAAGGGGCCCGACGTAAAAGCCAGAACGCAAGGGGGCCTCAATGACGCTGTACGCTCTGTGTACGCTGCTTTGGGCTCGCAGGGGAGAAAGTTTTATGCTCTACTTTTTAACTGCTGGGTTAAAACGTTTGAGTTGTTTGTATATATTTGCGTGGATTTTACCTGTTTTCAACGAAGTCCTTAGAAAGAAAGGTACCTTTCTAGCCAACTATTAATGTCGGGACTGTGAGGGATCATTTAAAAAGCAACTGTTTTAAACATTATCTGGCTGAAGTCTGCATAGCTACAAAGACGGATCCGCAGATAGCTGGGTAGCTTATAATAAAGTTAGCTAGCGCTAGCTAGCAGCGCGGCTTGATCCCTTCCAGACTCTTTTCTAAATCCTCCTGGATAGCTTTGTGGAGCCGAAAAAAAGCAGCTGGGGGAAATGGCGGAAACAAAAATAATCTACCACATTGACGAGGAGGAGACGCCTTACTTGGTGAAGATTCCAATACCTGCCGAGCAAATCACTTTGCTGGATTTTAAACAAGTATTGAACAAACCACATTACAAATTCTTCTTCAAGTCTATGGATCAGGATTTCGGGTGAGTAATCAGGCCAGATGCATAGCACTCGCTAGCTTGCTAACTGTCGTGATTGTGCGGCTCCCCTTCGAAATGATGACAAAAGCCAAGGCCAGCGCAAACCAGCAACAATATAACGTGTTGCTTTTGTAGCAACTAACGTTAGTAACATGAAAAATAAAGGAAAGGAAGCTGTGCAACTAACGTTTTTTTGATAATCTGATTTAACTGCCAAGTTAGGTTTTAACGTTAGCTAGAAATAGTTTCCCAGATGGACCTAACGTCAATTAGCCTACAAATTGTTCGTGAAAACATGAAATGTTTTGCGTGCCTGGGAATGTTTATTATTAGCTAACGTCTTTCCTTACTTTAGCCAATTCGCGCTAGCTAAATGTTGGATGTCCTATGTCTGACAAGTTACTACTACTACTACGGCTGCAACCATAGACTAGAAAAATAGGGTGCAACAAGTATAACGTTAGTCTACTTGTTAGTTGTGGTGAGGTGCAGCTGGCTCAAACTGGTCAGACGCATCCTCTAATTGTAGTAACGTTACGGTAACGTTACTGTACCGTTACTAAATTAGTGCATCAAACTTAACCAACGATCTAACTTAATATGCCTCGCCCCAACTGGAATGAAATAACGTTGCAACCATATTCGAATCGTATGCATTAAGTTAGCTAAGTTACCTCACTAGTTCTTCAATATTACATGTGATGTTAGCTAAATATGTAAGTTAGGCTTTTGCCCATTCCTCCTTTTTTGTGATGTACTAACGTTATTCCAAATTTAGTCTCTGCGGAAGCGAACTCGTAATTTCTGTCCTCAGTCCAAATACTTTTTTTTTTCTTTTCTTTTCTTTTTTTATTTTTTAGAAGAGAACACCTAGCAGTAAAATAGTCACATTCCGATTGCTCTCTCTTAAACAGTTGTCCGATTCGCATATTTCACGTTCCTGCATTTTTAGTGTGAAGAGGAATTCTCCATTGGTTATGTACCCTGTTCTCAAATCTTATTAGCACTTGATTATACGCACCCCATAGACTACACCCCTGCTTAATTAGATTGGTATGCAGTACAGTAAAGCTACTGTACATTAACTTATTGAGTGATGCCGTTGATTATCTTAGGCGAGGAACTGAGGAAGCCCCATACTGTGGTAGCAACGCTTGGATCTTAAAATAGTTTGAATACTGTTTTGATGTTATGGTATAGCTACTCACTTTATATTACACTGCGTGGAAGAGCTATGCTTATGTATAGTGCTCATGAATTCATTGTGCAGTGAATTATGGGTAACCAAGGTGTTGTGCCTTTGTATGTGGTAACTTACTTTAACACAGTTGGACCAGGCAATATATTATTATAGAATTTATATTCTAGAATTTGCAAAGCAGAACAGAGATGGTTGAGTACCGTTAAATAAAACCAATGGGTATCATTCAACTGAGGAAATGTAATAACTGGGCCCTATTTGTTGGTGATAGCGTTTCACATCATGGTGGAAGGATTGGAGTTTTTAAAAAAATATATATTTTTAAAGTGCACTTGTATGTGTACGTGATTTTTATTTGTTTGCTGGCCCAGGTCATCAACATGGGAAAACTGATTGAAGTTTTTTAGGAAACGTTTTAAGGAGGGCTAGTATGGTTCTGTTCTATTTGGTCTTGGAAAGGACATCCACTAGGTTAAGCAAAACGCTGTTTAGTACTATTGTCTTATGTCATGGCTATTTAAGTAAATATATAAATAAACACTGGTCCTGTGTTTTGGACCAGGACCGATACTTATTCTTTAAAATACTGATGATTCTTTGGCTAAATTAGTCATGCAGTTAAATTCACTGGCTGCATCGGACCAGCGGACATTGCAGCTGCCCAGGACCTGGCTTTAATATGTCTGATAATGATCTGCTGGGATAGAAGCAGGAACCATACCACAGTTTGATGGCAATTTGTTTGTTTTTGATTGGAACCAAAACTTGTCATTTCCTACCCCGTGATGGTAATGCAGTGACAGGATGTCAACACAGAATTTAGCGCAGTGGTCAGTGAGGGTTTATATAGTATGGAACCCATGGTTGGTAAAATGGCTGTAAATCATCAAGGGTCTGAGGTATCAAACGAGCCTCAAACCATCACTCTGCTGCCAGATATGCAGTAGATATGGATGGCTCACTTGAAGGATTGTTTCTCCTGACTCATTTTCCTATTGAACTCTATGGAAAAATACATAAGGAGAAACAACCCTTAAAGTTATCCATCCATTATCTACTGCACATCTGGCAGCAGAGTGATGGTTTTAGGCTCGTTTGAGACCCTTGATGACTTAGTTCATCTATTTGATGACTTAGTTCCATACTATTCCCATGTAATTTACAGCTTAATCTCTAATTGTCGATAAGGTGAAAAACATGAAATATCTTTTTTTTGTACTGTTTTTAATGAAATATATGTAAAATAGAATTTACAAATCACTGCTTTCTGTGCATTTTACATACTGTCAAAACTTTTTTGGAATTGGGGTTTGTAGTTTGGTAAAGCTTTAGAGTAGTTTCCCTGCACTGGCAAATAATTGAGTGAATAAAATCCTTTTATGTATTTATGTTGATAAAATAATACAATAATCAAATGAAGATTATTTTAAGTAGTGTACATAGGCTATAATTTAACACTGAATGAAAATAGCCATTGTAAACTTGCCTATCACAATATTGAGAATGCTGCAATCGTGGTTGTCTGTACACTGTTTAAAAAAACAAACAAATGTTGTCTTTTTATGAGATAAACAATGTAAAACATTTCACCATTTTTTTAAATTGATGGAGAAATGCTGTAAAATGACAGATTGTGAGTTAAAAAATGGATAGATCTTAATTTCACAGTAATTAACATAAATATGGGGAAAATGCAAAAACCCTTAAATCTGTTGTGGCCTCACATTTTAAAAAAATCATCTTAAACATTTAAATTCGTTATTAAATTATGTTAACCACATTCAAGTACTGAAAATTACTTTAATTCAAATTTAAGGTAGGCTAGTCTGTGTATGCTGGTTCATCCCAACCAGAATTGCGATCCCAGAATTTTAACAGGCTGTTCATTTTTCTTAATTAGGTGCTTTCCATGTTTAGAGGGATTATTTACCCTCTTAAACCAGTGAAAGCCTCATTATGTCAGAAATGGTTAGTTTCAGAGCTTTTTGAGAACAATATCAACATTATTTTGTTGTTTTGTCTGTCTGCTTGGTGTGAGTACAGATGTTGGGACGTGTAGAACAATTATTGGAGGGACATTGACTGGAGATAGCCAAAGCATGAACCCTTTTCCAAGGGAAGATGTGCTTATAATTTTCCTCATATAGGCTATAATTATGTTTAATATCTTATAAACCAACAGACTGGGTTTTATAGAAAGAGGCAAGCGCAGGCATATATCCAGAGGCAGAAGATTGGAGGATAAGAACACAGACTAAATAATCAGTGCACACATCTCGGAATGGAAATAAAAGAGAGCCTGAAATGGCTGTTTGTGGTGGTTTCCTTCGACCTGGCTAATGCTCGTTGGTTGAGATGAGTCGGTGGATAGGCATCTCCGACTTCTCCAGAATTTCAGATGTCTGGCTGCGTTGCACCATGTTTTATCTACAGAATGCAGTTGGTTGCATTAGTTTTAGCAGATGCTCAATGTGCAGGTCACTTATCCAGAGCGACCTGTACATCTTTTGTTTTTACATAGAATGCATTTGTACAGCTGGATATTTACTGAAGCCTGCAGCCTCTGGCTTACAAGTCCAGTTCCTTAGCCATTATACTACACTGCCCCCCACTGTGGTTACGAGCAGTTAGCTCATCTGGTGGGCCTGGCTGGTTGTAATTAAAATGGTGAAGCGATCTGATTGTTTGTTCCCTGCTTGTTGCTTTCCTGCAGTGTGGTGAAGGAGGAGATCTCAGATGATGCTGCCAAGCTGCCATGCTTCAACGGAAGAGTAGTATCCTGGGTAAGGCTGGCAATGAATGGAAACGGCCAACTGTGTGCTTCGGAATTACTGAATTATAGGAATTAATCTTCCCCAGTATGTTACCTAACTGGTCCTGTTCCTCTGCGGTCTAACATTACATTAAAGTGCATAGATGTTTGTCTCCCCTGTGTTTTATATGCAATTTGAACTGTCCTCATGCTTTTTCGTATTAAGATTTTTCACCTGTGTTTGGTTGAATTTTGTCGTGCATTTGATTGTGTTTGAGTGAGGATAGAATAATATATTTATCCCCAGAGTTGAAACTTTGTATCTAAAAAATGTTATCTTTATTAAAATGGACAAACAAACAAACAAAAAAAAAACTCTGCCGTAACAGGCAAGATTATAAGATGTCTAGGTGGACCACAATGTTGTTAACATTGAACAGTAAAAAATCTTTTTCAAAATGAAAAGCAAGAAATTAGAAGTAATAAATTGTAACTGGAATAAGAGTGGAGTTCAAACTTTCCACAGGGTGTGACTATTTCTCTTTTACTTTAACTCTCCACTTCTCCCTTGCTATCTTGTTCCCTCCTGACATCCCTCTTCCCCATTTTCTCTTTATCCATCTACCCCCCAGCTGGTCTCCTCAGACAGCCCAATCCCAGAGACCCCTGCCCCGGCCGAGGTACGAGCCGAACCTTCACCCCCTCCTCCGCCCCTCCCACCCCCTCCAGCAGAGAGGACAGGAGGCATCGGGGACTCCAGACCCCCCTCCTTCCAGTAAGTCTCTAGCTCCCTGTTCTCATGCCGTCTCCTCAAGAATCAGGTGATTATAACAACCATTATACTGGGTTTCACATTTCAACTCCAGTCAACAGTGAAAACCTGTTCAGTACTGAAATATTGAATACAGGGTGGATTCTTTCCACTACCATCCCTTTATCGTTAGTTATATTCAGGCATTTCATGAAACTTGCTTTGGAAATATGATTCACTCAAAAGTTCAGAAAAATGCAGCTTGTTTATAATTTTGAAAAAATTAAATCTCTGCGTTTTTATGATTGGAGTTCAACCTGGAGATTATGAACCTGGAGTTCAAAAATCCAAATGATTAAAATCCTAATTCGCAAATACAATTTATTTTTTAAACCTTTTTTTTTTTACAAAACCCTCCAATGAACCTTTATAAGTTGTTCTGGATAAACGCTCTTGGTAAATTCCTGAATGTCAAGTAGTGTATGTTTAATAAGGGATCAGAGGAACTCTGTCTAGTCGCTCAGTCTAACCCTATGACAGAGGGAGAAGCAGTGTGATTTCCACCTTGCTGGTAGACGTAATGCATGGTTTCATCTGATGCTTGTATTTAAGATTCCGTCAGTGCTTTTTGATTTGTCCCTAACAAATAAACAAATTGTTTAAATGAGATAAAGAAGTAGATTTAATCCTGTAGTAATGCATTCAGAGCACAGTCTAAGGCCCCCCTCTCCTCCATTCATGCAGCCCCAATGCATCCGGCAGTGTGGAGACCCTGGACGACCGCACAGAGACGGAGTCTGTGGTGTCTGTCAGGAGGGAGAGAGAGAGGCCCCGCCGGAGGGAGAGCCTGGAGCAGCATGGTGAGGAGACTCACATTCTGGAACATTCTGAAGCTTTCTTTAACATTCTGGAATCTACTTACTTTTCCTTATGTCAGACCCAGGGCTGGACATTTTACCTGATGTTTTACCCCAGGGCTCCAACTCAGGCTGGGTCTGAGAACAAGTGCAACATGTTTACAGATGCTTCTTATAGAGATCATCACTCTCAGTGCCCTCTGGGTGATTATCACTGGAGCTAAGGATATAATGTAATGAAAAGGGGAAGGATGACCACATACTAAATTTATTATCCTTTAGTCAACCACCATTTAGCTACTACTCTGTTACTAACCAGCAGAAAGGGCTCTTGGCACTAGAGCCTGTGGGAAAGAACAGTGTGAGTTTGATGCATCAGGGATTATAGATTTAAGTGACTTCAGTTACTAACAATGAAAGGAGAAATAAAATCCCAAGTATAGTATTTCTCGCTGAACTCTTAATCAACCCGATGTCTCTAGCTTTACCAGGTCAGTCTTTCTCCTCTGTATTATGATACATTGCACCTGTAACCTATTTTAGGTGAGCTTTGCTCTTTATCAGTTACTAACAAACAGAAACGACCTTCCCACCGACGCCAGTTAGAAGGATCAGTGCGACCTTGTTGTATAGCCTTCAGATGTATACTCTCTGGCAATGCCCCAATCCCTCCACAGTTCACCGTTCTGTTCTCTGCATTTTCCATCAATTCCTCAGGGCCTCGAGTTAACGGACAGAGCAGACTAGAGCGCCACCTAGCGGGCTACGAAAGTGCCTCCACCATCATGAGCAGTGAGCTGGACACCACCAGCTTCTGTGATTCCGACGAGGACGACACCATGAGCAGGTCAGTGCTGGGACAGGGCTGGGCTCAAGCTTTCTTTGTCCTTTTCCGGATGCTCTGACCTGAAGAGAGGGGGAAATCCACAGCTGGTGTTTTTTCCCGGACGCAGTGCATGCGGGCCTAAACGGCGAATGTGCGTAACTGACTGACTGACTGGCTGGTTGGTTAACTGGTTGGCTGCCTGATCCCCGATGTTGAAAGCGCATGCGTAAATTTTGAGGAATTAAGGTAAAAAGTTTGCTCCCCGTCCCCTTTTACTAGTACAAGTTGTAGCACCCAAAAATCATGAATGACCGACTGTGGATATGTTTAAATATACAATTGGCTGTAATGTATAATCTTTCTTGTAGTCGTTATTGCCCAGTCAATATTGTTTCACCAGCGGGAGGGGGACTTTGGTATTGAAATTTTACTCTCAACTTTTTACTTCAGGGAAGTTAGGCCAGATAGCTACACTCTCCAGAGGAAGACATCGCCCATGTTTTAAACTCAATCAATGTCAGAGGAGCAACAACTAACTAAACGTAAGCCAAGTTCAAAAGCAGATTATTTTTGGACTGTGGTCCCGGCAAATACGCGACCTGTTGAGTGACGAATAAATAAATAAACAGCAATGCAAAGCGTTTAGCCTCCTGTTCGTCGAATGGTACATCGACAAGTTTTCTGCACAAAGGTACAAACAAGTCCAAGATAACGTCTGGGCTAACTGTTAATGCTGATATAAAGTTGAAGTCGGACGTTTACATACACTTAGGTTGAAGTCATTAAAACTAATTTTTAACCACTCCATAGATTTCATGATCGCAAACTATAGTGTTGGCAAGTCAGTTAGGACATCTACTTTGTGCATGACACAAGTAATTTTTCCAACAATTGTTTACAGACAGATTATTTCACTTTTAATTCACTATATCACAATTCCAGTGGGTCAGAAGCTTACATACACTAAGTTGACTGTGCCTTTAAACAGTTTGGAAAATTCCAGAAAATTATGTCATGGATTTAGAAACTTCTGAGGCTAATTGACTTTATATGAGTCAGTTGGAGGTGTACCTGTGTATGGATTTTAAGGTCTACCTCAGTGCCTCTTTGCTTGACATCATAGGAAAATCAAAAGAAATCAGCCAAGACCTCAGAAAGAAAATTGTGGACCTCCACAAGTCTGGTTCATCCTTGGGAGCAATTTTCAAATGTCTGAAGGTACCATGTTCGTCTGTACAAACAATAGTACGCAAGTATAAACACCATGGGACCATGCAGCCTTCATACTGCTCAGGAAGGAGATGCGTTCTGTCTCCTAGAGGTGAACGTGCTTTGGTGCGAAAAGTGCAAATCAATCCCAGAACCACAGCAAAGGACCTTGTGAAGATGCTGGAGGGAACAGGTACAAAAGTATATATCCACAGTAAAACGAGTCCTATATCAACATAACCTGAAAGGCTGCTCAGCAAGAAGCCACTACTACAAAACCGCCATAAAAAACGCCAGACTACAGTTTGCAACTGCATATGGGGACAAAGATCTTACTTTTTGGAGAAATATCCTCTGGTCTGATGAAACAAATATTGTTTGGCCATAATGACCATCGTTGTGTTTGGAGGAAAATGGTGAGGCTTGCAAGCCGAAGAACACCATCCCAACCGTGAAGCACGGGGGTGGCAGCATCATGTTGTGGGGGTGCTTTGCTGCAGGAGGGACTGGTGCACTTCATAAAATAGATGGCATCATGAGGAAGGAAAATTATGTGGATATATTGAAGCAATGTCTCAAGACATCAGCCAGGAAGTTAAAGCTTGGTCGCAAATGGCTCTTCCAAATGGACAATGACCCAAAGCATACTTCCAGAGTTGTGGCAAAATGGCTTAAGGACAACAAAGTCAAGGTATTGGCGTGGCCATCACAAAGTCCTGACCTCAATCCAATCGAAAATTTGTGGGCAGAACTGAAAAAGCGTGTGCGAGCAAGGAGGCCAACAAACCTGACTCAGTTACACCAGTTCTGTCAGGAGGAATGGGCCAAAATTCCAGCAACTTATTGTGAGAAGCTTGTGGAAGGCTACCCGAAATTTAAAGGCAATGCTACCAAATACTAACAGAGTGTATGTAAACCTTTGACCCACTGGGAATGTGATGAAAGCTGAAATAAATCATTCTCTCTACATTTCACATTCTTAAAATAAAGTTGTGATCCTAACTGACCTAAGACAGGGAATGTTTACTAGGATTAAATGTCAGGAATTGTGAAAAACTGAATTTAAATGGATTTGGCTAAGGTGTATGTAAACTTCCAACTTCAACGGTATGAACTGGAGCGAACTGGAGCTGCAGAGTGGTAACGTCCTAATAGTGCTCATCATTCTAATTAAATTACATCTGCTTCCCCTCCTCGCTCGCTTCCGCTCACATACTCTGATACACACACCTTTGAGAATCGGATGCACTCCGTCGCCCCGGTATACAGGCCACCCTGCATGCTTCAGAACAATATCCACTGTGCCTTGTCAAATGTTCCCCACTGGCTGCATGCAGGTGTCCGGGCTGAGCTAGGCTTGCCTAGTCTTGTTTACTGAATGAAATCAAAAATTCTGGAATGGAGGAGAAAAGATGTGTTTAGACCTTTATTAAATTAGCATATCCAATAATATACAGATGTTAAGCAAGAACTGCAAATGCGTTTGGCCAACATAGCCTTCATGAGGGCATATTCCAGGTGTTATTTTGAGTGAAATAAGTGTTATTACTTTTAAATAAGTTTTACAGTATGATTTTGCCCTTCAGGTAATAATTAGAATTGTTTACAAGTAAAAAAATGTACCTATAATCGCTAAAAAATAGGCTAGATTGAAGCCTATCATAAGAAGTCCAGTTATGGTGCAAGTACAGACTACTTGGTGGTCTGAGGCAGTAGGGCGGAACTGGGATGGTTCTAATTGAAGGTGAAACACCTGTGTTGAATGACAAATCGACCTGCTATCCCCCAGGTTCAGCGGCTCCACAGAGCAGAGCACCGCTTCCCGGCTGCTGAAGAGGCACCGTAGACGCAGAAAACAGCGCCCTCCCAGGCTGGAGAGGGTAATGCAGCACACACGCACACGGCTGTGCACCGCTTAGTTTAAAGGAGTTTCTGGGGGGTTTGGATATTTTTACACACAGTTCTAGTGTGTGTGTTTTTTATTGGCCCTGATAGTTTTATGTGCTATGAATGAAGGGTATATTACATATTTACAAAAGTTTCTGATGACTAGCTGGCTTTATAATGACTTGTATGCAGGGTTTGTGGTCTGGAAAATGCACTTCAAGTAACTCCAAAGGAGCTTGAAGAGCAATGCTATGTTTCCAGGCTGTACATATCAACAGAATTGATTTGGGGGGTGGGGGGGTTCTCTGTGGAGCTGTAAAAGTTACTCTGGTGGGAGGTTGTTTAATTGATTTTTATCCTTTGAATGCTTGGTGTGCTTAGTCCTATGTTTTATCAGTCTTTTGATAGTTGCATCTCATGGTCATTTTGACAACATAATCATCCAAGTGAGGGTAAATAAAATGGGTAAAGATCAAACGATTTGTCCACTGTTGAATTTTGTATGCATTGTCACTGATCAATTTAAAAATAATTTTTTGATTGCGGTTTGGTGTGCTTTCTGATGCCTGCTTGTGCTTTCAAGCAGGCATCTTCCTTCAGCAGTGTGACCGACTCCACCATGTCCCTCAACATCATCACCATTACCCTGAACATGGGTGAGTGCTGGTTCTCTATCTCTCTCTCTCTCTCTCTCTCTCTCTCGCTCTCTCGCTCTCTCTCGCGCTCACTTACTTGTCCTGGCCGACTTTCACTCTTCACTTTCTGTCTGTCTCTCCAGAGAAGTACAACTTCCTAGGCATCAGCATCGTGGGACAGAGCAATGAGAGGGGGGACGGGGGTATCTATATCGGCTCCATCATGAAAGGCGGGGCGGTGGCAGCTGACGGACGGATAGAACCTGGAGACATGCTGCTGCAGGTGAGCGGGGCGCGTGGTCATGTTGCTGATGGTGTGGAAGGGTGTGGTCACTCTTGAATAGGGAGAAACTTTGATCTCCCCGTCTCCCTTTCCCTCGCCCCCAGGTGAATGATATCAACTTTGAGAACATGAGCAACGATGATGCCGTGAGGGTATTGAGAGAGATCGTACATAAACCAGGGTGAGTCTCACTGCCCCCTTCAGGCCTTATTTTAAATAATGAAACTGACGAAGAATAATGATAAAATAATGAAGTGAAATGAAGAGAGTACAGTTCCAGTGCATGTATTTCCAGTGGCCGGTGGGTACAGGTTGTCAGCCGAATGCACGTTTCAGCCCGTCTGTCCGTCCGTCCTTCCGTCCGCTTGTCTGTCTTGTCTGTCTGCTGCATGTTCTTTGTGTCGGAACTATGACTAGGGATGGGGGAAAAAACACGCAAAAATATATTTTGTTACGAAATGCCTCGAAAATAATTGTATCTGTAAAATAGATTTTGATTTTAACAATACAATAAAAATGTCTGAAATACACATATTTAAACCATACAGAAAAAGGCGAACGACCTGTTTAACATGAAAGGAATGAAGTGCAATGCAAACTATTACCCTCTACCCTTAACATATGAAATACAAACGTGCAGACATGTACAGTATATGAGACATTCGTGTACTGCCTTTCCTTGACTGTGACTCCTCTCCATCTCTTAGACCCATCATCCTCACGGTTGCCAAGTGCTGGGACCCCTCCCCACAGGGCTACTTCACTCTCCCGCGAAGTGAGTTGCATCCGTGACCCTTTTTTTCATTGGTTTTCCTGTTTAAGCAGGAAGTACTCATTGATGGAAAAACTGAGATTAAGTTTCATCAAACTATTTTACTATGAAGTCACATTGAAATTAAAACATCTTGTACAAGCGAGACCTAGCATAACAAGAAATGCTAGTGCACGCACATCCAATCAATTGAGGCAGGTGCAGGACAGAATAATAACGTGTGCAGTTAATACTGCACACCGCATTAGTACCTCCCAAAGAACCAAGAATTTACTTAAAAATTCACCACAAAATGACCAGTGATTTGACCCGTGCTGCTGAGGAAGACTCAGCACGGGTTGAAACGTTGGCCATGTTTTGGTGCATTCCTTGGTTTATTTGGGAGCTGCTGATACGATGTGCATACTCTGTTCCCTTTGCTTACACATGAGATACGTAGCCACTGTGGAGAAAGGGCAATGACGCAGCTGCTGGAATTACAGAAAAATATAAAATCATCCACAGTTGGATGCTGCAACAAACAATGATCATATATATCAGTAATATATCAGCCAGAGTATGAGGGCTTGGGTATGTCATTTACAAATCAGTATTTAATGATTAATCAGAAAATGCTTAATTTTCTTCTTTATTACTGTTCCTTACATACAGATAGGTCACGTTTGATAGAAAACCAGCAGCTTAAATTATTGGATGATTATGTGCGTTACCATAAATGTCAACGTAGAACAAGGTATTTAAATTCTACTGTTGTGTTCAAATGCGACTACAATGTGTGCTTTGAGAGCTTGATATGGGAGTGACAGTCACACGGATGGTACTGATAACAGTTGTGCCGTAATTTCTCCACCACCCCACCACCTCTACCCTTCTCTTACATTCTGTCCTTCTCATTTCTTTTTTGCCCCATCCTTCCACTCTTTCTCCACCTTTCTCCATTCTCTCACTGCCCCTCTCCTCCCATCACAATTCCTGTCCAACATCCCCCATCCTCCATCTCCCATCTCCCCCGCTCTCTCAGATGAGCCCATCCGGCCGATAGACCCCGCACTGTGGGTCAGCCACTCGGTGGCCCTAACGGGTGTGTACCCCCCCTACCCCGGCAGCTCCTCCATCAGCACTGTCACCTCCGGCTCGTCCGTCACAGAAACCGAGCGTGAGTCTCCGTCTTTCTGCTTTTTACACATTTTGGCTTTCAGCACAGCCCTTTTCTTATATATAAATGACTGTGTATGTCCAAGTCCCTCTAATGTGGAATGAACAAGTAGCTACCACGTTCATGTGCATTCGGGAGAGTGTAGACATCCACTGTTCTCCGAAACGTGTGGTGTGGCCAACCTGCTTCTTTCCACGCTGCAGCCCACAGCTAAGCTCGCGTAGAGTTGGAGGAGGTCCTATTATATGCAGGGTACACGAGAGAGCAATGAAACGTGGACCGCTAACTAACTGAACCCTCCCGTACCCTGGGCGACACGATCGCCAATTGTGCCCTGTGGAGCTACCGGCCACAGTTGGAACTGGCATGGTCCGGATTCAATCCGAGACCAATTTTTGTTTAGTACCAATTTTTGGGCTAGGTATATGACCAATTTTGACTATGTTTACTAATGTAATTTATCAGCCAAGCTCTTGTCTATGGGAACTCAGCAGTTAAGCATTGATATTGCTATATGAGTGTACAATAATACATCTTTTATTATTTATTTAAAAAAACGGTTATTTTATTTAATTGGTTATCTCACAGTTAATTAATTAATTCAGTCATCTATGTATGTATAGGCCATGCTAGTCCTCCAGTTTTAATTAGCCTTCAAGCTAATGAGCGCTTCCTCCAAATCCTACAAAGAACAAAGAGGCAAGGGTTACAGAATTAGCTCACAATGTTGGGTGATTTTATAGATGGACAATCCAATCAGCTTCAGCCTCAAATTCACCATAAATTCAGCAAAGTACAGAAACTGGTCAAACTCATCCTGTCACTGTCCATCTCAGCTGTATGGTCTGAGAGGTCACTTCCAGATGTCTCAAAACCTGGCTGCAGGACACAGCGAATGTGTGTGTCTCTCCCCCAATTCTGCAATCGCTCTTACCCCCTTTGCTCTCTCTCTCTCTCTCTTTCTCTCTGTAGGCTTTGATGACTTTAACCTTTCGCTGCACTCAGACATGGCGTCTGTGGCCAAAGCCATGGCGTCTCCAGAGTCTGGCCTGGAGGTCAGAGACAGGATGTGGCTGAAAATCACCATTCCCAATGCCTTTCTTGGTGAGAGAAGGGGAAATACTGGTATAGACAGAATGCATAAAGCAGGGATCTCAAACTTAAGGCCTGGGTCTCTAAACTATACGCCTCTGTGCCCCCTTTGTTTGTGTGTGTGTGTGTGTGTGTGCGTGTGCGTGTGCGTGTGCGCATGTGCTTGGGTGTGTGTGTGTGTGTGCGTGCGTGCGTGCGTGCGTGCGTGCGTGCGTGCGTGCGCGCGCGTGTGTTTGGGTGTGTGTGGGTATTTTTGTCCATGTGTCCAGGCTCGGATGTGGTGGAATGGCTGTACCATCACATCGAGGGTTTCCAGGACAGGCGGGAGGCGCGAAAGTACGCCAGCAACCTTCTGAAAGCCGGCTTCATCCGCCATACCGTCAACAAGATAACCTTCTCCGAACAGTGTTACTACATCTTTGGGGACTTCAGCGACTGTGAGAACTGTGAGTGGCAGAACAGGGTAGCAGGAGATCTATTGCGTGGGGCACCAAGCGCTTAAATGCCCCTGAACAGCACCCTCTTTTGCCTTTGTGACATTGATCACATGGCATTTAGAACTGTAGCTTCATTCAGAACAGCTGTCTGTTGAGATCGATGTGACGTTTATTATCATGCTTTGTAAATGGGTATAAATGGATAGGTGGTTTGGGGGTTTTGTTATTGTGTGCAGAGGCAGTTTTTTGTTGCTCTCTTCAGCACTGTGCTGGTTACAAAAATCTGATGATGTCATTGTTCCCCACCTCTTCCTGCTACGACTGCTCTCTTCCTCCTCTCTGCTCTCAAGACATCGCCAACCTCTCCCTAAACGATAATGACGGATCAAGCGGAGCGTCTGACCAGGACACTTTGGCCCCCCTGCCGCTCCCAGGAGCAACACCCTGGCCCATGATGCATGCCTTCCCCTATCAGTACCCCCACCCTTACACCACCCAGCCACCTCCCTACCACGAGCTCTCCAGCTATAGCTATGCTCCAGGGAGTACGGGTAGCCAGCACAGCGAAGGTGTGTTTTATGTTCATCATCTATACCATCATTCATCTGTACCAA
Source organism: Synaphobranchus kaupii (assembly GCA_029718625.1). Classification (NCBI taxonomy): domain Eukaryota; kingdom Metazoa; phylum Chordata; class Actinopteri; order Anguilliformes; family Synaphobranchidae; genus Synaphobranchus; species Synaphobranchus kaupii. The sequence goes on along the minus strand of CM056389.1, from coordinate 32,300,892 downwards.
TTGCAGTCTGATTGGTGTTCATAGCTATACATTACAATCACTGAGCAGATCAATCATTACAATCAGCATTACAATCACATGGTAGTCTGTTTGGTGTTAATATCTATCCTCACGGCTGTCTGATTGGTGTTTGTATGTTTCCCAGCTGCAGTCTGATTGGTGTTCAGATCTGTCCCAGCTGCAGTCTGATCTGTGTCTTTCTGTCTTAGGGAGTCGGAGCAGTGGGTCAACGCGGAGTGAGGGAGAGAGACGGAGAGGGAGTAAAGGAGGCGGTGGCAGCACAGGAGGAGCCAGGGAGGAGAAATCTCCGGTGGGGGGGGGAGGGGCCGACTCCCGTTCGGGAAGCGGCAGCGAATCAGAGTACTCCACCCGCAGCAGCCTGAGGCGGGACCACGGCTCAGCCACGCCCAGTGAGCACAGCCACCTCAGCCAACGGTCCCACCACCGAGTCCCGCCCCCTCACCTGCCCTACCCACATCCTCCTGGCATGCCCCTCCCCTACAACCCCATGATGCTTATGATGGTTCCTCAGCACATGCATCCGCACCCCCACCCTCATCCCGGTCTGGGACCCCCTCACTCCCAGCCTCCCACCCTGCTCCCCTCCTCCACTCCAGGAGGACCCCCTGGTGCGCCCCCAACTCGTGACCTGGGCTCTGTACCTCCTGAGCTGACCGCCTCCCGCCAGTCTTTCCACCTGGCCATGGGGAACCCCAGCGAGTTCTTTGTGGATGTCATGTAGCCAAAACGTGGTAACTGTTCACGTCTCCTCCATTGCAGAGCGTGTAGAGTAGACTGTACCTTCATTTTGTTTTTTATTAGAGCAATCATGTGATTATTTGTGATTGAATCAGGATTTCCAGGCCCTTAACATCTCTGGGGGCCACTCGTATTTAGCTTCATTGGTGAACTTTCTCTACTGCCACCGGCTGTCGAGTACAAAAGCTTTTGATGTGTGTGCTTACCCACATTGTCTGGTTGAGACATTTAGGGTCTGAAATTGGTATTACATGAAAAATCTGGAAAAAATCACATATGTTAGAGGACCTTGAACAAGGACAAAGTTTACTATTAAAAACTAGCCTCTGCTTTCTTATTTCCTTTCAGTTGCCTTTTTTGTGTTGAATCCACCCTTTTTGTGACTGGCAATTTCAGTTGGTACCACATTCTTCTTTTTGCTCTCCTTGTGTCTTTACAATAACCGAAAATATGAAACCTAACCAATGTCGTAACCTCTTACCTCATGGATTCCTCCAGGACTAACATGCAGAGAAGCAACTGTGCTGACAGCAGCTGAGCATTTGGGCCTGGCGCTATATTTCCCTGCTCAGGTTTCATGACCTAACTGCAACAGAACCATATGGAGAAGCGTGCAGCTTGGAAGCTTCAGAAAGGTGACCTACACAAAACCCAACTGCAAACATTTTTTTGACTGCTGTCCAAAACCAGTTTAATTATGGGTATTTCCCCATCTATCTTATATAACAGTGTCTTGGTGACATGTGCACATTTGTATTTTATTTGCATAATGGTCACAATGACAGTACATACAGTTGTGAATCCTTGGTTGGGAAACTGGTTCACAGGGCTTCAGTGGTGGACACTAATGTTGATCAGCTAGCTGATTGACACAAACATGTCAAAAGCAAGCAACCAAAATTGTTAATGTAATTGTAGGGGTGTGGATGATGTGAAATACTTTAGGACAGGGTTGTCCAAACATGGTTCTAGAGAACAAACTGGGATTGGTTTTTGCTCCACTTTTTTCAGGTTGTTGTCTTTAGACTCATCTTAACTGAGTGCTACCTTGGCTATTACCATTTTATTTTTCTTTGGTAGATGCCATTTTCATTAACCAGGTATCTGGCATGTACATTTCAGCATTTAGGTGTGATTGCCTCTCTGTCACTCAATCAACCTAGCACATCTAACTTCTTTATAGTGTAACATCTACAGACTTGCATCATCTTATTTACCGGAGAACCTATCCGACTGATTAACAAGTCTTTAAATAAACATGCTATGATAAATTTAACAGGTTCTCAGTCTTGTATAAATGCATTTTTGGTTTGAATGAAAACAGCCAGTCAAAGTTGATTTCCAGGTCCAAGTTTGGAAAGCCCTGCCTGCCTTTAATGAGGTTCTGTTTTGAATTCAAATGTTTTAAAACAATTCTGAATGGGGGAATTGGGGGATAGTAGAGTGTCATTTATACATTAAGATCATTTCTACATTTTTGTACACTGAACAAACACACTGCCTTTTTATGTTAAAGTGTAATGTTAAATTCCAAGGCACTGATTTGACCCAGGTGAAGTGAATGAATGATTTTTTTGACTGATTTAGAATGTGTAAAATTGTGCTTTTGGGCACTAAATACCAGCAGATCAGAACAGTATGCTTGTTGTTCTTCTTTTTATGAAGTTGGGGTGTTGTGGTGTCATTTCTGTCATGTGGACAAGATTAATGGTTCAGCTAGGCTATTCAGGTACTGATTCCTCAAAAACAAAATCTGAAATGGCAAGATTGTTGTTTGGAAAAAAAAAAAAAAAGGTAATCCAGTAATTTGTGCTTTGATGGATGTACTTAGCCTTCTGAATCCTCGTTGGGATGCTCAAAGCATTTTCTACCCTCTGTGGATGTAAGACACGTTATGAATCCTTATTTACTTTGTGCTTGGAAAGTCCAACACTTTCTCTGAGGGTGAAAGTGGAAGTACCTTTTTGTAGAATGATTCTGATGAATTTCAGGCTCTTTATTTATGCATATTAAAGTTAGCTTTTTCTGTACATGTATCTTCATAGGACAAATCCACCTGTCCTAAATGAATGAGGGCTAAATATTTCTGTCTGTATTGGAAAAGTGCATATTTATCACTTGGGGTGGAGTGGGGGCATGATCAATGACACAAAATGGTTCAGGTCACAAAAAGAGACTTGGAAATAAATGCAAAAAACATCAAACCAAAAACACTCGGCATGGGACAAGGTGGACAAGGGTGAGAAGCCCTTAATCTTCCTTCATGGAGTGTGACTGAAAAATAAACCTCACAATATAATTCAGTTATATCCTCCCGCACCGTTATAAATGTTGTTCCGGAGCTGTAATGTGAAACTAGTACAAACATTGACTGCTTTGGTAATTTTAGCATATTTCTCTGGTAATGGGAAGTGCATTGTTTGTATACTAGGGCTGCATCAATTATTCTAACGAACTGATTTAATCGATTACAAATAATTATTTAAATTTTGACATGATGAATTGCTATAAAAAGTTAAGACCCTAATTATTTCCCTAAAGAATCTGCCATTGATTGAGTGCTGGTGATTGCATTGGGGATATGATTGTAATATCATGGCTTTTGCAGCTCTGGACTTAATTATTTTAATGTTGTGCAGGTGGATGGTCGTCTAATAGCGTATACTTCATAAAAGCCGATCTAAGAAATTGTGAGACTGGAATAGTAGTCCAAGAGTATTGTTCAGATCCATTACCATGTCAAATTATTCAGTGTTGTTGAAAAAGACAAATGTTTTCATAGATTATTCGAAAAAGGATTGATGGAATAATCGATAACAATATAATCAAGTTTATACTCAGGAGCAGTGGTGTGTGGTGCAGATGAGGGCAGCCCGTGCCCAACATGAGAGCAGGGCGAGCAGCCATAGTTTAACTTAAAATGTTAACTTAAAAAGTGAAACTATGGGCTGCTGGGTGACGCATCCAGTTAAGGCACTGTTATAGTGCGTGGATGGCTCCAAGTTCCAGGATCGAATCCCGCTTGCGTCGCTACTACATTGAGAGTGGGTGTGGCTGCCACGGTGATATGAAACATGTCACTCGACTTTTCTGTGACCGTAAACTGATATCTAGACTATTATTGTGTAATTGTCACATTTTAAAAGCATATTATTATATGGTGGAGAGGGCAACTTACCATCAAAAGTTGATTTTAGGGTGAAGTTCCCTTTTAAGAATGATTAAAAGGGGGAAAAAATATCCACTAGCTTCTTGGGAGGCATGCTGTATAAACAATATGTTTATATTTGTTGTAACTGAGCAGTCAATATATTGCTCACTGATTATTATGGAATGTCATACTATAGTAAATTAGTTCTGAAGGGCTCTGTAAAACCGTAGGCTTCTTGTATGGTTGCACTTGTGTTGGAAACTTCCAGTTCTATTGTGGCAGGTCAGGACCTCAAATGTTGCTCACTTGTAACCAGTTTCTCACCAATACTGTGTGCACCTGAGGATTTGGAAGTGAGGTAAAGGGGGAGGGAAAAGGGAGGGGGGTCCAAATACGGTACTTTTGGGATTGCAGAGGAGGTGCCAAGGGCATGAGGGCGGGGGTTGCTTTTGAATATACCGCTGTAATACACACCCCGGGCCTCTTTTATATTTTTGAAATTCTTATTTTATATATAAATATATATAATCACAAAGATAAAGGTGCTAAATGAAGAGAATTGTGTCCATGTTTCAAAGTACTATATGGTACTGCTGCCTTGTGAATTATTTTTTTCCCAAAATTTGTTTTGCCACTTTTTCAGCATTTGAAATAAATTTGTATGAGACATAAACATGCGTTTGAGTTTCCTTTTGACTTTGTTTTGCAGAACAGTGACACAATTTCTTGTTGTTTTGTCTCTGTACTCCAGCAGATAAGATTTGAAATGGAACAGTGACTATGAGGTTCTGTCAGTATCAACACTTACACATTCTACCTGCATTAACACTTCTACTGTGTTAACTCTGCCCTTAAAAGCCAGCCTGTAGCAATGGGGGATTTGTTATTAAAGGACTTCCTCAATTTCATCCAGCAGTCAGGGCTGTTTAAATTGCGTGAGTCCTGTTTACTATAGGAGTGAGACTTGCATAACAATATAAAGAAAGGGTGGATTATTTTGGTCCGTTCAGGCCTCTGCGTGCACAGTTAATTTTTTTTAAAGATATTATAATGTGTGCTTGTGTGCTCTGAAAAGTGCATAATACATTAAATGTATTTTCAGTATTGTGATTATTATATTACAGACACTTAACTCCCTGACACTTTTTTCCCTCCATTTTCTCACAAATTTGGCATTTCAAATTGTATTTATCACCACTCATTGTTGCAACCTCAGCGATCAATTCAGAAGAGCACAGACAAGCATGTAATCAATTCAGAAGAGCACAGACAAGTATGTACTGTCCCTTCATGTGCAGCTTCACAGGTGGACGTACAGGCACCCGATCGACCAGCTGGGGTCGCTGGCGCACAATGAGGTGTGATCATCCTGGCCTACTGAAACACTCCCACCCCTGGATGACACGAGCTAATTGTCTGTTTCTCTGTGGGGCTGCTGTCTATAGTCAGCATTGGCACAGTCCAGATTCAATACCAGGCTGTAGAGCCCATCCATGCGCTAGACTAGTACAATGCCTGAACAGGAGATGCCCAAAAGCCCTGATATTAATCTTTTATGTTTCCTGTCAGAACCCCAGTCAGTGACACAAATGGTTGCCTTGGAAACAGTGGCATGGAGTGTGTGTGGGTGACGGCACAGTGGATGCAGTCCTGTAAACGACAGGTGGGGGGGTGGGGTTTAGGGGTACAGACACACATCACCAACTGAGTCCTGCAGTGGGCAAACAGAATTTGGGAGGGTTCTGGGTTTTACTCAGTGCAGTTATCCAGCTAACTCACTAACTCTGCTTTGTGAAATACCCCCCTGCTCTACCCAATCTCTGTCCATCTCTACAGTGGGGTGCAAAAAATTTGGGCACCCCTGGTCAAAATGCCTTTTACAATTAATCTATGTGAACAGAAGCTAACCTGACCTCTAAATGGTACAAAGTTAAACATGACACATTTCTTCAAATTTTAAAGCAAGATTACTTTTTCGTTAAATTTTTTTACAAATTTAAATTTTAAGTTTGGGAACTCTCTGGCAACTATAACAGCTTGCAAACGCTCCCTGTAGCCAGCTAAGTCTTTCAATTCTTGCATTTGGAATTCTTCCCCATTCTTCCTGGCATAATACCTCTAGCTCAGAAATATTCTTCGGCCTCCTTGCATGCATGGCATGTTTAAGATCTCTGCACAGATTTTCAATAATATTCAAGTATGGGGACTGTGGTGGCCATTCCAAAACCTACATCCGTCTTTCCTGGAGGTACTTCATGGTTGATTTCAAGGTATGCTTTGGATCATTGTCTTGCTGGAATACCCAACCTCTCTTCAACTTCAATGTCTGGACTGACCTTCAAACATTAGCCTCCAGAATTTCTTGATATTTGGTGGAATCCATTCTTCCTTCCACCCGCACAATATTTCTTTTGCATATACTTCAGATGCCTTAAGGCTTCTTTCTTGCAACTCTGCCATGTAGGTCTTTGTTGTTTAAAGTATGTTGTATTGTTGTCCTGCTACTCTTTTTTGCAGCTATTTTGCAGTGATGTGTGGGTTCTTCTGAGCATTTCTCACCAGGTCTCGGGCCATTTGATCTGAAATTGTTCTTGGTCTTCCAGATCTTCCATTTTCTGATACTGTTTCTGACAGTAGAAATAGGTAGTTGAAACTTTTTTTTTTGCCTTCTCTTTGTTGGTGGAAGTGAACTATCTTGATTCTGACATCCTTGGGCAACTGTTTAGAGGAACCCATAGTTAACACCAGACAGAACAGCCACTGCAGTCGGATGCTTTAGAAGGCGAGGAGTGCGTCCCAATAGTCGAAAAATGCCACCTTTCCTCCTCCACTACTACTCCTCTACTCCGTGGCCTGGAAACAGATCTTTGTGTTTTAATCTAATGTCGCTGATTACATCTTAATTACGTATTAATGCTTACATAATGTCTCAACGCAAACCGCAATGTCATGTACATTGGATACTGTACATGCAAATACTTGTACTCAAAACGTTCAGGTAGTTTTGCATATTTTCAGGTAGGAGAGGAGTGGTAGTCAGGGAGTGGAGAAAGGGAGGTGGGGAGTGAAGAATATTGGGATGCAGCCATGGAGTTACTTCAGAATAGTTAGTTCAGCCCTGGAATTATATTCACCTGACCCACTGAAGCCCTGATGAGTAAATTGCCTGGGCCTTAGTAATCCTTTTAAAAAGTAACAAAGAATCCAAAAGGGTTCCCAAACTTTTGCATAGGGCCTTTTTCCTTTTATTTTGAAACAAAAAATAAAGTAATCTTACTTTCAAATTTTGAGAAATGTCATGTTTAACTTTGTACAATTTAGAGGTCAGGTTAGCTTCTGTTCACTTAGATATTAATTGTATAAGGCATTTTGACCAGGGGTGCCCAAACCTTTGTACCCCACTGTATACTGCCAACCTATGAGTGACAGTCCAGTTATCAGAGTTCTTCTGGAAGACCGGTACACAGCCAATGTGCCTGTACCTTGGAGCTCCAGCAAGGTGTAACATGGCACCATTTAGCTGAGCCCAGTGTTTCCATGTCTGGCTTTCCAGCAAAATTGGGCTACTTTCAAAATTCAGTCTCAGGTAAAAATGAAAATTGACATTGCATTTTTTTTGTGACACTTTTGCCCCATCTGCAAATGTCACTGTTCCCAGTTGACATTTGTTACTTGTAATGACACAGGATAACTTCTAATATAAGCAAATGAGGTTGGTAGGTTGTCATGTCACAGTTCAGAACATTTGAACTAAATGGTTTAATGTCTTATAAATGCAGCTCCAACTGAGGATTAGGGAAGTAGCTCATATCTATGAGATAAATGTAAATGGAGCTGGGTTGTTGGCCAGTTCATAACTGCTTTACTAAATTATTAATACAATGTTAACAGCTTACTTTTTTGATAGCAACTAGGTCCAATGGGATTTCTGAAAAGCAGTATATGGCCTAGTCAATTAAGTATTAAATGAATGTTGTATATGGTAATATTTAATGTACAAAAAAAAGTGATAATCAAGCCCTTTGTTACATCATTTGCCATAGAAACTAATTAATTTGAAGCACACTTAAAATTTGTTAGATACTTTGGGCTAGTTTGAATCACCATTTGGCTTGAGTCTTTTAACTGGCAAACCTGCCCAAGCCACTGCTAATGAAAGATACATGTATACACCTGTGTACCATTGTGCTATTCAGTTATGAACACAAAGCATTCTTGAACTACAACAACCTTGTAAACTGCACAGAACTCTTAATCTAATGCAACCAGAAATCTTAGTTCTGCATATTAAGTTTACCAAGGAGGGGAAGAAAAAAAAGAAAGTGAATGGACACCAACTTCTGCAGTAATAATGGTCAGATAATTGAACATACTGATGTACATGTGTAACAAAATGACCTGCATTTGGATAGAAAACCAGAATGAGCCATCCCAGGTTCTGCAACAGGTTTCCACTAGTGACAGAACAATTATATTGAGACTAAGTGGGTAGAGCCATCAAATGTTATCAGTGACTCACTGGTTTGAGCTAGTCAATGCCTTTTGCTGTGAAAACCAAATGTTTTAATTTGTTCATACAAGTGAGGAAATATTAGATCAGTAGTCCCCTAAACCCATGTTCCAACAGCCCTAATTTAGGTGTATGAAGCACAAACAAGTCTGTTACATGTCACTTTATTGGCTCAAAAGAATCACTGGAGTTCAGCCCCTGTCAGTCACAGTAAAGGGTCCCAATCCCACAGTCTCCTTACGTAGAACACCTGAAATAACACATTTAAAAGATTAGAAACCAGTTTAATATAATCATTCCACTTACGCCACTAACAGATTAGTTGCAATAACTACCATATACAGTGGTACTCAAGCAGTTTGAAAACCCCTGCTCTATAGACTACGTGAAAGGAGTTGGACACAGCCATTCTCAGGTTTGCTGTACGGCAGTGCAGGACTCACCATCATCCCTGTCTTCACAGGTAGAGTCGCAGCAGCTGCACACTGCATCTTGACCATCCACATTCTGCCACCTGAAAGCAAGCAATGCTGTGCATTAGAACTCAAAACCAGCCAAGATTGTGGATAATGGTAGAGAATTCACTCACCGTCCATCAACATAGTAGCAGGCTTTGTTCATAGCATCAATGTTCTGGGAGGCTGCAGTCACCTTCAGTTGACATGTAATATAGATCTAAAACAAACAAGGTGCCGACATTGTCCTTCAGTTTTAGAAAATCTAAAACCCAACAAAATTGGAAGGAAATTCACTGCAAATGCTCACTTCAGTGAGAGCAGGCCTTGCCAAGAGCTCAGGTAGAAACATGAGTATTGTATGAGCATGCACTCATGGAAGATGGCACATGGCAACTACAACCAAACTTGCAGAAAATAAACTGTGGAGACACTGACTGGTGGCACTGAAGCAAGTCAGGAACACCCAAGGCACAGGAAACCAGAGGTGTAAAACCCATGGGTCAGAAAAGTCATGCCATGCATTTCTTCCACCCAAGAACTCAGCCAGCTGATTTCACCAATTAGTTTACCACCTGGCTGAAGAACTGTGCCAATTAGCAAATCCAGGTGACTGAACAATATACCAGGGAGAACTTATTCTGAACCTGGGTTTTACACCTCTGCAGGAAACTCACCTGGCTCACAGGGAAGCCATCTGGGAACAAAAAGGCATCCATCTTTAGCTGGAGCTTTTCATCCATGGATCTGGGCATGAACCGAGCATGGGAGCCTTTAACCTTTGCATCAGAGAGGCACCTGGGATGGGAGGCAGAGCAAGGCTGCAATTAGTCAATAAAATGTGACCAAGCCCATTTTAAATCTGAAAGTTACAATGCCCACTACATTAGGTATTGGGCACTGTTTATGGTACAACCAAGATAACATTTTGAATTTGAAGTGAATATTCAGACCTCCAGCTCACATTATAAAATTGCATGAAGCAAAGACCTCCCCCTCATTCAAGTCTGTAAATGAGTACACCCCTTACCACTAAAATCAAGAAAGGTGATTGCAGTCTAACTAAGCAGGTTCCAAATTAGACTGCTCCAGAGGCTTACCCATAGTTCTCAATGAAGGCATATCTGGGTTCAGATGTAATGTCAGGATCCATAGTTGCAATGCAGGCATCCATAAAGATTCGCAGGGGCACATGGCTGGAAAGGCTGACTGAGGCTTCAATGTGCAAGAGCTCCCCCAATGAATACTTTTTGGAAGAGCTTTCAGAGTGCCAATCAGCTGTATAAACAGATGCAGGCCCAACAAAATCACATCCAAATCACAGCTCAAGAACCCAGGTTCTCAAACTGATCCTGGAGATGCACCAGCTGCTGGTTTTTCCCAGGCAACTGCAACCTCAATTTTGATTTGTTCTGAGACACTGGGAGAAATCTACTTGATTTAGACAGTTTTTAAACCCACAGAACTACAACAGCTGTACCACCTCACATTGGCCAATTAAGTGAATGAGTAGCCATTTCAGTAATCATGCGGTTCTGTCATCTAGAAGTTTGAACTCCTGCCAAGTTCATTGCAATTGCTCCTATAACAGATTTATCCTCTTAAGGCCACACTGAAATGGCTTTGATTTAAAGTCCTGAATGTAACACCAGTCAAATAAACTGCTTCTGTAATGCGTAATAGAAAGTTCTTCTGAAACAGTTTGACCAACAGATCAAAGCATACACCAATTAGTAAAATCTGCAGTGTGAAGGAAAAATAACTTAATCAGCAAGAATGAAAAATCATACAGGGGGCAGGAGTTTGAGAATAGCACTTTTTTTTATTTTTATCCTACCAGCCATTAGCCTTAGGGAGAAGTCCAGGAGATCCAATGCCGCTGTGGTGGAAGTGAAAGGGGCCCAAGTTGGATTCAAGGCTTCACTGCTCACAAGATGCCTCCTTAGCAGAGGTGGAAGGAAAGTGACAAATCAACTGGATTTAAATTAGCTAGTTTAATTGGACCATACATGGTTACACAACTTGGCAAAACATTCAAACCTCTGGTAGTGGCACGCAATGGGAATAATCGCACTACTAGTCCGGATGATGCCACTGGTGGTGGGCATGGGAAATACACTCAGCACGTTCGAGTAGATCAAGGAGTCCTCCTCAATCTAGAAATTTGGGAAAGAATAATCATGTAGCCTACCACTAGTGTAGCAGGACCAGCAAACTTTTGAACAGACTCAATGTGGTCCGTATCGCATCAGCAAGCTAGATACAGGTCATACAACTCAGCCCTTTAGATATTGCAAATTTAAAATCGCAGTTTATACGGTATCAATTCCCGTATTGTAATCTCCAAACAGAAGCAAATTGTCCAGCAAAAATGGACAGACTCGTGCTAAATGTTAACATGGTTATGGTAGACTAGCCTTAATGGCATCTCAAGTGGCCAAAAACTACAATATGATCGGATTTAGGCTAAACGGAGGTTAAGATTCCGGAAAGACATAGAATGATTAGGATTGTACTTACGGTCAGCAAGGTACCGCATTCGTGCAGGCTTGCTTCGATCACATATTCGGTGTCGCTGAACGGAAACGCCCTACAAGCGGATCCCACCGACTGATCTTGTCCCAGTAGCAACTCTTCGGTTGAAATACGGATTCCGTTGTTGTGCAAGTCAGCGTTCACGATTAGCCTCATGTCATTTTCGTTACAGAGCAAGAAAACAGGAGCGGGCTGGTCCAAATGCTCGAACTGAACAGCCTGTGCCTCGTTTTTGGCGTGCGTACTGGGTCCCATCAAGGAGCGCACGCGATATAATGGACTCTCTTCAGAAGACACTTGACCTACATGGCTCCCGTTCACAGAGCCACACAGCAAAATCAAAAGTATTGAAAATACGTTTTTATCGACTCCCATTGTGCCTTTGTACGTTGATGCGAAACTTTAACACCGTAACACTAGACAAGGGGGAGCCTGCTAAATTTATACCTCAACCAATATATCCATTCCATCTCTTACCCAATCATTATTCAGGAATAACCGCATGTCCACGTGAGAATGTATGGGTGGGATAGTTGTGGGCCTACCGGTAGTTCAAAACAAACAGCCGGTGACCTTCAGCAAACTTGCATCTTTGATTGACCCAGGCCCGTCTACAGGCCCGTACTGTGTGTAGGCTAGTTTTTTGTTTAAAAAAAAAAGTTTCACGTGTGCATCATCCATCCACCCCTCTTTATAAAAATGCTCACAATAAGCAAAGCTGAAGGCAAACTTATTAAATTTTTTTCCTTTCCTATTGAACTCTATGGAAAAATAAGTCAGGAGAAGAAACCTTTCAAGTTATCCATCCATATCTACTGTATTTCTGGCAGCAGAGTGATGGTTTAAGGCTTGTTTGATACGTCAGACCCTTGATGACTTAGAGCCATTTAGCCAACCATGTGTTTCACACTGTTCCAGTGTAATTTAAAGCAAAATCTAGTCCCACCCCCCAATTCCCATAGAGATCCATTCAAATGCAGAGGTTATAGTATCGCTTCTAAGAGTACCTGGAAATAAGATATCAGGAGTCCTTTGATATCCTTTTATACAGTCATGATGGCATCACCTGTTTACCTGTAAAATACCTGTTTACCACAGACATTGTTTGAGAGAATGGCACGAATGTGCAAAGCCGTTATCAAGGCAAAGGGTGGCTACTTTGAAGAATCTAAAATATAAGACTTTTTTTATTTGTTTAACCCTTTTTTGGTTTTTGCATAAGTTAATTTGTGTTATCTCGTAGTTTTGATGTCTTTACTCTTCCAAAATGTGGAAAACAGTAAAAATAACGGAAAAAAACCTTCTATGAGTAGGTGTGTCCAAACTTTTGACTGGTACTGTATCTTTTTTAACCTTTTATACATGAGGCCCCTGGGCCCTGTTTCACAAAGCAGGATTACTGAGTTAGCTGGATAACTGCACTGAGTAAAACCTGGAATAGCTCTTTTTACTTCAGTCCATGTTCCAGATTTCGGAGGGTTCCGGGTTTTTTTTACTCAGTGCAGTTATCCAGCTTTAACTCAGTGCAGTTATCCAGCTTTAACTCAGTGCAGTTATCCAGCTTTAACTCAGTGCAGTTATCCAGCTTTAACTCAGTGCAGTTATCCAGCTTTAACTCAGTGCAGTTATCCAGCTAACCCCCCCCCCCCAGTATAGTTATTCTAAAAAAAGTTCAACTGTGCTGGTTGTTTTGCATTTTCAGGAAAATTTATATTTTACTCAAGTAGCAACGTCTATTTTGTGATCTCCACACACAATTAACCACGGCTGAAATAGTAAGGGGTTAACTTTAATATTAGGCTACTTTGCAACTGCTGAAACTGACTGAATCCTCTTTATTCAAAACGCAGTCCAACAAGTAACGGTAGAGCATAGAGCGCCCTCTAGGGCATGAACCTATTAATGTAACTATTCATTCATCTTCCCTTTTTCAGTAACAAAGGCCTAAAGATATTGAATAGATATTTACGGGGCACAGAGGAGGTGGTAGTGGAGGAAAGGAGGATGCATTTTTCGAGTATTGGGATGTACCCCTCCAGTGATTTGTAAATTCTCTTTTACATATATTTAATTGAAAACAGTACAAAGAAAAGATATTTAATATTTTACCTTATCAACTTTATAGATTTTTGTAAATATACGCTAATTCCGAATTTGATGCCTGCAACACGTTCCAAAAAAGTTAAATATTAAAAATTTAAAGGCACAGTCAACTTAGTGTATGTAAACTTCTGACCCACTGGAATTGTGATATAGTGAATTAAAAGTGAAATAATCTGTCTGTAAACAATTGTTGGAAAAATTACTAGTGTCATGCACAAAGTAGATGTCCTAACTGACTTGCCAACACTATAGTTTGCTAACATGAAATCTGTGGAGTGGTTAAAAATTAGTTTTAATGACTTCAACCTAAGTGTATGTAAACTTCCGACTTCAACTGTATATATAGTGTATGTGCATGTTATTGTTTGACAGGACTGGATGATATCACTGGCACGTGGAAATAAGTTATGGGTGAAAGCAGGGTCAGATGAGGGCTCCAGTTCTGGTCAAAACCAGGTAAGTCCCACTCTGAAGGAGCTGACCATTGGGAGCAAAGAGAACACCTCCTTATCAATTCTGTACTCTGCAGATAAATGAAAGGAATGCTCTTAAATATGATGTATGACATTCAAATATCAGCTATAACGTTTCATTTTGGAACGTGTTTTCAAGAAAGCCCATCAATTGGTCGGATGGAGTGGTCGGCTGAGCTACCCTGCTGTCTTGTCTCACCCAGGATGAAGAGCCCTGTTCCTGTATGCTTCTTTTCGCCCCAGATGCCCCTGTTGCAGCAGAGTGTGACGAAGTTCACAACTGGGTGTGTGAAAGAGCGGCGTGTTCCAATCATCCAGTCTTTGACACCAATTATTGAATGAAAATGGGCATGACCCAAGTCCAGCCGTGAAACATGAGCGTAGATCAATATTTTACCAAACGTACTATCCCCAAAACCAGACATACTCCCTAACCCAGGGGTGGATTTCTATATTCCCTACACCATCTGGCATTTTAGTCAAATGCTCCTGAATAAGGCTTCTTCGTTTTGAGCTTTGCAAGATAGGTCACGGGACACTTTTTTGTGGAACAGTGCAAAAAAAAAAAACTTCATTGGATCTCTATGGGGTACAGTAGGGGCCTGGCGTACCCCTTCAAAACCCACTGATTGTTTTCTAACTGAAATTATCCTTATAATACGTCCATGCATTGTCAGCCAGGTGTACCATACAGTATTTTGACAATTTAAAAAATTGTGAGAGAGAGAGAGACCAAAAGTGGTTAAGAGAAGGGTCTTAGGTGCCTACCTTAACTTCTGTCTGCTTGCCTTCAAATATGCATCCCTCATCCTCTCTCGGTTCAGTGACTCGGTCCTCTCTGCCTCAGTTGCAATGACCACAGTGTCAGAAAAAAAGAAGACGAAGCCAAGCTCAGCATCAGCACCCTAGTCTCTCTGAAAAAAACTCTGTCCTGTCACATTTTGTCCTGTCACAATAGCTAGCTAGCTACCTAACATTAGCCAGCTAATAATGCAAAATTGCAAATAATTAGCTAGCAACTGAATTAAAAGTAGCTAGACAACCTGGTGCCCCATGTGAATTCACAACACCGATCTGTGGCGCATTTCATGCAACTGAGCGTCTTTTACTTGGCTATTGAACATACTAAACCCAGACTTCAAGCGCTGTCATGTTGCAGTGCGCTTCGCTTCATTTTATGGACATCATTTGTTGTTTTTTAAACATTTTCTTATTTCTACGTGTTCTCCATCACTGGAAAATTAGTCTACGAATTTCCAGATTAATGCCGTCTACATTTGATTGAAAAGTGAACATTTTCTAGCTGACTAGGACGTATAGCCAGGCTATAATTGGGGTTAAACTACACAGCAAAAATTGTGGTGTACATTTAACACCCATGGACACATATAGCCTAAACACCATAGGGTGCTAAGTGTAGCCTACACCCGCAGTGTTAAATTGACAGCAACATTTTTGCTGTGTAGTCCGTTTATGTCAAAACGTCTCTCAACCCTCTTTCCACATCAATACATGTCTACATTCCCGCTTCTGCTCATTGGAATAGGTTTGTAAAATAAACGTATAATAAACATGTAATAGATTCTATCTGAGATTTGCTTTCCAACTGCTTCTTTCCAGGATGTGAGTGACTATATTTATTTCACGGTCCAAATTCTAAAGTACTGTAAGTGGAGCTTTATTTTTTCCATGGCAGAAGAAGCATTCGATGATTTGAAAATCAGTTTTCAACAAGGATCTGGTAATAGAAAACCTGAAAGAACAGAAAACAGTCCCAGCATTCAAACAATCACATCAGTCAAGATGAAATTTGAGTGAGATTAAGGTGAAAATTAGTAATTTCTGAGTGGGGCAGAATGGATTTACAATATGTTTGTATTTTGGAAAGGAAATGGCAATTGATGTCTCATTTATAAAGACAAATGTGTGACTTTTTTTACTTGTTGTTGTTAGTGTCATGGGTTTCTACCCTTTTTCCCCATGCGGTCGTTTTCCTCGGTGGCCACGCGAGGGCGCTGCCCTTTTGGTGGATGCTTGCTCCGCCCTGCTTTGATTGCGGAGCTTCTGTCAGCATCCACACCTGTGCGGGTCACCTGAGAGCTATATAAGCCTCCCGTTTCCTTCGTTCGGGGCTTCGATATTGTTTGTTTTGTATTTGTGCTATTTGCATTGTCTGGTGTGAGTTATTTGTACCATTTGTGCTACTCGCCTATTTTAACATCTTATTACTGAGGCAGGGCGTTTGTTCTTGCTGGCTCGTTGGTTACTTATCTCGTAGAAGTATGGGACCGCAGATCTCTGCCTGTAAAATGTTTCTCTCTCCTGGGAGATCGGGCGTTCATGCTTCTACTTAGTTACTTAGCTCATAGAAGTATAGGGTACCTTTGTTTGGTTTTCTTACTGAGAAACCGGGCGTTTGAGCTTCTACTCATTTCTGTGTTACAGTGAGCCGGTTAGTAGCTTCGGTACGTTTGTTCCCTGTTTTGTCTCCTTCTCGTGGACTACGTTCCCTTTTGTTGTGAGTCAGGTTTTTAAAATTATATTGAGAGGCAATGCGGCTATTTTCTATTAAGTTTGCGTTGGTCTTTTGGTGCAGCTGTCCTGTTCGTCCTTTTTACCTGCGGGACGATTTTGTTCGGAACTGTAGTTCTGTTCGTTCTCCAGGTATTTCTCTCCTTATATGGAGCTTGGGCGTTTTTGTTGACAGGTTTGCGTTTGACTGCGAGTCTCTGAGTAGCCTTGGAACGTTAGATCTCCGTTCCTTTCGCCTCCTCGTATACTAATTGTATTAGTTTGCAGTGTTTGTTGGCTGTGTGTTTTATTTGTATCATTTATGCTACTCGCCTATTCTAACGCCTCATTACTGAGGCAGGGCGTTTATTATTGCTGGCCTTTTAGTTACTTAGCTCGTAGAGTTATGGGACTGCAGATCTCTGCTCTATTCGCCTGTAAAATGTTTCTCCTGGGAGATCGGGCGTTCATGCTTTTACTGAGTTACTTAGCTTGTAGAAGTATAGGGTAGCAGTTATTTGTTCCCTTTCGCCTTGTTTGGTTTTCTTGCTGTGAAACCAGGCGTTTGTGCTTCTACTCATTTGCGTGTTACTGTGTGCTGGTTCGTAGCTTTGGTACGTTTGGTGTGTGTTATTTGTGCCATTATGCTACTCGCCTGTTCTTATGCGTCTCGTTGCCAAGACAGGGCGTTTATTATTTCTGGCTCTTCAGTCACTTTGTTCGTAGAAGTATGGGAGCCTTGTGCTTTGTTCCATTAGCCTTGTTTGGTTTTCTTACTGAAACCTGGCGTTTGCGCTTCTACTCATTGGTGTGTGACAGTGAGCCAGTTAGTAGCCTTGGTATGTGTGTTCCTTGTCTTGTCTCCTTCCCTTAACTACGGGGTTTCCCGTCCTAGTGGCCTAGTGCTTAAAGAATCCCCTTGCTGCGTTTGGCCCCTCCTACCTCACACGTCACACCACCATTACAGTTAGACAGTTAACCTGCTTCTAGAATGCAAAATCTTTGTACAGTTGCTGTGTATCTTGTCAATTAACTCTTAAGGCAATAAAGATACAATAAAGACACAGCAGACCAAATAGCTACACACAGGTGGAGACTGCAATATTATTGAAACTAAGGCTAAGCTAAAATTGAATGAGTTTTTGGTTGGTCTGGTCATATTTGACACTTCTTTCTGGATCTCCCTCTTTTTTGATTAAATTTGACACCACGAAAAACATAAGATCAGTCTCTTTGCGACATTATCAGTATCAGTCCAGTCTATTTGCGACATCATCTTAATTTACTAGATGTGTTTGTATCAGTGACAGAAAAAATCAGTGCAACAATGTAATTCATTGGGAACTTTTTTTGAGAAAATGACCACAGCCTTCTGGTCACAAAAATGACCATGCCATACATGGTGTACAAAAACTCAATAGAAAGTGGAATAGTAGGACAGATATTGCACTTCCTTAGAATCCCTATCACAATCTCTTTCCTCTGTTTCCATATTTCCATTACATGCTGTAATTTTGTTCACGACAGCATAACGGAAGTTGATTTCAGAACAAAAATGGATAACCTAACAACAAAGAATATCCATTGTCACCTGCTCTGCATTTTCTGTGCTAATAGGCCACCCTCCGTCCTTGGTGTGATTGTGAATTTGGA
This sequence comes from Synaphobranchus kaupii, assembly GCA_029718625.1. NCBI lineage: Eukaryota > Metazoa > Chordata > Actinopteri > Anguilliformes > Synaphobranchidae > Synaphobranchus > Synaphobranchus kaupii. The sequence goes on along the minus strand of CM056389.1, from coordinate 32,282,742 downwards.
TTGACTGAATATGGATTAAGTGTGTTAAATTAGTGGCTGCAACTGCTCAGTCTGCGATTGCTATTCGCCAGGACTGGAACTGTTGCTCACATAACTGGTGGTTGCCGTGTATAAGAGCACCTGCTAAGTGAATATAATGACTGAATAAGAATGTGTCTCCTACCGTTAGCCCTTCAGCATCTCAATCTGAGGGCAGCTAGCTGCTTGTGCTATTTCTACAAAGAACATCGCTGATGATTTTCTCTGAATAGAAAATGAGATGCTCCATTATATTAAATAAAAGTCATGTAGTGTCTGTGCCCACTCAGTTCCTTTGTGACATCAGCATCAGTTCTTACTCAGTTTGTGGCATCAGCATTTGCTCATGTTTAGTCTGTGACATCGTTATCACCTCAGGCTCAGTTGGTTTGTGCGTCTGCTTTCAGCCTGGAGCTTTCTTCCGTTTACCTCCAGTTGGCTCAATGTTGGAATGCTCCGTTTACACAATAACACTGCCGCTGCAGTTCTCTATCTTTGAGAGGGTAGCAGGTGGTATTACCTTCCCGTCCCCATGACAACCGCATGGACTGGCCCACTCCCTACCCAGTCCTGCTGTCCCTGGTCAGTACTCAACGATGAATTGTTGTGAAGTGTCACAAAAACAGTACTTCTACTATATAGTCAAGGCTATATATTTAATAGCCATGGAGATATGGGGGAAAACTCTTTCTCTCCCAATATTTTTAAATCTTGACTCTCACATGAGTCAGTGTGGCCATTAAAGATTTATTTATTTTTTTATTTTAATTTTTTTAAAAGAGTAGGGGTGTTAACCCTGTTGGTCTGGTCTAATCGTCTACATTGGGCCAACTATCATTAACATAACAGAACATAAACATATGTCAATGGTCATGTCGTGTCTAATAATTATCCAAAAATAATGAGCTCTTCCAACCAGGTTCTGAAAATGAGAGAAACATTTTTTTCCAACTCCAGTCTAGTATGTAGATACTAATGATTACATGTTTAGGAAGAAACATGCTTTACTACATTAATTTCTGTCCAGACTGTCTGGTGATTTGAAGTTCAACAGAATACCATTCCTTATATTATCTGATATTGAGATTAATCATGAGTTTGTGTGTTCAGCTGAGACATTAGTGTCATGCGTTTACTTCTCTGTGCCAGTGGCTATACACTTCAGTAGGGTTTATAAGACCTAAAGGCAGATTGACTAAATTATTTAACATTTTAAAAAGGTCTTAAAGGGTAAATTTGTCTCATAGCTGTATACCCAAAATAATTCAATGCACACCTCATGTATGAGCAAATGACTCGCAATCCACTTCACACTCACTTTATGCAGAAACACAAACACTTGGCACCGTTGTTTTTTATTTTAAAAACTGCATTGTTTATCATTTGTATGCTCACTAGTACACTTTGAAAAAGACAGACACTTTTCTTCTTTTTTCTTTTTCTCTTCAAGCAACAAAGTGACACTGTCTACACCACAGGCAAGGACCCTTATGATCTTATGACTTTTCATTTTGAACAATCAAAATGAACAGAAACAACACATTAGCCATTTCTTTAAACCCACACCCTCCCCTCCCTTGAATTCTACTCCCTAATGCACAGAACAATATAGCAATCTATATAGAGCATAAATGACCACCCTTCTCCTTTTGTTAATAAGTCAGAACACATCACCATTATTATTATAATTATTAGTATTATTATCATTTTGCCTTTTGCATGGTAACTCCAGTTAAGGTGATTAAGTCTACACTTGTTCCAAAATTGTTGACAAGGGTACTTTTAGGCAGAATGGAGTTTCTGTGTATAACCTTTACTTCTACATCACTTTGGTTTGCCGTTTAGCCAGCAAACTACAGCTGTGACACAAAACTGCACTTCACCAAACTCAAAAATAAAGAATCTTTTTTTGACTTCACGCAATGCACCTGCTTCTAGAATGCAAAATCTTTGTACAGTTGCTGCGTATCTTTTGTTTGTCAATTAACTCTTAAGGCAATAAAGATAGATGAACATACCAAACAGACCAAATAGATACACACAGGTGGAGAAACACACAAAATGTTTCACAATTTATTCTGTTGATCAAATCAGAACAAAGTGAAGGGTAGTTCTGCTCAGACAGGAATCTTATAGATCCAATCTTTTGAAGGGCAGCCCTACAATCCACTCAAATTCTCCAAATGGCTGAAATCATCCAATCAGTTTTTAAGTGTCCATGGTGCAGGCAATGGGGTAAAACAATAGTCTCAATAGTTTGATTTCAGCAGTTGTCTTTGCTGGGAGAAAAGTAAAGTTAATTTCTTAATATAATTACAGAAAGCCCTAAACCACAGGGACTTCATAACTGTATCATAAAATATTAACTTATGAAATGTACTTTGTGCATGCATATATGTGTGTGAATGTGGTCCATGTGTGTATGAAATGTATTTTGGCACTGATTCCAGCAAAGGCATGTTAAAATATTTCTCTGCCTCAGGGAAAAGTTCCTGTTTGTAATATAGTTCCTTAGTACTGTCTCAACTCAGATGTAGGTATCAACAAAACTGTACAACCACTGAAATGAAATGACTGCTGGGAAGAAAAATATATACATCTGCACTGATATTTCAGGCTGCACCACCAGTGAGACACAGTTCGACACACACACACACACACACACACGCGCACGCGCACACGCACACACACACGTATGGTTTCACTGGACACAGGGGAACACAGGCAAACACTTGCATGTTTTAGCTCATGAATCACAAGGGATGCACAAAGCAAGCATAAATCAGAGGGAGATTGCTCCAGTATGTGTATGTATGCGTGAGAGTACATGCAAGAATTAACGTGTTTTTGTCCTTGGAGTCTGTCAATGTGCTTAGCATGCTTAGTGTGTCTGTGCCCTTTGTGAGTACATGTAAGCGTGAATATGTTTTTGTCCTTTGAACATGTGCACAGTGTGTGTGTGTGTGTGTGTGTGTGTGTGCGTTTGTGAGACAGAGGGAGACTGAGAGAAAAAGAGAAAGATTGTAAATGCAGGCTTAAGTGGCACGTGAGCACATAACGGGTGAGCCATAGACATCAGTCCAATTGTGGCATCTGGCAAAGCGAAAAGCAATATGAGGCTACTCTTTAAATGGTCACAAACATAGTAAGGCCAGCTGAATGTCATTATTATTACTATTATTAACATAAACATTTTCAATACTCCTTTATGTTGTTTAATGCGTTTTAATTTCCTCTGACCATTTCATGATTTTCTTTGTTAAAATGGCTACAATCAAAAATATGAGGCACTTTATATGTATATATGTAGCTATATATGTATATTTATCATTTTAAATATTTAATTTCTCAATTTGACTATATCATACTATATTACAAATTTTACAGTTTAAATTCTTGAATGTACCCTTGCAACTTGCAAGAAAAATTGTCATTGGCTCCTGGTTGGCAGTGAGTCTTAATAATCGGTTCTGATTGGCTGCAGGTCTCAATAGCTGAGTCTTTTGGCACATATTCACTCAGTGGCTGAGGGAAAGAATAAACAAAACTTTAAAAGTGCTTCAAAGATGTGTCCAGTTGGGTTTCAGGTGCCGCACTCTGCAAAGACAAGAAACACAATGAGTTAACATGGGATAGGGGAAATTAATAAGATATGCTTCATATGTAACCATTTCAATTTCAGCATTGGACATTACGAGCATGAGTGTCATTTACACACAGAAGAGAGAATTCCATACAGCAACCTTCATACAGAAAGCAAATGAGGAAAAGAAAAAAAAAAAAAAAACTTAGGGAAAAGATTCAGCAACATTCACATTCTCCTCTCTCAGGATCTCCATCTTTCTAATAGATATTGGAGTGAAGTTACACCCCAGAGTACAAACACATGGACAGAGTCAATCAATCTTTCATTTCCTGCTCTATCTGTGCACTTGTGGACAGATCAATTTAACAGTGCCCAAAGGATCGTTGTATGTTTGTCTCATCCTCAGTGTCTTTGTATAAAAGCAAAGCCTCTCTATATTCTGTTCCATAGACTTGTCTGTTCTACTGTAGCGAATCTAGCGATGTAAGTTTTTATCTTCTATCTTTCCCTTCAGTCTTGCTGTGTCAACACAAACACACACACAACATGTGCATGCATAAAGCTAAGGAAGCTAAGCGCATACAATACTGAATACAAGCGCATGTGTAGTTCAGTACACTTTAATCACAACCCACATGTTAAGTGGGCTTTCAGGCAAAATGAACACTGGGGACTGACAATTGAAAAAGACAATAACCAAGAGAGAAAATAACCAAGGAGAAAGAAAAAGAGAGAGAGAGAACGAGCGAGAGAGATGTACGTATACGTAAGATATAAACCACGACATGCAGTGCATGTACAAGAATATATGGCACAACAGGGTGGCGATCGGCCCGAGTTCAGATTCTACAGTTGTCCCACCATTAGCTAACATTAGTTTAGTTATTGTTATTTTTATTAATATTTAGCATAAACCTTAAAAAAAACATTAACATGTTCATATAACCCTGAATCAATTTAGCAAACTAATCAGCTAGCCAGCCAATATATTTTGAAAAGCTAAGTAACATACACTTTAACAATTGCGATGATGAGGATGATATATAGGCAGGGTATGAAATTAACTTTTTCACCCACTGGCCAGAGTGGTTGTTGATTCTAAAAATCACCACCCATTTTCAACATTTTACCAGCCACATTACCTTTTACAATAGAACACAACCTAGCAAATTTCACCATATTCATTAAATTGTTATAGAAATTAATCCATTGCAACTCATCCTATCTGATGGTTAAGGCATACTCTAGGCCTAACAACGAATCTGATGTGAGAAAATTATTTGTCACATCAAATTGCATTTGGTTGTATTTGGAGTCTGTATTTGGTTGTGGTTATTAGTGTCTGATAGCAAAGAACATGCTAAGCTGAATTTGTCTTTAGAGAGAGAACAATTTAAGTTTTGTAAAAAAGAAAGAAGGCAATGAGAAAAAAAGCAGAACATTTAAAATGGGAACTATGTGAGGGTTGAGGCAGAGCTAGGCTCACCATACCATTGCAAGGCACAGATAAACATGGTAATTCATGCCACTGGTACAGGAGAGGTAGAATAAAATAAAATAAAATAAAATAATTCTCATTCCCACTCAGGGCCTCAATCCAAGCACTGCACACTCAAAATTCCATTTTGTAATCTGTAATCTTTATCTTCACCGTTTCAAAGATTAGTTAGTCACTAAACTTGCAACCATTTAAGAAATACCTGAATCCTACATTGCCACTGCTGTCTTGCTTTTGTACACAATTATTTACACACTGCAAAGGATTTCAAGTCAGTGAAATATAAATATCAAATAAAGGCTGAGTTTGGACTGTGAGGAGGTCTGTTTCTGAGGTTGCGTTCACAACTTTTTTTTCCTTTCCGCCCTGGTAACACGCATCGCTGATCAGAGTCCAGCAGGGGAGCACTTTCTGTGACATGCCGAGGAACAGACTCGAGCAGGAGGGAACGAGGGATTTTGAGGACAAACTAGGTGGCTCATCAACCCCAGAATCCTGCCAGAAATTCCTGTTGGAGCATCTAGATTGGAATCCTCGGATCCAAAGAGGCTCTTACTTTATAAACAACGGTAAACCCTGAAAGTGTCAAAGTCACTGAAACTGTCAGCATTTGTTACATGCTTCACCTATACAACATGCTCCGTGTAACAACCAGGAAAATAATATTTTACCAAATGGATAGACAATGTTTTTATTTGCTCTTAATTGTTTTTAACAATTTTATTTAGCCAAGTAGGCCACTAACATTAGCTCAGTTGATTGAGTGTCCCTGATGCCAGATAACTCCACATGAGTTCCGTTTGCTCTGGGCTCGGCACGGGGATCCCCCCCCCCCCCATTCCTTCCACACTTCATCTCCTCTTCAGCATCTACAGGATGTGATAATGAGTTTGGAGGGCTTTCGATCTCCCTCCTTACCCCACTACCCACAACTGCTTTATTTTGTATGAGTCAATGTTTTTTACAAACACTTATTCATCAAAGATCATTTCTCCATCTGTTAGTCGCTCCTGAAGGGAACACCGTGTGACTGATGTTAATTAGACACCATACCTGCCGTCTGCATCCTCAGATGACGGGTCATCACGGATCACACACGGCAACCTTCAGCCGTATCCAGTAGTTTTTCAATATATGAGACCGCTCTTTCTATCAATATTCCATAAAGCAGCCCGACCACATAGGAACAGCATAGTCACACATGGCTTTTCCTTCACTTACAGGGACACAAACTACTGCATTTCAAATTAACACTGAATGCTCAGATGGAAATAACAGCATAAAACTTCACTGAAATGTAAAAAAAAAAAAAAAGAAAAGATAACGAACATAAACACCAATGCAGATTCAGGACATACGCAAGCTCTTTGCTTACATACCATAAGCACATTTACCGGCTTCTTTTAGCCCTGTCCACTAGTTGGCAGCCGAGGCTAATCTGGTTTAAGTGAGTAACCTCACACCAGGGGGGTATTTCACAAAGCAGGATTACTGAGTTAGCTGGATAACTGCACTGAGTAAATCCCGGAACCCATGGGTACATGGACTGAAGTAAAAAGAGCTGTTCCGGGTTTTACTCATTTATCCAGCTAACTCAGTAATCCTGTTTTGTGAAATACCCCCCTGAAATGATTACTTCTTCGTTTGTAATTGTTCATTGAACAGTGGTTGAACAGTATTTACATGTAGCGCCTCTAACGGAAATGCATAGAATTGCACCACAGGTTTGGATTGTGTCACAAAATTTGGACCTCAGTCCAAATATAGATAACATAGATTCTGACCATAAAATCAAAGTTTTGCAATGGCTATCCCAATCCCCTGACCTGAACTCCATTGAAAACCTGCGGGGTGAGCTGAAGAGGAGAGTCCACAAGCAAAGGTCAAAAACGTATACAGGTCACACTACTCAGAACGTATACAGGTCGCACTATCACTACCTCCACTGCTGGAAACTTTATTCATGTGCTACCTGATTACCTTGATTTAGACACTTCATCCAGCTCCCTGTCAACCAATGATCTGGCAGAGGAATTAGCTACTGCTCTACACAAAACCCTTGAAGTAGTTGCTCCATGAAAAAGCAAAAAAGTAATTGAGAAGAGGCTTGCCCCTTGGTACACCGACCACACGCGGGCTCTTAAACAAAAGTCTCGGCAGCTTGAACGCAAATGGCGTTCTACTAAACTGCAGGTATTCCACTTGGCCTGGAAAGAGAGTCTTAGTGCCTATAAGCATGCTCTCTCCAATGCTAGGTCCTCTTACTTTTCAAAGCTTATACAAGAAAATAAGACCAATCCCCGATTTCTATTCAGAACAGTTGCTGAACTAACTAATAATCATGCAACAACTAACCCTCAAATTCCAGTCTCATGTAGTAGTAATGATTTCTTGAATTTCTTTAGTAGTAAAATTATTGAAATTAGGGAAAAGATCACACAAGTTAGTGACCATGGTTTTGACAATATAGAACTGCCTCCAAGACACACTGAATGTCTTGAATCGTTTACTCCAATACTTGAGAGCAAACTAATTAAGTTAGTTTCTTCTTCAAAATCATCCACCTGTCTTCTAGACCCCATACCCACAAAGTTATTGAAGGAGATATTGCCTATGCTCATCAAACCAATTCTTCATTTAATTAACTCATCATTGCTATCGGGCCATGTTCCTACATCCTTTAAATTGGCAGAAATCAAGCTACTACTTAAGAAACCAAATTTGGATCCCACTGTCCTGGCTAATTATAGACCCATTTCAAACCTCCCATTTTTATCAAAGATTCTTGAGAAATGTGTAGCGCAACAGCTTTCTTCATTTTTACATACTTATAACGTGTATGAGAGGTTTCAATTTGGTTTTAGGAAGCACCATAGCACAGAGACCGCCCTTGCCCTAGTAATGAATGACTTGTTCCTCTCTCTGGACTGTGGCTGTATTTCTATTCTTGTTTTACTTGACCTGAGCGCTGCCTTTGATACTATAGACCATCATATTCTCCTCTGCAGGCTACAAAATTTAGTTGGTCTTACCGGGCATGCTCTTATGCGGTTTAAATCTTATCTCTATGATAGATCCCAGTTTGTTAGGGTAAACAGTCAGTCCCCTGAATTTTCTAAGGTGAACTTTGGAGTACCACAAGGATCGGTTTTGGGTCCTCTGCTCTTTTCTCTTTACATGCTCCCTCTTGGGAACATTATAAGCAGACATGGTGTTAATTACCACTGCTACGCAGATGACACACAACTTTATATATCAGTTAAGCCAGGTAAAGTTGACCAGTTGTCTAAACTAGAGACCTGTCTCAAAGATGTAAAGGCCTGGATGACCCAAAATTTCTAACCTTATCTTTTCCTCTCTCACCCTGAGCTGCAGATTACTCCGGCCCGTCCCCCTCTCACCCTGAGTTTGCAGACTGCTCCAGTTATGCCCCTCAACCTGAGTTTGCAGACTGCTTCGGACCTGTCCCTCCTTTGGTTTATCCTCCCGACTTCACGCAACCGGAGTCCCAGATGCATCACCCCGCCCCCTTTGAACTGATGATTGAACTGATTATTGAATTGACTATTACCATTCAGTCCACCTTTAGTCTAAACCGGGCCAGCCAGCGAAGGATGGGCACCCCCTCTCTAGCCAGGTTCCTTCCGAGATTTCTTCCCACTGGGGAGTTCACTGTTCAGTGTTTTTTTCTCCCCTACCGGGGTTGTTTTTTACCTCATGTTGCTGGTTGGGGGCTAAGGCCTGGTTTTTTGCTCAATTTTCCTTCTGCTTCCCTGTGCAGCGTCTTTGTGACAGTTCTCTGTAAAAAGCGCTATACAAATAAAATTTAATTGAATTGAATTGAAAGGACCAAGGACTGAAGGATCTGGAGATATTCTATATAGAGGATTGGACTCAAATCCCCTGCTAATCAATCAGTGTTCTTCAACCTCAACAAACAATACAGAAGACTCAGTGCTGTTATCTTGGCAAAGGGATGGTACAGAAGGTATTACAGGGATGCCAAATAATTGACACACTTCTTCAAAATAAAAATGATTTTGCATTAAAGATTAGTTTTTGTTATATAATGTACTAATTTTTCTGAGTACAAAAAACATTTGATAAACAAGCTTATTTTAATCCTGAACTTTTTGCTCATATTAATTGAGGTTGCTAAAAATTCTGGTGGGCACTGTATGTGGCATAAACTGTCATCTCTATTATGACAGTGATTCGGCTGTACGTAAATCACCTTGGATTAATATCAGGAGTAAATATTGACTAAGAATAAGGTTGAAATAAAGGTACCCTTACCTGGTCCTTCCTTGTTACTGTTCTGATTTGTCCTCAGCTCCTCGGACTTGAGGAAATCAATGCTCGCGTAGGTGTTAAGATTTGCCCCAACGTTGCATCCTCCCACAGTACCCCCCGCCCAAAGTTCCACTGGCCCCCCCTCCAAGTAACGAGGAGAAGAGATGGGATGGGGGAGGGTGGTGGATGCCAGCAGGGCCTTCCAAAACAGAATGGCAGCCTTCCTTGCTGGCCAGGTCTAGGTCGATGTAATTGAGGCCTTGCTCCACTGACAAAGCCTGGGCAGCGGGTAATCCGCTCCCCCAGGAGGGTACCCCCATCTCAAACCTGAGCTGGTGTGACACAGCCTGCGTGTTGTGCTCAGAGAAGAGGGACATGGAGGAGGAGGAAGAGGACGAGAGGGGTAAAGGAGAGGAGGTCAGGAAAGATTCGGAGCAGTGGCGCCGCCGTCCTTGGGGGTCCGCCCTGATCACCCTGGGGCCAGTCCGATCAGGGCAGTCTCCTGCCTTCCCCAGCGGGAAGTCCAGGCCCAGCTCCATAGCCGAGGGACGCGGGGTGGGGCTGCCGCAGCGAGAGGAGGCTGAGTCCAAACTGAAGGCCATCTCAGTGTAGTCGCCTGCAGGTAAATCGAGTGTCGCAGTAACAGGGGTGGTCCCTCCATGCTTCCTCCGTGGAGCATCTCCCGTCTCCGCCACCCGAGGGGTGTGGTGGGATTCCTCCCGGGCCTTGAGGGAAACAGCAGGTGGGGTGGAGAGGGCTCCAAAGGAGGGGAAGGTGACAGGGGTCAGAGAGAGGTGTGAGGATGATGGTGAGGGCGAGGGAGAAGGTGAGAGCGAGGGAGGGTGGCTGAAGTCCATGTTGATGTATTCAGTGGAGTTGGTGGTGCTGCCAGTGGGGGCCAGGGGTGCAGAGAGGCTCCGAGGGAGGGTCTGGAAGCTGCTTAGGCAGGATTCGGCTCGATGAGAGGGCCCCAGGGCTCCACGTGGCAATGACAGTATGGGCCGCAAGAGCCCCCTGTGCCGGACACCTCCACCCCTCCCACCGGCAGCTCCCCCGAACCGAATGCTGACATACTCCCCCGGGTTCTGGGGTACAGAGGAAAGGGAGTTCTCCCGCATTCTCGGAAGGGTGCTGGCTTTGGACATGTCCTCGAAGAGGCTTGCAGGGTGACCCCTCCTCTGCTGCTTCTGGCCCTGCTGGTTCTGCTTCTTCCCCCCTGGGCAGTGCCTCTGCTGGGATGTTCTGTCTGAGGAGGAGCAGCAGGCCTCCCCAGGCCTGAACACTACACCCCCTCTTACCCTGTGTACCCCAGATGTCAGTTTATCCTCGAGGCTCTCACTGCTGGCCGAGCTGGAGGAGTAAGAGGAGGAAGAGGCAGAGAGGCGACGTCCCTTCGAGGACCCGGGGGAGGAGTCCGGCCTGCTGGGGAACCCCACCGCACCCCTGCCTCCAACCCCAACCCCGGCTACACCACCCCTGCTGCTATTACTGCCACTGGGCCCCACCCTTTTGCCCCGCCCCAGGCTGTCCTCAACCCTTGCAGACAGGGTGTGCTTATAAGAGCGGGGTAGGGAAAAGTAGGAGGGGGCAGTTTTGGTGAGACCCTGCGGCAGGTGTCCTTCAGAGTTAGGTGGAGGTGAGCTGCTGGCGGAGCGGGCTCCGATGGGTGACATGTTCATGTAGTCGCTACCATTGCCACACTTTCCTCCTACACCACCACCTCTGCCTCCCCACAGTGCCACCTGCTGGTCTGGGGAGCAACTGCTGCTGGGTGACATCAGCATATACCCCTCAGAGTTGAGGGAGCGCATTGCCTGAGGGGGCGAGACGCTGCTGCTAGGGGTCATAGCCATGTAGTTGTCCAGTTTGGGGCTGGAGTCCGAGACCACAACAGACAGAGAGAGGGAGACAGAGACAGAAGAGGAGGGGGATTTAACCCCTGGCAACATTGACATGTAGCCGTTATCTGCTGTCACACCTCCTTCTCCTCCTTTCCTGCCTTCATCCCTGGGGGAGGTGAAGGACTCCCTGCTGGCACTCCGGCACATGACGGTGTAGTCTTCATCCTCATCCACCTCCTCCTCTTCCTCCCTCCTCCGGTGAGGGTGGAGCCGCCCTAGGGCCATGGGGGGAAGGGAGGCCCTCTTGCTGAGCAGCCGGCGTTCAGCCTCACACTCTCGGCTAGAGGACCGGCGGAGCACCCTGCGGGCATGGCCACGTGTGCTTCCTCCCGAAGCCCTGCCCCCCTCCGCGCTGCTGCTGCTGGCCCATGGTGATGTAGTTGGAGGCCCCACCCCCTAAGGCATGGCACCCCATTCCTCTGGAGGCAGAGCCCCTGGGGAGGTCTGGGCTGGAACCGTACTCGTCCGAGGAGCCATAGTCACTGGGAGAGCCAGAGACTGAGACCCTCTGAGGGGCACGGGTGAAAGGGGCTACCGCCATGCCCCCTACTAATCCACCCCCAAAACCAAACCCCCCACACTCTGACCCATGACCCGAGCTAGAGGACAGGCTGGGGGCAGGGGATGAGGTGGGGTTGGGGGTGTAGCGTACCAGGCTGAGTGGGATTTTAGCCGGGGTGGGGGCGCGGGTGGTCTTAGGCATAGGGGTTGGGGTAGGGGTGGTGGAGCAGGATGACCCGTTAAGGCTGGGGCTGGAACCGGGTCCCACTGCTCCTCCTGCCGCGCCCCTACCCTCATCCACCCCCCTTCCCCCAATGCTGGAGGTGCGTGTCCTTGAGAACCCATGGCGGGGTGTCGGGGAGGTGTTGCCGCTGTTGGCCCCTGTTGGCCCGGGGGTGTCACTGCGAGGCCTTCGGGAGAAGCCGACCTGGCTGGGTGGTGGGTTTGGGTGGTGGCGTCGAGATGGGACGCTGATAGGGTTGGAGGCAGTCGTACCCCCGCCAATGGCTGCCGCAGACTGCGACCCCTTGCTGCGCTGCCGAAACTCCTCGCTGAGCGCCTTCATGGCCTCCAGCAGAGTCTCATGCATATGCTGTGCCACCACAGAGTCCTCCACCTGCATCCAGAACTCTCCGGGCCCTGTCATGGCTGAGCGGCCCACCTCTACAAAGAAGAAGTTTTCAGAGTGACCACAGCGGCGCACGTTCATCAGCTGCAGCACCACGGCCGGCATGTCCGAGTTCAGTTTGACGAAATTGACTGTCTTGTCGGTCAGGCACAGCCTGTAGATGCCAACCAGGTTTCTGGCTTGCCCCAGTCCTTTTGGCCACACTTTTACCTGCCACACCTCTTTAAAGGCAGGGCCCGGAATGTGAGCACTGATCTCTCCACCACTTCCACTGTCATCGGGAACCTTACCTGTCGAAAGGAGAAGATAGATTTAGCCTACTTTTTATTTTTTTTTATCAGGCCCACGGAATCTTTTCTTTTAAAAAATTTTTTTTCACCCAATTTGTAGTCCTATGCCTTGTGATGGCAACCTCTGCTATCAATTAAGACTGTGGGTGCCTGATTGACCAGCAGGGATGGCTGATGAGTAATGAGACATGGTCATTCCTGCCAGCTGATTACCCTCTCTCAAAGCGACTTTACAGCCAATGAAGCGTCAACTGGTGGGGCTGTCAGCTATATTAAAAACTGGAATGGCCTGGGTTCCATGTGAGACTATGGGGCCCATCCAAAGACTACAGTGTGTTAAAATATAATAACATTATCATAAAAATAGAATATACAAATATTATACATATATATATATATACACACACATTGCACAACAGGATGAATTGGGTGAGAAAAAATGGCAATTTGCAATTGACAAAGCATGTCATGATTGTGCATCATTAGTTTATTGACACATATTTTTCTTCTAAATAAAGAGGAATCATTGCTGAATGCATAAATAAGAAATCTTAGCAATTTGCTATTCAGAATGGCAAATAGGCCTATTTGGATAGTAAACAATGTATTAATTGGCTTTAGCCTGTGGTGCAAAATAATGAATTTGACAACATGACAATAAAACAACAATTTGCTGATTAAATCAAGCTCATCTTTAGCTTTATTCATGTTCTTCAAGTTTTTACAGAGTAAAAACAGCCCATTTACAGTATAACAGGCAAACAAATAACATTAGGGCTATATAGCCAGCCACCAATTTATTTAGGCCATGTCCTTTAATTTGCAGCAATACTTCATGGCATAGTAATGGGCAGCTGCTGACTTGAAATTGTGCTTTTGAGACAAAATAAGTAAAATATTATAAAACATAAAAGGCACTTTTAGTTTTTTTTATTTGTTTGTTCATTTTAAGCAGCCACAATGTCTAGAAGGTTTTTAATTTCCTGGATAACTTGTTTACTGACCAAAAAACAAATTGCCAGCTAACACAAACTCTGCTACTGACTCATTTGAAACTACTGAGAGCTTTGCTACAAAGTTCATGCAAAAGCAAAAATGACATATGTCGTAATGCTATACACAATCCATAATACAAAAGTAACAAACTTTCCTCTAATATAATACACATTTTTGCATAAATTAGCCCACTGACTAATTTGCCTTATTTCAACTACTAAAAGCTTAACTCTGGAGAGTGATTTGTTTTAGCATAGGGTCACTTATGAGGCACTTTAAGTTCCCATGAATATGTGTATCACTACTACTGCCTCTCCAGACTTAATTGACACTTCATGTTTTGTCAATGGCAAAATAATCTAAAATAAAGAACTCAGTCACACACTCGCTGTCTCCTTGCCGTGTTCAACATGACCAATGTTTCAACACACCATGCCTTAGTAGTCACTATTTAGAACTGATGACATTGGAAAATCAATTTGGGTGTGCACCCTCCCTTTCTGAATGACAAAAACCTTTTGTCAGTTTCCTAACCTCTTGTCCCTACTTCAGGAAGCCACATTGTACAGTTAAGTAAAGCTAATTTCTGTTTCTGCACAATAAACTGTTAAATTTGTTTCCTGATGTGGAAAAACCCCATTTAAGATTCAATCCTCTAAAGATGACAGAAGTAAAGGGAAGTAGACAAATCCACTCTATCAATAATTGCAACATTATTCCTCCTTACCAACATGCTTTCCATTTCTTTATTGCTTTCCCCCTTCCTCTCCCCAGTTTGTAATGTCCAGTTATATCAGAGTTAAGTTCTGCACTCTCAGCTATTGGTTCAGCACAGCACAGACAAGCATGTGCTTCCTTCCAAAATGGTGTGATGTCAGCTGCCACTTCTTAGCAAATTGCAGTTGGAAAGTCAGGCTCGCACAGACATAAGTTGGAGGAAGATAGTTCATGTGCAGCTCAACAAGTAGACTTGTGGGCCAATCGAGCAGCAAGGGACACCGGTGCATTTAATGCTATCATCCATGCCGACTGACATCTGCCCAACCCTGGACAAAGCTAGAGACTTCTGCATCGCCCTGTGTGTCTACTGGCCACAGTAACGCTAGCAGGGCCCCAATTCAAAAACCAGAACATGGGGCCCATCCATGCACTAAAGCAGTGAACTAACGAGATGAGCTGCCCTCTCCATTAATTGGTTTTAAAGGTGCAGTTTTTACTCCCAAAAATGAAATTAAGATATGTTTCTATTTACTCTGAGTGCTATCAATCCATCCAGATAATTTAGCTGAGATTTCACTAGTTTTATAGATGCAGCTCATTCGAAAAAAACAACAGCAACGTCTCTTTCCAAATATAAGGACACTCACTCATGAACATCTACAGATTTTGTTGTGCACTGTTTTGTTTTTTTTAAACTACTTTCTACCGAAGTACACCAACTGTGTATATCCATGCAAAGTCTAGACCAAAGCATGTCAGTATTCTAGGGTGCACTGTATTGACATAAGCCCCAGGATACTGGCATGCTTTCGTCCTTCGTCAAAACTACCTGGTTGGATGGATAGCACTCTGGGTAAGTAGAAACAATATCAGAATTAAATTCTGCCCCTTTACGCTACCATCAACTGATACCAATATGTCCCCAATATTAATGTGCATCCCTACATATAGCTAATCATGAATTATAAAAACAGCAGTCCCTTGCAAAACTGGCATACCTTGGCTGGTATTTGTGAGCTCAAACATGCAAACACACGACCCATGCACTACCCTATAGAACCTTGTCCTCCTTTTCTTCTAACAAAGTAACAACATTGAGCCTTCAATCCTCCTGTGGATACAGTTTCACCTCTGAAAAAAGCACAGCTTTGGGGGAAATGCTAGGGTCTCCACTCTCCAGTCTTTCCTGCAGGCACTGATATGACAATGGAGGGGCATTTAAAAATGCTGGCTTAATCACTGAAAATGCTCACACATTCAATTCACTAACATAAAATAACTAAACATGAAGGAAATAGTAATGATAATCATAACCAAATGTAATATATAGTCATAATTTAGTCTTCAGAAAAAA
This sequence comes from Synaphobranchus kaupii, assembly GCA_029718625.1. Lineage (NCBI taxonomy): Eukaryota > Metazoa > Chordata > Actinopteri > Anguilliformes > Synaphobranchidae > Synaphobranchus > Synaphobranchus kaupii. The sequence continues at coordinate 32,266,957 of CM056389.1, read as the reverse complement.
ACAGGTCCCAATGTTTTCCCCAGTAGCTTTAAAATGCATTAAGTGTTGTTTTTAAAATTTGGGAATTGCCCATTTCTTTCATATAGGTACATTGTTGAGGCTTGTACACTGAAGACCACCACAGAACCCATATCTCACCTATGTTTCCAGGGGCAATCTCTGGATTTTAAAAAATTGCAAGCAATCTAACAACATATTTCCAACCATTTATTTTATTGGAAATTGTTTTACCGTGGCTGACACTGATGGTCAGACTTTGAATTGGGCCAAGTAATGTACAACAGAGCAACACACACACTTACAAAGCCTATCTGTCCATCTATGAAACTCTGATTTACATACAACATACCGTTGTACATAACATTTCCTCTACCCTTCCACCCTGTTTTGGGGTGTCAACATTACATCATGTTATTTAGTCCCATTGTGGAGAGCCATATGTTACTTCATGTAGTAGCACTGTTCACATGATGAAATTGTATGTAATATAAACATAAAATACATGTTTTCGTATGAAGAATATAGTAAACACCTTTTTTGCTTTTAATAAGGAAATGAGAAGATACCAGACTGATAAAACGACACAAAATGTCAGAAATGGATCATATGACAATTTCTGACACCAGTGGCCTCTCATTTGGTGTCTTTTCTTCACTTACACACACTGCAGGATGGGCAAACCAAGACCTATCGCAAAGCGCAGAGTGTAAGTAAGCACACATCGGCATATCAATTTTTTTCATGGCCATTAGCAGAATAGAGAGAGGGGTCTTTTAAGTCAGCAATAGTCTACTGTAGAGCTATAGGGTAAGAGCAAACATTTTAACTGTCATGTTTTCAATCGAAATGTAGGCTGCAAAAAACGTGCACCAATGTAGCTTAGAGAAAAAGCAAAACACTCGTACGCATGTTTACTGAAGGCATTCAAGACACACTGCATTTACTGAGTGGTGATTGAATATAAAATACACGAAACTGGAAGGAATACTGTACACATAATTGGCCGCTTGGAGAGAGAGAGAGAGAGAGAGAGAGAGAGAGAGAGAGAGAGAGAGAGAGAGAGAGAGAGAGAGAGAGAGAGAGAGAGAGAGAGAGAGAGATACAATGTCTAGTATTGTGTCAGCGAATATGGCTCTGCTACAGCGCGTGCAGCAGTAAGCGGCGTGTTTACGTTGCAAGCAAACACAGCATCTCTTAACACATGCATGCATTCTTTCTACAAAACTATCAAAAACGAATAATCGAAACACGTGCTATATATAATCTATATATCTGTCCCATAAAAGGAATGGCACATGCAAAATTAAGGTACGGGCTATCATACATGTACAGTTTCCTACCATGAAAAAACATGGATTGTAAAGCACACACAGCTCACTGCGGACATGCTAGATTTTGGGAGACCGAAAAGGGGAACACTCGGTTTGGTGGCTTACTTTTAAATTGAAGGTCCAACATGGCCTGGTACCATTCGCTCTGGACCTCCTCGCTATCTGCTGCAATTGCAAAGCTCTCTCCGCGTGTGTACAGCACTATCATATGCTTGTTCTTAGAATCCGCCCGCTTGTTGATGTTAAAACACGTCTCCAGATTGAGGGCTTTTTTCGGGACGGGCGCCTTGCTGCGGAATTTCTTCTCGGTCTCGTAGTATTCGAGCCGGGCAGGGCCCCGTTCCGAGGCCGCGCGCAGAACGAAGTACCGCCGATGCATAGATTTCTGTTTGCGGAGGTAACCGCTTTTGCAAACATCCTCGTAGCATTGCAGCTCCGCTGCCTGGTTCTCCATTGCTTGGTAGGATTCTTGTTTTTCCTATGGTTCTGTCCTCAATTCAATACGTTGTACTGCAATATGTATTGTTTTTCATCCTTGGCTCGTCGCTTTTTAAATAGGTGTATTTAAGGGAGAGACAGAATTGTTCAATGAGAGTATTTTCCAAATTTATGAATTGTATTATGCTCTTTTGCGGTTGTGTTTTTCTCCGCTAGCTCCTGTCTGCGCTCACATACACTGACAGGCGTGCACATGCGGCGAGCGACGTCTGCGCTAAACTGCCTAGCTACTGCAATTTAGCTAGTTGCTTGAGTATGCTACTTTAATCCCGTTCACGGTACAATCTCACTCTGAATCCTGACCTTGCCTGTCTCAACGCATGTCCATATGCGAATTTGGGAGAGAATTGCGCATTAATACCTTACGCACATGGAATTTCAGGTGCAGTTTAGTCTGTTCACACACAACATTCACATAAGTTATTGCGAGGCAAACGGGGTGGCTCGTGTTTTTCAATATATGTTATGTTTTATATATTTTTGGGTAACTGATATGCAATACAAACGGCATGTTTTCACATATCCCAGTTGACGTGCAAGTAAAATGTGCCGTGCCATTACAAAAGTCTTAGGGGCCTATTTGTTCATTAAAAGAAAACAATTTATGATGCAAACATTGTTAGGCTGCATTAAAACTGACATTTCTTGCGTGGAAGAAAAATGTTCACAAGAAATATAATGTTAAACGTCGTTATTCTAAATGTTTTTATTTGTTTATCAAGGTATTTTACCACAATGTATGTCATATACAGGACTACATATTTGGCATATAAATACCCGAACACATACGTGTATGTAGGCTATGTTGGCCTGGTGTTTTGTTAGATTGTGTTATTTAATTTCGACAGGTAGACTGCATTATTTATTTCACTTTACACTACCCAATTGCTCAAGCAACACACGCGTGACCCCTGTCGGTTATTTTGTATTCCAACATGTTGCGTTGTCAGTCTGCGTTGTAGGCTACTTAAATTACCCGTATGAATCATATGGGTTACTAACTCAGAAATAATGAACAGGGACACAATTTTGTAAGTGACAGTGATGGACTCTCAAAAAACCAAATTATGAACGGTTAACAAGTTGACGTGCATGTGCGTTTTTCTACACTGGACAACAAGTGGACATTGAATGTCAGGTAGCCTACAATGCGACATAATGTCAGTCCACCCATCCCTGTAGAAGTTCCACCTCAGATGACGTTCTGCTCTTGGTAAGCCTATTTTGGGCCTGTCTTGGAAATAAAACCATGCTTGGATCATTTGGGTTGGGTCGGCCTTTAGTCTGACTTTGTGTCATTGTGCTGTTTGTTGAACATAAAATGTGACAATTTCACAATTCTGCATTCAACTAGGCTATTCAGATTTTTTCACAATCACCTGCAATACTGAATGAATCGTTTGAACTTACAAAACTTTTCAGCTCCATCCCCGCAGTTACAATATAGAACTAGAACACATGGATACGGCACAAACATGCCCAAGGTACTTTCATTCCTCAGTGACTGCTGGAAGCAGAGTGATGGTTTGAGGCTTGTTTGATACACCAGACCCTTGATGACTTACAGCCATTTTGCCAATCATGTATTCTATACTGTTCCAGCATAATTTACAGCTAAAGCTAGTCCCACCCCCCAATTCCCATAGAGATCCATTCAAATGCAGAGACGTTATAGTATCGCTTGTAAGAGTACCAGAAAATAAGATATCAAGAGTCTTTTGATATTGTTGGGTCACAGACATCAGGAAGTCATGGCATGCAAAGGATATGCGACCAAATATAAAATATTTAAAGGCAGTCAACTTAGTGTATGTAAACTTCTGACCCACTGGAATTGTGATATCGTGAATTAAAAGTGAAATAATCTGTAAACAATTGTTGGAAAAATGACTTGTGTCATGCACAGACTAGATGTCCTAACTGGCTTGCCAACACTATAGTTTGCTAACATGAAATCTGTGGAGTGGTTAAAAATTTGTTTTAATGATTTCAACCTAAGTGTATGTAAACTTCCGACTTCAACTGTACATGGGACAAGAACAAAAACACAGAAGAGTAACACATACTTTAGTGTGTTATAGTTTGTGTTATAGTTTCTGTTTGTTATAGTTTATAATAGTATTTAGAATAGAAGTGTAGTATAGCTGATACCCACAGCTTACTGTGAACTACATTCAACGTTCATTTCTAGGGATAGCTACTACATTATGGGAAGGATGTGCTTTGTCTTATCTGTTCTGTAGTGACTTTGATGACGTTTCTGTATGCACTTATTGTATGTCGCTTTGGATAAAAGCGTCTGCTAAATGACTAATGTAATGTAGTGACAGTGAAAGGGAGCACACAGAAGAACTAGGTAGATCAGGTCAGAGAATTTTAGTCTGCATTATAGGCTCGTTTAAACACTTGTTTTTTATGCGATGTGATGCCAGCCAGTTCCCAGTCACAAGAGAAGAACACCAGACAGGGCCGAAGGAAGAGGAAGAGGTGTAAGCTCTGGCCAACTGCTACTGACCATAAAACTGTGAGTTACTGTACTGTGTGTATGATATGTGCTGAAAAGTAACAACAAAACATATTTGAAGCATTCATGTGTGTCCGAATCATTTACAATTGTTTTAACAACATAACTATAGCATAGCCACACACACACATACACCCACACAGGAACACATCCTCGAGCATGGGCATGCACACACATCTCGTAACAAAAAGAAAGTCATTTTAATGATTAAAACAATATAATGAATTTCTGTATCATTACATAATGAAAATAATTTATCTCAGAGATAAAGCACCACTCAGAACCACTCAGCCATACATCAAATAACATTGGAAATTAATAAGGGTCCTTTATGACCCATGTTTTCAAATTTTGGGTGGTAATACAAAAAAGATTTTTATTCAAAACTTAAGAAAGGAAAAATAAATATGATTTGTGAAAATCAAAAACAAGATAATTAACGAATACCTCAAATGAGTAGATAAATTAATGAAAAAGAGGTAACAAAGAGACCCTCAGCTATGCATCAAATTCCATAGGAAATGAATACGGGTCCATTTGGACCCATGTCGTGCGACGTAGGGCCGACATAGGCGCTCTGTCGCTCCCTGTCTGCGGAAGATAGTTGCTACATCACTTGAAGGTAGTTTGCTCATTGGGAAGCTGCCATCTTCCCAATGGGCAAACTACCTCCAAGCAACGTAGCGACTATCTCCCCACAGACGGAACGCGACAGAGTGCCTACATCGGCGATATGCAGCTGTGCCAAGTGTGCTGTCTGGGCCCTCTGGGGTTAGCCGTTACAAATTCAACCCGAGGTTGTATGGCCTACCTTGCAGTCATGCAGCTCTCTGAGTCATGAAATTATATTATGTGGGGTTTGCATGTGAAATGACAGGGAATGCATTTCAGAAATATAAATGCTTAACAAGAAAAATTGCACTACACGCTTGTAAGCCTACCTTTGTCAAAATGAGGATAATATGGAGGTTGTTTTTGCTCTCTGTAGCTATTACTTTATAGGAGGACACTTGGGAGGATAGAAGTTTCAGTGATCTTGTTTTTACAAAAATTGTATGAGAGAAATTGTCTATGGGAAAATTACATGGGGAGAGATACTTCCTTGTACCAACTTCCGGCATCACAGACACAGCCCACTTCTGTGGTCTATTACATTTTGCACATCATTTATTTTGCATGTGTACCATGCAAATGGCTCCTTTAATCAAACTACTAGTACTTTGATCAGATTTTGTTATTGGCAGACATAGCAAAATCTCTAATGGGGAGAATTATTCTTTGTGTGCCTGGAGCATTTGTGATGATGAAAATGGCAAGAAGAAGAAGAAGAACAATAACAACAACCCAAGTTTGGGGCTTTATTGTATGGATGTGTGAAGTTGTATCTGAATTCTCATTTTGATAGAAATACTTTTAACGGCAGGCCTAGATTTTGCACATTTTAATGAGTAATAGACAGTGCTTTGTATGCGTGAGTAACTTGGCAATTTTGTATGTTGAAAACATTTTTGTTGGAATAATAATTACAATAATATTCAGTGCAAGGGGAAGCATAAAATGTGACAATTTCACAATTTTGCATTCAACTAGGCTATTCAGATTTTTTCCACAATCATCTGCAATACTGATACAAATACTTCCCTCAGTGACTGCTGGAAGGCTGCAGCTATGTTTGTCGCTTGTAGTTCGCTAATTCTTAGAAGGATTGCCCTTGTGCAGACGGTGGGTCTTTGTTTTGTTCAGATAAATAGCAGTACTTGTGCGCAGATGATGTGTGTTTCAGAGTGGCATGTATTTTGCACACAACTTCAGTGCAGGCTGCCTTTCAGTTGTCACTGAGGGAAGGAAATACCTTGGGCAACCAGAAATCTGTTGGAGTGAACAATCTTTAAAATGACGCACCATCTTTGGTAAAGGTGACGTTCACATGGAATTTGCTGATCAACTGTGAAGTATCCCAGAGTTAGAAAATACCAAATAGCCTACGAATAAATTAACATAACGTCAGCAAAATCATAACGTTAGCTCCATACCATCGCAGTTGTACCTAATAGTTTTATGAAAGCTTTGATAGAGTTTACTATTTGTCAAACGTCACCTCGCGGAAGTGAGTTTAAAATCGAAATAGCACAAAACTAAAATTGAAAGGGAATCAAACTAATCGGCCCACACTGTTGGGAAATGAACTAACGTCAGCTAAGAAACTTAGCTAGCTAACGTTATAGCTAGCAAATTCTTGTGCTATTTTTGCGATGTTCCGTATAGCTTACTCGCTAGCTAGGTTTGTTTTTGTTATAGTAACGCGTCTTTAGTGGAAAAAGGGAACTTCAAAAAAACTATTTGGAGCCAAGAGGCAGTACCTTTTGTTTCCGTAATAACTTACCTAACGTTAGCTGGCATAACGTTAGATACTATTCTGCAAGCTCTCTGTCGAGCAGTAACGTTAGCTGAGTGTAACATTAGCCTATCCACACTTTTGTTGCTTGTTAGCTAACTAGACCGTGGGGTGGCTAACGTTAGCCAGAAATTAATGCAAAATTACGAATTTCGGTTCATGAACCTGAACGCAGCTAGCAGTTACCTGGTTATACATTGCAGGTTACAATAGCCCGCTTAGTTACTGTTAAATTAGCCAGGATTTCTCGGCTAGCTATCCCATCTCAATAATTTAACATTGGCATATGATGGTCCTTATGCCGCCAAATGAAATGCCGTATTAAGAGCAGCTTCAGGGAAAAGGAAACGTAAAATAAAAATTTGGCAATGTCAACGAATGGTAGCCCAGCTACTTCAGCTTTAGTTTCTGAGCTGTCGTTTTCGTTTCAGGACGAACTAACAGCGACCATACACAATGCATTTGGAGTGGCTGTGGAGATGGCTGTGCTTGAGATCACCAAATTGGTAGGCCAAGCGTTGGGGGACGTGCGTGATCAAATGCATGAAACATTGCGGGAGAATAAGTCACTCAAGCAGCGTTTACAAGCAGCTGAGTTGGAAGTGTGCGAATTGCGTGGTCGCGTCAGTGATGAAAACAACGCGCCGCTGGCTGCGGTCTGTAAGTTTAACGTTAGCCCTGCTGATAGAATTCAACAGGTTCATCTACCCCATATCGACAGTTTACAAAACCAGTCTATAACTGGAAAACAAAAACAACAAAGGAATATCGAATCAAAACAGCCAATTGATGCATTATTGAATGTAGATGAAAGGTATGGGTTTTTGACCGCACCTGAGGAGGTCGATGGACACCATAAAAAATCGTTTTGTGAAATCCGCGAGGATGGACGTGTCTGTTCCCATGACCTAAACTCACATTTAGGGGGCGAGTCAAAATCAACGGAGCCTCAAGAATCGACAGGTTTGTTCTACATGTAAATGAATGTTTATCCTATAAGCCTAGATGTATTCTGTATTTTGCGTGTTCTAGTTGCAAATGATAAGGCAGATCTTCAGCTTAAGTTTACATTTATAATTTCTGTCCAATATATTTTTAAGCAGGGTATGAAATTTTAACTTTTTCACCCACTGGCCAGAGTGGCTTGTGGATTCTAAAAATCACCAGCCATTTTCAACATTTTACCAGCCACCTTACCATTTACAATATAACACAACTTTGTTGGTTATCGGCCAAAGTGGTTGCTAGAGTTAAAAATCTTATCAGCCACAATCAAAATTTTACCACCATGTGGTAAAATTTCACACCCTGTTTTTAAGTTGTGTGATCCAAACAATATGCACAAATGGTTTCTAATTTTTAAGAATTATTATAATTGCTATTTTTGCACAGGTACAGAGGGAAACCACCACAATTTGTTCACGGTTAACCAGGTGGGTGGAGTGCAGTTTGATCACACACAGTCACAAGCAGCTCCAAGAGTGGACACCACCCGGACTTTTGTTGAAGGGCAGAGATTACCTGATGCTGTCTGTCCTAAATCTGAGGTGGAACAGCCCCTGGAGGTGAAGAAAGAGTCAGCAGATCTTGCTTGTGCCTCTGGCTCCTTTGTTGGGGGGGAGGAAGACATTGGTCCAGATTGCCTCTCTCTGGCTCAGTCCAAACTCTTGGAAGACTGGAGGCCTGAACCTCTGCAGCTGCAGAACTGCGACACAGACTCTCTCATTCCCTGCACCAGCCACTCTCTGTGTAAGTCCGAACCTGATAGAGAACGTTGTTTTTCATAGTTTTAAATAGTTAATTATTGTTTTCTATGATACTGCATTAATGATGCTTCAAGTATTAGTATTGCTAGGCAAGATGAATCAATTTCTATCAGGGCAATGAAGTGAATTGAAATGAGAGAGAGAGGGAAAGAGAGACATACATAGAGAGGACGAGTGACAGAGAGCACATTGGGAAGCGCTTGTAGTCAGGTAACTGGTGGTCACCTGTAGTAATGAATGTGATTAGCAGCAGGCGGGTGAAATGCGAAGGCTGCCATTGGAATATGTTAAACACACTCATAAATGAGTCTTTACATATCCAGCCCTGAATCTAGTCTCCTCAGTGTAATTGTTAATCTCTTATTTATTGCATATCCGTCACTTGCCAGCCACTGTCAGTTGCCTTGCTATCTGTAGTTTTCTCAAAATGGGATAATCGTGAAGGAGTATGGGAAGTTGATTGTTTGATTGTTCTTCCACCATTGATGTGTGCCTTCACAGCTGACTCAACCGTCTTCAATCCAGAGATTCCAGACGTCCTCTCACCGGCAGCCAGTGGCATGCCTCTGCCTTTCTCCAAACCATACCAGCCTGGAGAAACCGCAGGGATCTCAGTCACAGGTCAGCCGTTCTCCAGCCAGATGGGTGGCGGGAATGCCAAGATGGCTGCCTCCGGCAGGAACCACCACATCTGCAGGGTCTGTGGCCAGGCTTTCCAGCTGGCTGGGGAGCTGCGGAAACACCGTGCCCAGCACCATAACCATGCCCCCGCCACCACTGCCCCCAAGAACCCCAAACGGCAGGTTTTTCCGCCGGGCCGCAGCCCATACCATTGCTCCCTGTGCGGTCGCGACTTCAACCGCATGGAGCACTTAAAGATCCACCAGCGCATCCACACCGGGGAGCGACCCTATGCCTGCTCCGTCTGCAATGCCCGTTTCCGCCACTCGTGGGCGCTGACGAGGCACTTCCGCATCCACACAGGTGAAAAGCCTTATGTTTGCAACCAGTGCGGAAAGACCTTCCGGAACTGTGGGGGGCTCCGCTTCCATCAGAGGTCCCACTCCATTGGTGGGGTTCCCTGACCTAGCGGCAGTGGGGGGGACTGGAAGTGGACTACAATGGGAGAAGTAGAGTAAAATAGTGATGACAGAGTTGTGATGTCACCTTACTCATAGAAGAAAACAGGACCTCCATCAACCACATAGAATATTGGTAACAACCAGTAGGACAGTAGTTGGTGGATACTTCCTGGTAATTCACACAGAAAGTGGAGCGCGATGGGAGGGGAGGGGAGGGGAGGGGAGGGGTGGGGTTTGGGGAGGGGGTTGGGGGGGTATTGAAGAGAATGAGAGAAAGGGCAGACAGGTGGTCTATCTGTTTAGATGTAGGGTAAATATGAATGGGACTTGATCAGGGCAGGCGGGGGTGCTCAATGAGGGCCAATCCTTTTTTAAATTTTATTCAAAATTCTCTTAATGATTTAATTTGGCTAATCATGTATTTTATATGACATTTTTTGATAAAGCTACAAGATGAGATCTGCTCATGAATGCTTGGTGAAAAACCAGGAACAAACCAGTGTATACAGCCGTTTAGAATATGAAGCCAAAATAATTGGTTGGAACACAAAGCCGCATGTACAGCTGCTCCTCAGGACTGGACTTGTGCACCCCTGGCCCAAGGCTTTGACAGAACATTCTTGCCATTGTTCATTATACATACATTTTACATTTACATTCACAGTCTCAATGGTTTTTTTTCAGCTTGACTGACTTGACAGAATAATTAAAGCTCTGGGCCTGGTGAAAAATACTTCCAAGTAGGGATGCAGCAATACCATTTTTATCCAGACTGAGTATGAGTACCGAGTGCTCCGGTTTGGGTTCTTGCCGATACCGAGTACTGATACGTGTACTTTTAATACTGATACGCTACAAGTACGATTACTCAGTGAACATTTTGGTGTTAAGCCCTATCTTGACAGACTATCAGTCACCTCGCAAACGAAACGCTCCCGGATCAGGAAAAGATACGTTTGTCGTAAGACCAGTGTTACCAACTATCGGGGGACAATAAGCAACCTTGCCTTCAAAAGCAAACCCAAACAAGCGGGGACTAGAGCAATTGATTTTTTAAAACAAGCCTAAAAATCTGATTTTTTCCGGCGACTTCGGAAGATAACAAGCCCAAATTCGCGTATTATAAACGGACTTGGCAACTCCGTTTAAGATGGGCAGAACGATGCCTGAAGTTCGGGATGTACAGTATCTAGTTTATAAGCTGGGATCCCAAAAAAGACTGCATCATCGGGTAGGCTGTGCAGTGACGCGAATAGTGATGAATGCTTGTTTTCATCGTCTTTCTTAAAAGTACTTCCAAACCCCCGGAAACTGGATGCTACATGACATTGTCAGTATCAAGTCTCGGGCTGTGTCCGAATCAGCACCCTTCCATACTATTAAGTAGTCTTGTTGAGTAGACAGGATGAGAAAGTTAAGTATGCAAAGTTTTCTGTAAAGTTTTCTGTAGTATACTTAAAAGCCCTGTATGATATACTTACTTCCGGGGTTTTCGCTGAGTATATTCAGGAGCACGTTTTTCAAGAAGTACGCAAGCATTTTGGTCGCGTAAATATGACACACAAGTTAATTTTAAAAAATGAGGCGCAGCTTTGCTGATGTTTTCCTTCAATAGCAACAAAAACAACATGTGACATGGCGCAAGGGTGGGACATCTACAACACTTCCACAGTACGGTTGGAAAATAGTATGGAGGATGGAGGATATTTTTTTTGCGTACTGCACGTTGCATACTAAACAGTGCACATTAAACGGCACACATCTGACAGGACGCAGTAGATAGGGCTCTGATTTTGACACAGCCTGGATATTAGAGCATTTTTATGAGTAGTCTACGAGTAGAATATCCTACATGAGCACCGTATTGGACCCAATACAATATCGCTATCGTTGCATCCCTACTTCCAAGTATATCCTTTCATTTTTGAATAGTAGATTAAATTAATATGTTCTTCTAATTCTCTAATCAAACCTTTGGACAATCAACATTTTTGTTCCTTAACTTTAATTTTGTCTTGTATTATATACCACATGGGGTTTTACTCAATCAGTTCCAACTTCTCTTCCTCATCTGTACAAATGTATCCTTTTTTTTCTCCTCTCCACAAGGTAAATGAAAACTGGACTTTGCTAAGAAAATTACAAAAGCTATATTACTATAGCACTGCAGTGGGTTCTACTTTCATGTGTTTCCCAGTTGGAATAGCCTGCCAGTATTCATGTTTTTAAACATTTGGGCATTTGGCAGCTTACAGTTTTACTTACAGTCCCGTTGGAACAGCTGTATAATTACTGAAGCTATTAAGGTTCAGTATTTTCAAAGGTGCAGTGACAATGCCCCCACCTGGGAATTGAACCGGAATCCTCTTACAAGGGGACAAGCCCAGTTGATTAACCATTACCCCATACTGCAACCAACTACTGTACATCACCGGTGCCCTACCCTGTGTGTACTTTGCATCCCCGATTGGATTGCGGATCCCATTTTGTTTGTAATTATTCTATTGCATTTACTGATTGCGTTTGTGCAACCCTCATATTGGGAGCTGTCTATCTGGTTTGCTAATTTGTTAATAGGCTTGTTGGACTTGATAGTGAAATTGCGGAGCTGTCTGGAAAATAAGGGAGCATAAGGACATGGCATTGATGTGGATATTTCAAGGGGTCAACAGAAGGATTTGTGACAGTTTCATAGAGTTTAAAGCTGGTGTGGTGAAGAACTTGACCCCTATCACAGTCCAAAAGATTACAAGTTTTGATGACCCAAGAACTGCTTTTATTTATAATATGGAATTCATGCTGGACTGGAAGAAGCCTACAGAACTGTGCCTCAGATCATCTCCAAGCTTGGGGCTGTTAAAGTCCAATAAAGGTTAAAAATTTGCAGGATAAAGGTCACGGTCTATTTTTGGGGAACCTTTTTTCTTTTCTTTTCTTTTTTTTTTAATCTTGTCGTTTAGTGGCAGCATTCAGTGTTTTTTTTATTTTTTTATATTACCACTTTCATTCAAATGGTCTGTAATTTCTTTTGATTTCTGAAAACTTCTGCAAATAAAACCAGTTCACGTTGACTCTGCTGGCTAAAATTGCACACTAAATCTATATTGTTTTCTCAATTTTATTAGTGACTCACCAACCCCCTCCCGTCTAGCCAAAGGACATCTTTGCTTCCATGTACACATCCGCAGTCATTCACTGCTCTGAATTTACATGTCCATGCATCACATACAGTATAAACATTATAGATTTCTCCCAAATACCCCCCACCATTCACACATGTCTGTGTTCTCTCCAAATTTGTACTTATGAGTTATCAGGTAAGACTTGCAGATAAGTACATGGCAGTAGCCTAATATTCAGTGTTGTATTATCTTGGGCAGGCTGGGGAAATGCAATTTTGAGCCGCCTAAGGAAAAATTTGAATTTAATTAAAATGTACTCTAAAATTGCATTTTATCTCATAACTTTGTAGTTTTTGCCATGTGATTTGGGTCATTGTCCTGTTGGTACATGTATCCTTGCCATAAAAATGGTTCTGTTCTAGACTGAGACAAATTCTCCTGAAGGATATGCTTGTGTTTGGCTCTATCCATTTTGCCCTTGATGGCAACACGCTTACCTTTCCCTTCTGCAGAAAATCAGCCCCATATCATGATTCGGCCCAGAAAGTCTCAGAGTCTTTCACCTGAACCAGAGCCTCCGCGTGAAGTCCTTGTTTGGACACCATGAATGAGCCCTTCAACACCGTAGGGAGAAATACAAAATGCAGGTGCAACACGACAACTCCACACAGAGACTGGCTAAGGGGCCCCACTAGAGGTGGAGAAATGGCCAAGGAGCTAAAAGAAATTGTGGCAATTAAGTTATGGTGCATGAATAGGCCCCATAATATGTTTTTTCTTATCCGTTCTGAATAGGGCCCCCAATCATAAAATGGACCTCCAGACCAGTCTGCGACTGCGTGGTCACTCATTTGTTGACCATACAGTTGATTACAGTGGGTCAGTGAGGGCCATCAGATGTGCTGAGAATACTACACATTCTGCACTTTCATTATGCATGCCAGATAGCCTACCTTATGTTCCTGTGTGTTTAAACATGTTTTTAAGCTGCAGTAGGCAAGTTTGAAAATATACAAGGTGAAAAGACTGCTCTCCTCCCTCCTATCTCTCTCCTAAGCCCCTCCCAAATGATGCTCCAGTGCACGTGCAGAGACAGGCAGACAGGGAGGGGTTTATTCTACGGGGAGGATATCTTGCTTGTATATAGTTGCCCTGATTGGTAGCTACATAGCTAGCCCTAATTGGTTGGTTTTTAGAAGACCGGGTTGAGATTTTTTGACAGCCTAATACAGAGCCCAGGACACTCACAGAAAACAGATTTTTTTCCCAGAACACTTGATTTATTGATAGCTGCTGGAATATAATGAGTAAATGTAATAATTTCACCAAAATGATATTAAAAAAATCTTGCCTACTGCACCTTTAATACCAAAATGCAACAAGTCTAATTACTTATTCATGAAAATAAAAATATTCTGAATAGGCTAATATTTTGAATAGCCTAAAAGTACCCCAGTGATTTGAAATGGGCCCTAAAATCTATTGACTGAATAATGTTGGAATTCTCTGTCTTATTGCAGGTATAATATTCTTAGGCAAATATCGCGTCATCTTTATTAAGAAAGAGCATGGGCTCTATCTTGACGATCTTATTGCATGGTCTAAAACGCATGGCACAAGTGTATTTAGGGCGTGTCTAACTCCACTTTTGCTAGTTATAGGGCGCATATTTTGAGCGCAAAGTAAAGTGCATGGTTCAAATGGGCTGAACTTAGGCTCTTCATTAATTATAGGTGTGTCTTGGGCGTAACATGCAATAAACCAATCAGAGTGTCATCTCCCATTCCCTTTAAAAGTCGTGTTTGCACCTTGGCAGATTGGTAATATAATGGCGGATTTAATAAGACTGCAAAAAGAGCAATTTACAGCTGGGGAAGCTTGTGCACAAGGTCTAGACTAGAAATCTAGACTAGATTTCCCGTATCATAACCTTATACCTTCGAAAAGGTGAAACCCGTATTTTATACGAGCAAACCGTATGTAGCCTATTTGTTATCTCCAGAAACGCAACAATCATATTATTGGATTAGATATAAAAAATATGCTCACAAATATGAATGATAGGGCATGAAAGATGCATTTTTGCATTGATTTAATTGGAGAAAAAATGTATTTCTGAAAACGGAATGCTCAGAATACTATTATGTTTTAATATATTATTTTACTCCAGTTGCTCAATCTCCAGTTTAAGTTTTTTTATTTGGAGCTGCTTCTTTTCACAGTCCAATTCAAAACTTTACCATTACCTTTACCTTTACCACAACTTTACCATTACCTTTACCTTTACCACAACTTTACCAAAGACCTAGAGGTGGAGGCCACAGGCCGCGGAGAGTATGGAGTGAACATGTAGGCTACGTTCATTTTATCCAGCTAACTTAATCTTAAACCTGAGGTTTTGCAGATTTGAGTTTAAATGTTGCCTTGATAACAAGTCTGGCAAAATTGTGAACTTGCTTCCTGAAACCAAAAATCCTGGGTTTATCCCAAAATGTCATCAAACTAATCGGGTTAACTCAGTTAGCCACGTGCGTCAAATGGTGCCCAGGTTAGTCGTGCAGCATAATTTACCATGGTGATTTACTGTTGATTAAAAGTGTCAGCTTTGTGATACAGAAAACCCAGAGTTAAAGCTTAGCTCGCTAATAATAGTGCACCCCCCTGGTCTGCGATGTACAAACGGCACTTAAACCTATCTGTTCTGGGAGTGCTCCTGGCCAGATGGGCCTTAAGCCTTGTTGTCTCCTCTCTTCCTAAAGAGGCTGCTGCCGATGTACTCCCTGATGGGCAAGAGGACCCTTTACGTCCCACCCGGAGATTTCAAGAACATCAAGATCCAGCATCAGTGAAGGACATCATCATGAATCCGATCATGTCAGAGGTGATGAACATCAAGGTCTAAACACACAGTGGACCTTATCACTCTCTGGAGGAGTATTTAAAACATCCTCGTTGACTGCGTTGTAGCAGACTTTGTCCACCCGCTAGAGAATGCTTTTTAAAGATTGTTGGTTTTCACATCTTTTTTGTGATTTGTTCTTACAAAGTCAGTTTTTATTTTTATTTGATTTTCTTTTATTGCATGGTTTTGCGCCACCACGTGTTGGGTTTCCCCTTGTGTTTCCTGTTCATTTCTTTATAACTTATTTTTCCATAGAGTTCAATAGGAAAATGAGTCAGGAGAAACAACCCTTAAAGTGATCCATCCATATCTACTGCATATCGTTTGATACCTCAGACTTTGATGACTTACAGCCATTTAACCAACCATGTGTGTCATACTATTCCCATATAATTTACAGTTTAAATCTATTCCCACCCCCCAATTCCCAGATCCATTCAAATGCAGAGAGGTTATAGTATCGCTTGTAAGAGTACCTGAAAATAAAATATCAAGTCTTTTGATATCTTTTTATACCCAGTGATGATAGCATCACCTGTTTACCTGTGGAACGTTGCAAACAGGTGTTTTTTTTTTTTTCGTTTTTTTTTTTTACTTCCCAGACTTTTTTTTGGCCCTGTCCCAAGTTTTCAGAATTTGTGTGTATTTACAAAAATCAATAAAGTTGATAAGGTAAAACATTAATTATCTTTTCTTTCTACTGTTTTCAATTAAATTAATGTAAAAGAGAATTTACAAAACACTGCTTTCTGCTTTTATGTGCATTTTACATACTGTCCCAACTTTTTTGGAATTGGGGTTTGTACATAAAGATGTAAGTATGGATGTTGCAGCATTAATTAATTTTAAATGTAAGAAAACATTGACTGTGCACGGTCTGTAATATTTGTCTCTGGGTTACTCTAAGGCTTAATTTTTTAGCAAATTTGAATGTCATGTGTCTTGTTTGTTTAGTTGCATGCAGTTAATTTACAAAGCCTGTTGGGATTTTTAAAAAAGGAAGAAATAATAGGCTATAGGCTATATATGGTTAATATATATCGAATGTTTGTACCTGTAAGGATTTGATTGTCCCCTGCAAAGAAAAACAAGCAGAGACATGTTTGTTTTTCCACTTAAGAATCAGAAGCAAGGATGTGAATGTGACTGTGACATTACCTCACAAAAGCATCAATCCACCCATTTTTATTCTCTAGCCCAGCTGTGGATACTGCAAAATGTTAGTCAGCAACATATTATGTGTTTTTGTCACAAAATAATAACTATTTGTTTTGCTTCCATTTGTTTCCATATTCTATAGACACTGTGTATGCATTGTCTACACAAACACAAAGCTGAACATACTGTACATTTTAACATTTCCCAGTCTTTTAGGTAGCAGGCTCAATTTCACAAAGGTACATCAGATTTATTAAATTATTTGTTCGCTCATCTGCATGTAATCATCATTTTGTTCAAATATGATTTTATCAATTTTTCTGTGTTCCAATTCACATTCAAAGCAATTCATTTATTTTTCAGAATGACAATCATCCAAGATACTTTTAATTAAACATCAACTGAGCCATCACTGCATGCAAGGGGCCATATTTGCCAAGCATTTGTAATCAGAGCTTTATCTGAACTAATTCTATATACATTTACAATAAAATCTGTTATTTAGCAATAATGAATGTGCTGGGGAAATGGTTAAGTTCAGGCCTTTTTCATAAATACATTTTACAGCTGAAGAACAACAGATAGATGAAGTCACTTCCTATTGACAGCCACTGCATGAATATCATACTGTCTGTTTTCTATTTTAAACATTGTTATAGCAATGGGTGCATTCGCTTGCTAGGTTCCAATCGAGCTCCTAAACCCTCCCTTAGACCCTATCATTTATATTTCCGGCTTCACGTGTGCAACCACTAAATTTAAAGTTATTGTGAGAGGTTGTGCTTTGAGGCTAGTTACAGCTTTGTTTTTTAATTTTATGCAATGCACTTTCCTTTGATATTTTATAATTTCGGTCAGCCAAATGAATCCCTCTCCTGCTCCCTGTATGACACTATGGGCAATTATGTATCTCACTGTGGGGCTACCAGACTCCATACCAGCCCTTGGGACCCATCCACACACTGGAACAGTTCTTTAGCAGATACCAGGGCATGGGGTCCATCCACACTTTGGAACAGAAATTAGATTATGGGGCCTATCCACACAGACCCTAAACCCTTTACTTTTTAACACTTCACTGTGAGTGACCCTCATTTTTGTTTCAATATGCCAATGCCAGGAGTGGCGTGGGCCACAGCTTGATAGGTCCTGGAATTGGCGGTGCTACGATGGGATTGGTCAGTGTGTGTGGAACGTGAACAAGGGAATTGAGTCATTGCCATGCTGCAAGATCTGTAGAAGGAGGGGAATGGACAGAGATGGGGTGGTCAGTTTTTGACTGGGTTGCTATCTGTAAAACTTTTGAATTCTGCAATAAAGCAGAATTTCCACCTTACTTGCCTTGTCCAGTGTTTTCCTGTTGCGGGTGGATTCCTGTAGGGAAAAAAGATCTTGTTACAGTTGGGTGATGGGGGAACAGTCTTTGCTGACAACGGCCAATTCCTTCAGTGGCGTAGTTCTATGGGAGGGTTTAGGGGCTGGTTCAGAACTCAGAAGGTGTCACCACAGTGTGTTTCCAGACCCTCCTATTCAGAGGCCACACCTTGTAATATTAAACTAGGTCTCTCAAGAGAAACTCGCATTTTCCACCTGAAGAAAGTATGCAACTGGGACAGTTGAACTGGAGAAACAACAGGCAAGGCTGAAGGTAGCCGCTGAATATGTTGCTGAATGCCGCATGGCTTGCTGTCCTTGGCGCTGATGGTCTGTGGTCCATACCCTGTGTTCTCTCCTCACCATGTAAAACAAATATGACTCTGGTCAACAACCACAAATGGCAAAATCCGATTCCCCCTGCCGTACCTCTAAAATGTGTGCAATTATTATATCTCACTTCACCCAATGTTCTGAATCTCCCAGTTTTTTTTTCAGTTAGATATTATTGACATATATCTGTCACCTGCCCAACACTCAGTGAAACCCCACAGGGTAAGTCATATTAAATACCCTCCTTGCCCTCTCCAATCCAATTCATAGCATTGTCATTTCTCCAACCTCATTTTGCAGCAACCAGGATGGACTATAGACCAGAAGGTACTGTGCTCCTTTCCAGTGCATATATGATATATGTGTTCTCTGTAAAATGTGACTGATTCTACAGTGAATTCTACATGTTTTCACACTGAGCTCATTACAGTTAATTTACAGAGAACTTTAACTTGTAAAAAAGCTTTGGTACACAACATCAGCTCCATACTGCTGTCACTGTTAGGATGCTGTAATTTGTCTGTTTATTCTGTATTATTATTTTTCCTGATTTCTTTTACCCTCGCGATTGTCAGTCCGCATTCCATGTTCCTCAGATTCCACTCCCTGTCTTTGTCATTGCACTATTCGGGTGATTTTGGGAACATTCGGGTTTCCTCTGTATTTCGTATCTCGTTTTCTTCCTT
The DNA here is from genome assembly GCA_029718625.1 of Synaphobranchus kaupii. Lineage (NCBI taxonomy): Eukaryota > Metazoa > Chordata > Actinopteri > Anguilliformes > Synaphobranchidae > Synaphobranchus > Synaphobranchus kaupii. Next base: position 32,247,786 of record CM056389.1, on the reverse strand, counting down.
CTGGCTTTATTAATATTTGTATATAATACTAATGTACTAATCATACTAACTGTGTATATAATACTAACCAGCTAACCTACTAACATTAGGGTTTTAGAGTTCGCTACTAACATTACTAATTCATCTTGAGTTTCTACCTGCAGCTGTCATTTCCCTCCTCATTATCCTATCCCTGTATCTATCTGATTTTGCATTCTCTGCACGTGTGTCCACTTTCGCGTTCCTCCCCTCCGAGCTGTGCACTTGTCTACCTGCTAAACCCAGGCCGTTTGTTATCATTGTGTCTATGTGTATTCCAGTCTGTGTCTTACGTTTCCCCCGTTATTGTATTATTGGTCCCTGTTAACCCTCATTGTTCTCACCTGTGTACTCTCCCATTTCCCCTCCTCTTCACACCTGATTCCTTTTGTGTAATCCTCTCCCTGTGTATTTAAACCTTGTTATTTCAGTCTGTCTTCGCGAGTTCCTTACAAGATTTTTTGCTTCTGTGGTGCCTTCTGGTTTTCCTAGTATCCTCTGAGTTTTCTGTTTATTCCACAATATCTGTTTCTGAGTTTTTGTTATTCCCTTATCCTTCCCCCCGTTGTTGTTTATTTTTCGTTGTCTGTCTGCCTGTGTTCTCACGACCCTGTCTTTGGATCCTGTCTTTGTACCGTTGCCCTGTCTCCCCGGTTTTTGACCCAGCCTGTTTCACCACGGATTGCCGCCTTACCCTTTATTAAACTTTGTTTTTTTTTGTACTCCTGCCTGCGTTTGGGTCCTTCCCCCACCAACACCTAACAGTCACAAGTTTCTTTGGCATGAAATGTAGTCGTAATAAAATCTTAACATTTTCTGTAATGTTTAAGCACAATGTTTCTCCTCAATGGATTTGCATCTTCAGCAAAATATCTGTTAATCTGTCTGTTAATCTGTTTCTCTCTTTTCCTTCTCATTCATTCAGTCTGTCTATCATTCAGTAGTTATCTGTATAAATGGCCTGTGTTTCACATCCATGGTCTCCCCAACTTATTAATTTATGTTTCTGTGTCTTATACACAGGCTCCACTTTAATGTTCAGAACATTTCATTTAAGTGACAGTGATTAACTTACTGTTAATATAGTGAAATGTGTGTCGAATAGCATTTGTATGTGAAAACAACTAGGCGATTCAAGTGTTTTTGAACTGTTAAAAAAAACGTATTAATGGTTATCATAGAGGCTATATTTTATGTAATTCATTTTCTCATCTGATGTATAATTTGTTCAGTATGGACTATTGTCAGGCAGTTATGGCTTAACTGTAATACAAATCAAATCAGTATTACTGATTTATAGGCTATTTCATAAATTATTATTATTATTGTTTTATTTCAAATAGTTTTTCTCAAGACACTCTCTGGGTTTGAGAAATGAAAGTGCACATCACTTACATGAAATATGTTTTGTGTGAAGTTTACAAAATTCCCTCTCGTTCCCATGTTTGTGATGGTCACCTCCCTGTAGAACTGGACTTTCTGGACATTCTCACCCCTGCTGAAGTGGAGATGCTGAGCAACGCTGTGAGGACCATCTTTGCTGGCTTCAGCGAGTATCAGAGATACCTGCATTTGCCTAAAGGTAGAGCTCTGTGCGCATGCAGGAACTACAGAGAACATGAGCCTGTAGTGATGAGCCTTGTAAGGGATCCCAGCCAGAAAGCATACAGTACCCACTACCTGCCCAATAACGGTCTGCCATCAGCACAGCTGTTGGTTTGCCAATATTTTGCAAATCACAGGCAGTCCAGATGAGGATCAGTCATTAAAAGAATGCAAAACAGCTGGTGAATGGTCCTGCTGCTAGTGGACCACTGTAGTGACGATTTACTAAATATTAACTGACAGCTGCCACAAACGGCAATCTGATAGGTCCTTGATTGCTGTAATATGTTTAAAAATTAATTGCACAAATTAATTTCACGCATAGAAAATTATGACAGGATTGATCGATTATTCTTCTATGGCACTGAAGTTTAACACACAAGGGTAGATTTTAAAACATACATTCTAATCTAAGCACTTTAGTGTATTTCATCTCCCTGTTGGCATGACCTCTTTATCTCTGTCTCTTTAAGACCCCAGATTGTGGTCTGGAAGTGAGGTGGGTCTCTGGTTAGACTGGTGCCAAGGCGAGTTCAACTTTCAAAGCCTCAGCCCAAATTTAAGAGGGGTGCCCGGGAGGGAGCTGTGCAACCTGGAGCGAGAGGGGATCCTGGTTCTATCCGCTGACTGCAGTGCTGGAGAAATCCTCTGGGAGCATCTCAGAACTATGTGCCAGGGTAAGGGGCAAAGCTTTCCAATAATAAATAATAATAATAATAATAATACCTACCTTAAAAAGAAGGAGGAAACTTACAAAAAAATTAAAGATAAAGATCGTACAACATGGAGCTGCAAAAGGGTGTTTCGGTATTTTAATGAAATGGCATTTCTCTTGGGGGGTTATATTGCTCTATAACTTCCACTTGACGGCACAGTTGAAGGCCTTCTGATACAAAGACCAGAGGCCTTGGATTTGGATGTCTGAATTGGCCACCAATGAAGATCCATCTACTGTGCCAACGACACCAACCACACGGTCCAGTGCACCAACCCCTCCCAGACAGGGGTAGGGCACGGAATGGCCATGTTCTGGAGTTCCCCAGGGAGTCTGAAGCTGCCAGCCAGGCCAGACATGAGGAAATGCTCTGCCAAATGAGGTCCTCACAGGTGTCTTTTGGGAAATTATGTCCTCATTCTTCGGGAAGTTATGAATCACTAGTGTGAACCTGGTTCTATTGAGGACCAGCTGAACAGAATTAATGCTATCTGAAATACAACAGTAAAATAAAATAAAAATCTTTCTCGATATGGAGCAAACAGTTACATATCCTTATTTTTGCATTTTACATGATCACCTGTACAGGGTGAGTCGAGACACCCTCACAGGTGAAGAAACCACTCAGTTGTTGTTGCCCAAAAGCCTAATTACTATCGCAGGTTTATTGCTGATTGTTCGGCCCTTGCCAGTCCCCTGACTGACCTAAACAGAAGAGGAACTCCAGATCCAGTACTGTGGATGGAGCAGTCCCAGGCAGCGTTTGTGAAAATGAAAGCGACCCTGTGTGTTGGATCCTTCTCTGCTAGATTTTCTCACCCGGGAGGGGGGGGGGGGGGGGGAGGTCTGCTTAGCCGAATGGGCCAGGCTATGTTCATTTTATCCAGCTAACTTAATCTTAAACCTGAGGTTTTGCAGGTTTGAGTTTAAATGTTGCCTTGATAACAAGTCTGGCAAAATTGTGAACTTGCTTCCTGAAACCAAAAATCCTGGGTTTATCCCAAAATGTCATCAAACTAATCGGGTTAACTCAGTTAGCCACGTGCGTCAAATGGTGCCCAGGTTAGTCGTGCAGCATAATTTACCATGGTGATTTACTGTTGATTAAAAGTGAGTCAGCTTTGTGATACAGAAAACCCAGAGTTAAAGCTTAGCTCGCTAATAATAGTGCACCCTCCTGGTCTGCGATGTACAAACGGCACTTAAAACCTATCTGTTCTGGGAGTGCTCCTGGCCAGATGGGCCTTAAGCCTGGTTGTCTCCTCTCTTCCTAAAGAGGCTGCTGCCGACGTACTCCCTGATGGGCAAGAGGACCCTTTACGTCCCACCCGGAGATTTCAAGAACATCAAGATCCAGCATCAGTGAAGGACATCATCATGAATCCGATCATGTCAGAGGTGATGAACGTCAATGTGACGACCGCGTTCCCATCCTTTTGTTGTCCCGTGTTTTCCCTATCCCCCTGTGTCTTGTTAGTCTTTCCCCGTGCTGCAGTTTGGGCGTATCCTCCTAATTGTTTCACCCTGATTCACGCCACTCCTTTCAGCCTATCCCACTTCCCCGCTAATCACTCTTGCATACATTCGCACGCGGCACATAATTAAATTAATACAATTAAATGTTGTATTTAGTCACCCGGTTTTCTCTGTTCTGTGCCAGTTTGTTAACATAGTTGTCTGAGAAATTTCTGGTCTTGTCCTGTGTCCTGATATCCTGTCGTGTGTAATTCCTGAGTCTTTGCGGGTTTGGAGTTAAATCTCCTCCCGCTCTGTTAGAACCTGAGTCCGCTCTTGCCTTGAACAAGCACGTCTGCTGTTTATGGCTCCTGTTCTGTAATCTAACTCTGTCTGTTCCCATTGCCCGAACTGCAGTTGTTGGTTGTCCCTGCCTGTATTGCGGTCTACAGCCTCCCTCCTGATGTACGTGCAGCCGTCTCGGCTTCTGTCCTTCCACACTGCAGCTGAACCAGCGTCCGGCCGTGCCGCTACTGCTACCACGGTTACGGTTGCGCATTCTGCTGCTGCCCTGCTGCAAACGCCCGGATCCTGATCCACGGTCCTGCTCTTCCGCTCCCGCGCCCGTTCATCCCCTGCTCCAACTAACCGGTTGTCTGTCTCCATTGCATTCCCTGCTCTCTCCTAACTCTCTGATTTCCCCGCAGCCTCAAACCCGGTCTGTCTGTATTAATTGTTGCTCCCTACTCTTCAGGAGAATGCCACATGATTGAAGTTTAATTTATTGGATGCTTCGCGCTCCCACATCTGTCTGTCCGTCTGTTCAATCCAGTCTAACCCTACCAACTCCAGTTCCGGCCTGGAACGAGTGTTGCCCGCTTGCCAAGTCCGGTTCCGGCTTGGAACAAGCGCAGCCCGTATCCAGTCCCGTTCCGGTCAGGAACGAAGTCCAGTCCGTATCCAGTCCCGTTCCGGTCAGGAACAAAGTCCAGTCCGTATCCAGTCCAGTTCCGGTTTGGAACGGGTCCAGTCCAAGTCAAGTCCAGTTCCGGTTTGGAACGAGTCCAGTCCAAGTCAAGCCCAGTTCCGGTTTGGAACGAGTCCAGTCCAGAGTAAAGTGTAGTTCCGGTTTGGAACAAGCCCGGTCCTAGTCGAGTCCAGTTCCGGCTTGGAACAAGCCTACCCGGTCCAAGTATAGTGTGTGATCTGTATAACCTGTCTTGCCTTTTCTCCCCTTGCCGCAGGACTGCCCTGTAAGCAATAAAACATCTGAGAATTGGCAATATTGTGTCTGAGTCGTGCTCTTGGGTTCAGTCTGCTGTCTGGCCCGTAACAGTCAAGGTCTAAACACACAGTGGACCTTATCACTCTCTGGAGGAGTATTTAAAACATCCTCGTTGACTGCGTTGTAGCAGACTTTGTCCACCCGCTAGAGAATGCTTTTTAAAGATTGTTGTTTTTCACATCTTTTTTGTGATTTGTTCTTACAAAGTCAGTTTTCATTTTTAGTTGATTTTCTTTTATTGCATGGTTTTGCGCCACCACGTGTTGGGTTTCCCCTTGTGTTTCCTGTTCATTTGTTTATAACTTATTTTTCCATAAAGTTCAATAGGAAAATGAGTCAGGAGAAACAACCCTTAAAGTGATCCATCCATATCTACTGCATATTGTTTGATACCTCAGACTTTGATGACTTACAGCCATTTAGCCAACCATGTGTGTCATACTATTCCTGTATAATTTACAGCTTAAATCTATTCCCACCCCCCAATTCCCAGATCCATTCAAATGCAGAGAGGTTATAGTATCGCTTGTAAGAGTACCTGAAAATAAAATATCAAGAGTCTTTTGATATCTTTTTATACCCAGTGATGATAGCATCACCCGTTTACCTGTGGAACATTGCAAACAGGTGTTTGTTTTTTTTCGTTTTCTTTTTTACTTCCCAGACTTTTTTTTGGCCCTGTCCCAAGTTTTCAGAATTAGTGTGTATTTACAAAAATCAATGAAGTTGATAAGGTAAAACATTAATTATCTTTTCTTTCTACTGTTTTTAATTAAATACATGTAAAAGAGAATTTACAAATCACTGCTTTCTGCTTTTATGTGCATTTTACATACTGTCCCAACTTTTTTGGAATTGGGGTTTGTACATAAAGATGTAAGTATGGATGTTGCAGCATTAATTAATTTTAAATGTAAGAAAACATTGACTGTGCACGGTCTGTAATATTTGTCTCTGGGTTACTCTAAGGCTTAATTTTTTTAGCAAATTTGAATGTCATGTGTCTTGTTTGTTTAGTTGCATGCAGTTAATTTACAAAGCCTGTTGGGATTTTTTAAAAAGGAAGAAATAATAGGCTATAGGCTATATATGGTTAATATATATCGAATGTTTGTACCTGTAAGGATTTGATTGTCCCCTGCAAAGAAAAACAAGCAGAGACATGTTTGTTTTTCCACTTAAGAATCAGAAGCAAGGATGTGAATGTGACTGTGACATTACCTCACAAAAGCATCAATCCACCCATTTTTATTCTCTAGCCCAGCTGTGGATACTGCAAAATGTTAGTAAGCAACATATTATGTGTTTTTGTCACAAAATAATAACTATTTGTTTTGCTTCCATTTGTTTCCATATTCTATAGACACTGTGTATGCATTGTCTACACAAACACAAAGCTGAACATACTGTACATTTTAACATTTCCCAGTCTTTTAGGTAGCAGGCTCAATTTCAGAAAGGTACATCAGATTTATTAAATTATTTGTTCGCTCATCTGCATGTAATCATCATTTTGTTCAAATATGATTTTATCAATTTTTCTGTGTTCCAATTCACATTCAAAGCAATTCATTTATTTTTCAGAATGACAATCATCCAAGAGACTTTTAATTAAACATCAACTGAGCCATCACTGCATGCAAGGGGCCATATTTACCAAGTATTTGTAATCAGAGCTTTATCTGAACTAATTCTATATACATTTTTAAATAAAATCTGTTATTTAGCAATAATGAATGTGCTGGGGAAATGGTTAATTTCAGGCCTTTTTCATAAATACATTTTACAGCTGAAGAACAACAGAGAGATGAAGTCACTTCCTATTGACAGCCACTGCATGAATATCATACGGTCTGTTTTCTATTTTAAACATGTTATTGTTATAGCAATGGGTGCATTCGCTTGTTAGGTTCCAATCCAGCTCCTAAACCCTCCCTTAGACCCTATCATTTATATTTCCGGCTTCACGTGTGCAACCACTAAATTTAAAGATATTGTGAGAGGTTGTGCTTTGAGGCTAGTTACAGCTTTGTTTTTTTCATTTTATGCAATGCACTTTCCTTTGATATTTTATCATTTCGGTCAGCCAAATTAATCCCTCTCCTGCTCCCTGGATGACACTATGGGCAATTATGTATCTCACTGTGGGGCTACCAGACTCCATACCAGCCCTTGGGACCCATCCACACACTGGAACAGTTCTTTAGCAGATACCAGGGCATTGGGTCCATCCACACTTTAGAACAGAAATTAGATTATGGGCCCTATCCACACAGACCCTAAACCCTTTACTTTTTAACACTTCACTGTGAGTGACCCTCATTTTTGTTTCAATATGCCAATGCCAGGAGTGGCGTGGGCCACAGCTTGATAGGTCCTGGAATTGGCAGTGCTACGATGGGATTGGTCAGTGTGTGTGGAACGTGAACAAGGGAATTGAGTCATTGCCATGCTGCAAGATCTGTAGAAGGAGGGGAATGGACAGAGATGGGGTTGTCAGTTTTTGACTGGGTTGCTATCTGTAAAACTTTTGAATTCTGCAATAAAGCAGAATTTCCACCTTACTTGCCTTGTCCAGTGTTTTCCTGTTGCGGGTGGATTCCTGTAGAGAAAAAAGATCTTGTTACAGTTGGGTGATGGGGCAACAGTCTCTGCTAACAACGGCCAATTCCTTCAGTGGCGTAGTTCTATGGGAGGGTTTAGGGGCTGGTTCAGAACTCAGAAGGTGTCACCACAGTGTGTTTCCAGACCCTCCTATTCAGAGGCCACACCTTGTAATATTAAACTAGGTCTCTGAAGAGAAACTCGCATTTTCCACCTGAAGAAAGTATGCAACTGGGACAGTTGAACTGGAGAAACAACAGGCAGGGCTGAAGGTAGCCGCTGAATATGTTGCTGAATGCCGCATGGCTTGTTGTCCTTGGCGCTGATGGTCTGTGGTCCATACCCTGTGTTCTCTCCTCACCATGTAAAACAAATATGACTCTGGTCAACAACCACAAATGGCAAAATCCGATTCCCCCTGCCGTACCTCTAAAATGTGTGCAATTATTATATCTCACTTCACCCAATGTTCTGAATCTCCCAGTTTTTTTTTCAGTTAGATATTATTGACATATATCTGTCACCTGCCCAACACTCAGTGAAACCCCACAGGGTAAGTCATATTAAATACCCTCCTTGCCCTCTCCAATCCAATTCATAGCATTGTCATTTCTCCAACCTCATTTTGCAGCAACCAGGATGGACTATAGACCAGAAGGTACTGTGCTCCTTTCCAGTGCATATATGATATCTGTGTTCTCTGTAAAATGTGACTGATTCTACAGTGAATTCTACATGTTTTCACATTGAGCTCATTACAGTTCATTTACAGAGAATTTTAACTTGTAAAAAAGCTTTGGTACACAACATCAGCTCCATACTGCTGTCACTGTTAGGATGCTGTAATTTGTCTGTTTATTCTGTATTATTATTTTTCCTGATTTCTTTTACCCTCGCGATTGTCAGTCCGCGTTCCATGTTCCTCAGATTCCACTCCCTGTCTTTGTCATTGCACTATTCGGGTGATTTTGGGAACATTCGGGTTTCCTCTGTATTTCGTATCTCGTTTTCTTCCTTCTGGCTTTATTAATATTTGTATATAATACTAATGTACTAATCATACTAACTGTTAGATTAGATTTATTACTAACCTGCTAACAAACTAACGTGTATATAATACTAACCAGCTAACCTACTAACATTAGGGTTTTAGAGTTCGCTACTAATTACTAATTCATCTTAATTTCTACCTGCAGCTGTCATTTCCCTCCTCATTATCCTATCCCTGTATCTATCTGATTTCTCATTCTCTGCACGTGTCCACTTTCGCGTTCCTCCCCTCCGAGCTGTGCACTTGTCTACTTGCTAAACCCAGGCCGTTTGTTATCATTGTGTCTATGTGTATTCCAGTCCGTGTCTTACGTTTCCCCCATTATTGTATTATTGGTCCCTGTTAACCCTCATTGTTCTCACCTGTGTACTCTCCAATTTCCCCTCCTCTTCACACCTGATTCCTTTTGTGTAATCTTCTCCCTGTGTATTTAAACCTTGTTATTTCAGTCTGTCTTCGCGAGTTCCTTACAAGATATTTTGCTTCTGTGGTGCCTTCTGGTTTTCCTAGTATCCTCTGAGTTTTCTGTTTATTCCATAATATCTGTTTCTGAGTTTTTGTTATTCCCTTATCCTTCCCCCCGTTGTTGTTTATTTTTCGTTATCTTTTGGATCCTGTTTTTGTGCTTTTGCTGTGCCTTCCCGGTTCTGACCCCTGCCTGTTCTGTGACCACTCTTTGGACTCTGTCTTTGTACCGTTGCCCTGTCTCCCCGGTTTATCACCCAGCCTGTTTCACCACGGATTGCCGCCTTACCCTTTATTAAACTTTGTTTTTTTTTGTACTCCTGCCTGCATTTGGGTCCTTCCCCCACCAACACCTAACAGTCACAAGTTTCTTTGGCATGAAATGTAGTCGTAATAAAATCTTTGCATTTTCTGTAATGTTTAAGCACAATGTTTCTCCTCAATGGATTTGCATCTTCAGCAATATATCTGTTAATCTGTCTGTTAATCTGTTTCTCTCTTCTCTCTTTTCTGTGTTTCACATCCATGGTCTGCCCAACTTATTAATTTACCTATGTTTCTGTGTCTTATACACAGGCTCCACTTTAATGTTCAGAACATTTCATTTAAGTGACAGTGATTAACTTACTGTTAATATAGTGAAATGTGTGTCGAATAGCATTTGTATGTGAAAACAACTAGGCGATTCAAGTGTTTTTGAACTGTTAAAAAAAACGTATTAATGGTTATCATAGAGGCTATATTTTATGTAATTCATTTTCTCATCTGATGTATAATTTGTTCAGTATGGACTATTGTCAGGCAGTTATGGCTTAACTGTAATACAAATCAAATCAGTATTACTGATTTATAGGCTATTTCATAAATTATTATTATTGTTTTATTTCAAATAGTTTTTCTCAAGGCACTCTCTGGGTTTGAGAAATGAAAGTGCACGTCACTTACATGAAATATGTTTTGTGTGAAGTTTACAAAATTCCCTCTCGTTCCCATGTTTGTGATGGTCACCTCCCTGTAGAACTGGACTTTCTGGACATTCTCACCCCTGCTGAAGTGGAGATGCTGAGCAACGCTGTGAGGACCATCTTTGCTGGCTTCAGCGAGTATCAGAGACACCTGCGTTTGCCTAAAGGTAGAGCTCTGTGCGCATGCAGGAACTACAGAGAACATGAGCCTGTAGTGATGAGCCTTGTAAGGGATCCCAGCCAGAAAGCATACAGTACCCACTACCTGCCCAATAACGGTCTGCCATCAGCACAGCTGTTGGTTTGCCAACATTTTGCAAATCACAGGCAGTCCAGATGAGGATCAGTCATTAAAAGAATGCAAAACAGCTGGTGAATGGTCCTGCTGCTAGTGGACCACTGTAGTGACGATTTACTAAATATTGACAGCTGCCACCAACGGCAATCTGATAGGTCCTTGATTGCTGTAATATGTTTAAAAATTAATTGCACAAATTAATTTCACGCATAGAAAATTATGACAGGATTGATCGATTATTCTTCTATGGCACCGAAGTTTAACACACAAGGGTAGATTTTAAAACATACATTCTAATCTAAGCACTTCAGTGTATTTCATCTCCCTGTTGGCATGACCTCTTTATCTCTGTCTCTTTAAGACCCCAGATTGTGGTCTGGAAGTGAGGTGGGTCTCTGGTTAGACCGGTGCCAAGACCAGTTCAACTTTCAAAGCCTCAGCCCAAATTTAAGAGGGGTGCCCGAGGGAGCTGTGCAACCTGGAGCGAGAGGGGATCCTGGTTCTATCCACTGACTGCAGTGCTGGAGAAATCCTCTGGGAGCATCTCAGAACTATGTGCCAGGGTAAGGGGCAAAACTTTCCAATAATAAATAATAATAATAATAATAATAATACCTACCTTAAAAGGAAGGAGGAAACTTACAAAAAAATTAAAGATAAAGATCGTACAACATGGAGCTGCAAAAGGGTGTTTCGGTATTTTAATGAAATGGCATTTCTCTTGGGGGGTTATATTGCTCTATAACTTCCACTTGACGGCACAGTTGAAGGCCTTCTGACACAAAGACCAGAGGCCTTGGATTTGGATGTCTGAATTGGCCACCAATGATGATCCATCTACTGTGCCAACGACACCAACCACACGGTCCAGTGCACCAACCCCTCCCAGACAGGGGTAGGGCACGGAATGGCCATGTTCTGGAGTTCCCCAGGGAGTCTGAAGCTGCCAGCCAGGCCAGACATGAGGAAATGCTCTGCCAAATGAGGTCCTCACAGGTGTCTTTTGGGAAATTATGTCCTCATTCTTCGGGAAGTTATAAATCACTAGTGTGAAGCTGGTTCTATTGAGGACCAGCTGAACAGAATTAATGCTATCTGAAATACAACAGTAAAATAAAATAAAAATCTTTCAATCAACTATTGTATATCCATCTTTGATTTGTTTTGAAATAAGTGATTAAGATTGATGATTGGCTGCTTGATATGGAGCAAACAGTTACATATCCTTATTTTTGCATTTTACATGATCACCTGTACAGGGTGAGTCGGGACACCCTCACAGGTGAAGAAACCACTCAGTTGTTGTTGCCTAATTACTATCGCAGGTTTATTCCTGATTGTTCGGCCCTTGCCAGTCCCCTGACTGACCTAACCAGAAGAGGAACTCCAGATCCAGTACTGTGGATGGAGCAGTCCCAGGCAGCGTTTTTGAAAATGAAAGCGACCCTGTGTGTTGGATCCTTCTCTAGATTTTCTCACCCGGGAGGGGGGTGGGGGGGGGGGGTGGGGGATCTGCTTAGCCGAATGGGCCAGGCCACATTCTGGTGGTGGAGGGGTGTGGAAGACATTCAAGGGATTCGGGCTGATTATCTGTCGCTATTGATCTCAAAGACCTGTTAGGTGACACCTGTTAGCTATTTAACAATATACGCTGCTCTGATCTCTCGTTTTGTTTATTTCATTACTGGAGGTGTGTGCCTGTGCTCTCTCTCTCTCTCTCTCTGAAGATTATAATAAAAGGTCATAAGGTGATCCCTGTGTCTTGGTCTTCCCAGGTGTTTATGACACCATGTTAATTTTACAGCCATTTGTCCAACACTGGCAAAAAATGGTGGATCGTAAACTTGCTGCCATTTTTATTATTAATATTGTTTTTCTTATGACAGTTTTGGATAAAAATGGCTGTAAGACCAACAGGGGCTTAAAAAAGTTTAGTGAGTTTTTGTCAGGCCTTGTTGACGAATATTTGTGTCCAACAGAAGTGTGCCTTGAAAAACCTGAAACAAGCTCCAAGCTCAGGGATATTGAAATCCAGTTTCAACCTTTGCAGGATAAAGATCAATCTGTCTATCTTTGGAGAACCTTGTCCCCCATTTTCACTCACACATCTATGTCTCTTTTTGGGAAATTTGTGAATAATTTTGTGAATCTTTAATATTTTAAAATCATGGCAAATTCACACAGGCTCTGCTGGCCTGAAATTGCATTGCAAGGCTAATCTCATTGTTTTTTTGTTTTTTTTGTAATTAAAAAAAAAAGTATTCACCCATCCGTGACTTCACATGTACTCACATTGTATATGATACAAACATTACAGATGACTCTCAAACCCACGCTGATTACATCCATAGCAAGCCCTAAAAACATACAAATATAAAATCATGAAAATACTATAACCTGAGTTGTTACAAAAGGTGGGAGTACTGTGGAATGGAGATGGGAGGAGAACAAAGATGCAGCTCAGACCACTGTGGGAAGCTTGACCCACCCCTGGGGGGCCAAAACAGACAGGCATTGTGACCCAAAGAAGCTTACATGCAGGAAGGGGTTAGCCAGTTGCCTCGAGGTTGCGGAATGGAGAGATCTTTTCGGTTCTTAGGATTTGAAGATGGATTGGAGATATGGTGGGGCTGTTCCATTCACTGCGCTGTTGGCTAGTACCAAGGTTTTAAACTTACAGTAGGTCTTGGTCTTTTGGAGACAATGTTGCTCATGAAAACAAATTGGTGACTCACATTTTCACACAGTCAGCGGTGTGTCTGTGCAGTGGGCTTGCAGAGCAAGTGAACTTGCAGTGGCACAATAGGCACGCTGTGTCAGCTCTTGTGTTTAGAAATTATATACTTGATATGAAAAGTGAAATGTTATTATTTTTATTTTTATAAATTTTAGAGAAATAACTATACATTTTAATCTGGCTGTATAATTAGCACTTTAAATGCAAGAAAAAAGTGCATTGCAGGTCTGCAATATCTGTCTCTGGGTTACTCGTAGATTGGAAATATTTACTTTCCCTGCCTCAACCAACCACAAATAATGCTAAGCATGAATACACACACACACACACATATATTATTATTATTTATTATTTATATATTATTATTTTATTTACATAATAATTATTATTATTATGTCAAATGTGTCTCTTGTTTGTTTGGCTGCATGTAATTCATTTCCTGTCAGTTTTTCCATTTCTGTTTTCCGGATTTTTAACAGAAGTATGGAAGCCCATTTCCGCCAATGTGATGAAAAAAAATAAATCCTGTAAGTCATTATAATGAGTTAGTATCTCGTAATAATGAGTTAGTATCTCGTAATAATGAGTTAGTATCTCAAAATAATGAGTTAGTATCTCGTAATAATGAGTTAGTATCTCGTAATAATGAGTTAGTATCTCGTAATAATGAGTTAGTATCTCAAAATAATGAGTTAGTATCTCGTAATAATGAGTTAGTATCTCAAAATAATGAGTTAGTATCTCAAAATAATGAGTTAGTATCTCAAAATAATGAGTTAGTATCTCAAAATAATGAGTTAGTATCTCGTAATAATGAGTTAGTATCTCGTAATAATGAGTTAGTATCTCAAAATAATGACTTAGTATCTCAAAATAATGAGTTAGTATCTCATTAAAATGAGTTAGTATCTCAAAATAATGAGTTAGTATCTCATTATAATGAATTAGTATCTCAAAATAATGACTTAGTATCTCGAAATAATGACTTAGTATCTCGAAATAATGACTTAGTATCTCAAAATAATGAGTTAGTATCTCGAAATAATGACTTAGTATCTCAAAATAATGACTTACTATCTCAAAATAATTACTTAGAATCTCAAAATAATGAGTTAGTATCTCAAAATAATTACTTAGTATCTCGAAATAATGAGTTATTATCTCAAAATAATTACTTAGTATCTCGAAATAATGAGTTAGTATCTCAAAATAATGACTTAGTATCTCGAAATAATGACTTAGTATCTTGAAATAATGACTTACTATCTCAAAATAATGACTTAGTATCTTGAAATAATGACTTACTATCTCGAAATAATGACGTAGTATCTTGAAATAATGACTTAGTATCTTGAAATAATGACAAACGTTCTCTAAATTTGCATAGGCATATGTGTTGTTTCCTCATATGCGCCAAAGCAAAAGAAGCAAGTGGGTGAGACAAAGCTTAGCAGAGCCAAATGGATACCATCATTGAAGACTACTTTAGACGTGGATTCACAAATTGTGAAATTTTAGTGGTTTTGGAGGAATCGCATAATATCAAACTAAGCCTCCGGACCCTAGAGAGAAAGCTACAAAATAACCAGCTTTGGTGGAGACGAAATAAGACAGATGAAGTTGAAGTGACATTCTTCATTGACCAACAGCTACAAACGTCTGGCAAACTGCACAGCTACAGATGGATGCACCATTAATGTTGGATGGCCGGAAAAATTACAGACAGAGAAACTGTGCGTCAATTGATGCGACTGATGGACGGGAATGGGGTAGATCTGCGTGCGCGCAACCGTTTGAGACGGAGTATGTATGTCAGTCGTGGGCCATACTATGTATGGCATATATATGGGTACGACAAATTAAAGCCTTATGGCATATGTATCAGTGGTTGCATAGGTGGCTTCTCGAGAAAAATGATATGGCTAGAAGCATACAAAACCAACAGTGACCCTCATATTATCGCAGGTTATTTTATATATTCTGTGACCGAAAACAATGGATGTCCACAAAAGGTCAGGTAAGATCATGGGTGAGAATACCCACGTTGCAGTGATGCAAAAGTTTCTGCACAACAGTGAGGATGAGAATGGTACAGAGTGTGTCACTTTAGGTCCAAGTACTGGCAATCATTTATTGAAAAATAAATTAACACTTCAATGTTTATGACTTAACGGTTCAGTACATTTTCGGTACAGCAGAAAAAAGTTAAATGCGAAATATAAAAGTGTTTTCCATTTATTAAAATGTAACAGTGGCTAACTTGCCATGATTTCTTTCTTAACAAAATAAAGCACATTAACGCGTAAGCCCTATTTGGACGGGATAAGACGGGGATGTAGGGTAATATAATTATTACCGGAGCTCCGTTATTTTAGTCCCGTCCGAATCTGGCATGTCAGTAACTTTTGCGGACCAGTAAAGATTCCGGCGTATTTTACCTACTGTTAAATGCCCTGTATAAATAACCCCAGGGTAGCAATCCCGTGCAAATTGACATGATGGTAAATATTCTGTTATTTCCTGTAACAATTTTAGCCTGTTACATTCTGTTATATTTTCTGTTATAACCGTTACCCTTACAGCCGCAATAATTAGCCTACACGACAAAGTGCGGAACATGTTTATTCAAAAAACATGTTTTCATTCGCTGTCCTTGCTCAGTGTTGAAAATAAAATTTGGTTTATAATAAAGTGTTTATTTAAATAAACAAAAAGGGCTAAATTTATGACATGTGAGAGAAAGATGCAACTCTGAGAACTAGTACGCTAGAATTAATGGAAAGGGAGGAGGAGCGCCAATCACAATGACAGCACCACAGCAAGGCGTGGCTATACAATAGACTGTTCACAGATACTTGCAGTCAGTTAGTGTTTAACATGTTTGCAGAAATATTTTTTCTGTCAAAATGACAGATGGCATTTATATTTTTCCTCAAAGCAAAAAAAATCTGTAATTGACGGGAAATGTGCGGTTAACGCAAACCCTGGTTGCAGCTAAGATGTAAGGACACATTAGACAATACCAGCAAATGCAGAACATGAGAAATATGGCTTAATTTTGTGATCATCTTACGTCGAAGATAAGATGCATGTGTATGCGCTTATTTTATGAACAGGAGCAGGCGCTGCACTCCTGGCAGAAGACATTCCCAAAATTTAGAAGGGGCGTGCCCAGCGCCAAATTTGCGCCCCTGTCAACGTGGCGCTCTAGGCGGCCGCCTTGTCGCCTATACTGTAAAGCCAGCCCTGTGTACCTGCATGGTATTTTTGAAGCAAAACTGGATCAGTGATTTGTCAATGAAGCTGTCAACAAAACAGCCATCAGCTTTCAGCTGGTCGAAATGGTCCATCCAAAACTGGGGGCATTCACTTTGCAAGGTGCACCACCAACATTGAATCCTTTGATTGCCAGTACTTGGACCTAAAGTGACACACACTGTACCATTTTTATCCTCACTGTTGTGCAGAAACTTTTGCATCACTGCAACATGGGTATTCTCAGTACCGTGATCTTACCTGACCTTTTGTGGACATCCATTGTTTTCGGTCACAGAATATATAAAATAACCTGCGATAATATGAGGGTCACTGTTGGTTTTGTATGCTTCTAGCCATATCATTTTTCTCGAGAAGCCACCTATGCAACCACTGATACATATGCCATAAGGCTTTAATTTGTCATACCCATCTATATGCCATACATAGTTTGGCCCACAACTGACATACATACGCCGTCTCAAACGGTTCTGCGCACGCAGATCTACCCCATTCCCATCCATCAGTCGCATCAATTGACGCACAGTTTCTCTGTCGGCAATTATCCCGGCCATCCAACATTTCTGGTGCATCCATCTGTAGCTGTGCAGTTTGCCAGACGTTTGTAGCTGTTGGTCAATGAAGAATGCCACTTCAGCTTAATCTGTCTTATTTCGTCTCCGCCAAAGCTGGTTCTTTTGTAGCTTTCTCTCTAGGATCCGGAGGCTTAGTTTGATATTATGCGATTCCTCCAAAACCAATAAAATTTCACAATTTGTGAATCCACGTCTAAAGTAGTCTTCAATGATGGTATCCATTTGGGTCTGCTAAGCTTTGTCTCACCCACTTGCTTCTGTTGCTTTGGTGCATATGAGGGAACAACACATAGGCCTATGCAAATTTCGAGAACGTTTGTCATTGTTTCGAGATACTAAATCATTATTTCCAGATACTAAGTCATTATTTTGAGATACTAAGTCATTATTTCAAGATACTATGTCATTATTTCGAGATACTAAGTCATTATTTCGAGATACTAAGTCATTATTACGAGATACTAACTCATTATTTTGAGATACTAAGTCATTATTTTGAGATAAATAAGTCATAATTTTGAGATACTAACTCATTATTTTGAGATACTATGTCATTATTTTGAGATACTAACTCATTATTTTGAGATACTAACTCATTATTTTGAGATACTAACTCATTATTTTGAGATACTAACTCATTATTTTGAGATACTAACTCATTATTTTGAGATACTAAGTCATTATTTCGAGATACTAAGTCATTATTTCGAGATACTAAGTCATTATTACAAGATACTAACTCATTATTTTGAGATACTAAGTCATTATTTTGAGATACTAACTCATTATTTTGAGATACTAACTCATTATTTCAAGATACTATGTCATTATTTCGAGATACTAAGTCATTATTTCGAGATACTAAGTCATTATTACGAGATACTAACTCATTATTTTGAGATACTAAGTCATTATTTTGAGATAAATAAGTCATAATTTTGAGATACTAACTCATTATTTTGAGAAAGTTTCTCATTATTTTGAGATACTATGTCATTATTTTGAGATACTAACTCATTATTTTGAGATACTAACTCATTATTTTGAGATACTAACTCATTATTTTGAGATACTAACTCATTATTTTGAGATACTAACTCATTATTTTGAGATACTAAGTCATTATAATGACTTACAAGATCTTTTTTTTTCATCACATTGGCGGAAATGGGCTTCCATACGAAGAAAGAAATAATGGTAGTCTGTATATTTAAATATAAAGATCTATATCTAATGTTTGTACCTGTAAGGATTTGATTGTCCCCTGCAAAGAAAAACAAGCAGAGACATGTTTGTTTTTCCACTTCAGAATCAGAACCAGGGATGTGAATGTGACTGTGGCATTACCTCACAAAAGCATCAATCGACCCATTTTTATTCTCTAGCCCAGCTGGGGATACTGCAAAATGTTAGCCAGCAACAAATTGTTTATGTGAGAGTAATACTGCAGTTTCCCTTCTATTTGTTTCCATATTCTATAGACACTGTGCATGCATTGTCTACACAAACACAATGCACAAGAGATGGCTGAACCGACAAACATTTCCCATTCTTGTCATGTAGCAGGCTCAATTTCGGAAAATGGCACATCAGATTTATTTAAACGTGTTCTCTGATCTGCATCAAATTGCTCTTCATTCAAGTATGATATTTTCTTATCAATTTCCCTATGTTCCGGCATGCATTCTGAGAAATTCATTTCTTGGACGGAATGACCATCATCCAAGAGACTTTTAACTGAGACATGATCTTAATCTGAACTGACACACATTTTTAAATAATGTCAGTTATTAGGAATGAATGTGCTAGAAAAAATGGTCTAAGGAAGATCATTTCAGGCCTTTTGCAAACAGATTTCATTACAGCTGAGGAACAACAGTACAATGCACGACATTACACCACTTCCTCTTGGCAGCACTCGGCAGTCATGAATATCATACAGTTTATGTTCTATTTTTTAAATGTTATTCTTATAGTAATTCACTTGGCAACTTCCGATCCAGCTCCTAAACCGCCCCCCCCCCACCCCCCCCACCCTCCCCCTAGAGCAGGGATACTCAATTCTGGCCCTCTTCATATAAGTAATTATTCATTGTTATCATGCCATCTTCCTACAATGATCCCATTCAAAGATCCTTGAGCAATGAATTAAATTAATTCTGAAAACTACTGAGATTAGTAGTTGGTCACAAATATCTTATAAATTTTTTCAGTTTTCTTAGAATTTAGATGGATTATCTGTTTCTGCCAATCCAGTTGTTAAAAACCTTGGCATATTGAAGCCAAGTTTCAGAAGTCTGGAACAGTTGCAAATTTGCCAGGAAGAGGCCCCATGTGCATACTGCCCCCACGCACAGTGGGGAAGATGGTGAGGGAGGCAAAGAAGAAGCCAAGGTGTACAGTTAGTGGAATCTTGGGGTTATCAAGTTTAAAATCAACTGTTAGTCGCCACTTCCATGTCAACAAGCTCTTTGGAAGGGTTGTACAGAAGAAGCCCTTACTGAGAGCAACCCATAAATTGAAGTGCCTGAACTTTGCCAAGCATCATTAGAACTACAATTGGAATTGTGTGTTGTGATCAGATGAGACTAAAATTGAATGTTTTGACGCCATTGGCATGTTTAGCAACAAAAGCACCTTAAAACCACAGCAAAATATGGTGGTGGATTATTGATACTTTAAGGCTGCTTTACTGTTCGTGATCCAGGTGCTCTTGGTAGGATTGATGGCATAATGAATTGCACCAAGTACCAGGATATTTTAGCCAAACCCTAGTTGCTTCTGCCAGGAGGTTGAGGCTTGGCTGTAGATGGGCCTTTCAACAAAACAAGGACCCCAAACGTACATCAAAATTGACACTGAAATTGTTGCAGAAACACAAAATGTTGTCTCCAGACTGGAACCCTATTGAAAACTTGTGGTCTGAATTGAAGTAAGCAGTCCACAAGCACAAACCTAAGAATATCAAGGATATTGAAATTTTCTGCACAGAGTAATTGTAGGGGAGGCAATAATTTTGAAACCTATGTTTTGCAGAATTTTTTTTACTACTCAAAGCTTTTTGTGTTTGAAAAATTAATGTTTTAAAGTGTACCGCTCCCCCATATGGTTGAGCCCAGCCATTTTTGCTCATTTCCATGAAGGGAGGGATTCTAATTACTTCAATTAGGTTATTGTGCATTATTAGTACAGTATGTCATGCCTATCCGAAGAGTAATGATTATGACTGTGAATAAGATATTTCCACACAGAGATCACAGACATAAAGCCTCACCATGAAACATTTCAAGTTAAAACATGTTGGTCCTTAAATAGGGCATTACATGAGTTAGAACATGCAAGATTAACAAGCTTCTTAATATGGACTTCAGTTTTCACAAGAATACAATTGTTTTTTTAATTTTGTTTAAACTAAATCACTGTAATGACAGCAGCTTATAGATGTCTGGTTTTCTTCTGAAAATGCCAGGACAGAGAACTTTAGGCCATGGTTTAGAAAGTATTCTTTTACCTACTAACTTTAAGTTCTACTATACTGTTTTTCATGTCTGCATACCACTGTTTATTTCCACACAGCAACAGGCTCAACAGTTTGTGTGTATGAACAGCAACTCGTTTTATTATTTTGTTATTTAAAAGATGTTGTTTGACTGAATTATGTAATCAGTTACGTATGTATTATAACTTATTTCATGGTGTGGGGCTGCAATGTGATATTTCTGTTGGATGGTTTTTTAACATCATGAAAATCGCAAAAATTCACATTTGACTCACGTGAATTTCATGCCTCCATAAGGTTTTTCATGTGGATTCTCTGCATGTTCATGGTGTGTTTGGGCACATTCAGTTGCCAAAATGGGAAAGATTCAGAAAGACTATTGTATTGTAGAAAAACTGTATTTAATGCACACATACAATGAAACATCTTAAAACAACACTAAACAAAAGCGCACATTAATCTAGACTAAGTAAAGCATGGCTGAATTACCATCAAAAGTATTAAAATATAAACAAAAAAGATCATTAGATTACATGTCCTAAAGCTTGTGATTAATCTCCTCATTTATCTTATCATGGAGTAATTAAAACTCATGGCTACAGAGGCACCCAATAAACTGAATTGTTTTATTCCAACAGTCATCCATCACCAAAGCTGAAAATGCTACCGATTCTCAGGCTGTTATATCTTATCAAAGCTGTATGGTAAAATGTCTCCAATTTCCACTGCTTTGTGATGCACTCAGTGTGGAGTGCTCTAGAACAATTTAAGAGTGCTGTCAAGATGTAAAATTTGATTGATTCACTGAATATACTCTACAAAAAAGCACACACAAAAAAACAAAACGTGTATAATTTTAAGAAGAAACATTTTGCAAAATCCTCAGATATTATGCCATACAAAAGTTTCCTTTTTTGTTTCTGACATTTGCGATATGAGAATTGTTGACTTTTTTTATTGCCACGCGTTAAGCCAAATAAACTTGTGTATAAAGATCTGCATGTGGACTGCAGCCATGAAGTCATCTCTCCCAGTTCAAATGTCTGCTCTTTCTGCAAGAGTAATTCTCTACTTTCACTCTGCTTTATTGTAAGGAACAGCTTCAAAACACAATACAAAAAAGGGAGGAGGGTGGGTTATGTTTTATAAGGGGAGATGGCAAACACCACTAGCAGAGCTCTGAAACCTGCACCCACACTGGCACTTTTCGGATAAGACTGGACACCCCTGCTCTAGACTTTTTTTTAAAAAATTTAAAATGCCGCTTGGAATGCCAATTTGGAATGCCCAAGCATACACATTGCTCTCCTCTATAGCAATATATCAGCTGCTACTTCTTATGCTGCAGTTCTCAAGTCAGAGAAAGGAACTTCAAGTGCAGCTTAAAGAGATAGCACACATTCTGTAGTTTTTGGATATTATTTCAGTTTAGTGTATGTTTTCTGATTTTCCCAGACACTGGGTCCCATGCAAGAACATTTTCTCATTTTTCCAATATTTATTCTTGAGAGATGTTTGTACGAGGACTTCACCAAATGTTCTTAACGCCTTTTTACAGGGCAATGCAAATTCACCTGTTCTTCAATGCATATGCATTCACCTGAACTTCCTATTAGCATAATTAACGCCCGCAAAATGCCATATTGTCTAAAAAGGGATAGAGAAAATACGACAAGCCTTCGTGAGCAAACAGTTCAAGACACATCCCACATGCACTGTCTTGCTGCACCAATAAGGAGTTGCGTGCTTTCCTGGCCTCAGCCAGTGAATTGCATGGTGGAAAAAGGAAGGAAGAAAATGTGTCACAGGCCAATTAGTTATTTACGGGGCTGAAGTGAAACAAGGTGCATTTCAGGTTGACATTAGGGAAGTTGTGCGTTCCTCTCGACCAGGCAACGAGTGAGGGTGAGTTGTATTTTGTATCTAGGCTATTAACTTGGATGTTGATGGAGTTGTAGGCTATTGTTTGCGATTGAGGAAGGTAAATGCAGGGTGCTTGCTATGCATTTATGTGTAGGCTGCAATAAATATTTAAATCATATCATTTTAACAAAACACAAAATTTAAACATGGTAATGCAATTATGGTGAGCAATTTATAAATACAAACTTGCATTTTCTTTCAAATAATCTAAATTAAAACAACCCTGTTGCTGGAAATATAATTTATCATATTTGCTTTGGCAAATAGCAGGCCGTTGTGCGCAACTGATACGACAGGTCGCGACCACTCTTAAATTTTGTTCTTACCTATGAGTAAATCCAAAATAAGAGAAAAATGGTGAATGCCGTAAAATGGAGTGAACCGTTCTTACCTGCCACGTAAGAACAAATTTGTGCGTACGAGGATTTCTTGCATGAGGCCCACTGTGTGCAATGAAGAACCTTTTAGATAGAGAAGTTTCTGACGACCTACCGAGTTTACAGTGCTGGCTATCAGGGCACTGAGGGATTTCGGTCTATAGAAAAAAAATATACTTCAAATAACTCCAAAAGCAGCTTGTACACCATTGTTATGTTTCCAGAGGTTATACCCGAGAAGATATTAATTTGATAGTGTTTATTCACAATTGTAAACATAAAAATATATTTTTTAATTGTGCCAGAAATTCTATCAATTCTAAAGCGGGACAAGCTCTTCACCTCCAATGATCCAGAGAAGGATGGATTAGATGCAGCTGGCCTGCGGTAGCCTTCCACAGTTTGCATTGTTCCATACCTAACGTTAGCCAAGTTACTCACAAAATGAAACTGAAGTTGACTTTGTCCGACAATGAAACAGAAGAGTTTCAGCAACTCTGCCAAATCATATTTATTCAAGCCTGAATTTATGGATGAGAAGTTGCAACAGATATGGGCTAGGGGAGAGGTGAAAGAAGGAAGGTGAATTGATGTGCTGACATCCCATTTCAGGACAACTAGCCACATTTTAAATAAATATGGGTTGTCAAAAGGTAATTGTTGAAAGTGACAAAGACCAGTTTGTGATTTTTTCCCCACAAATTTGAATTGTAAAATCACAAACCATTTCGGTCTTGTCAATTTGTCGCTTTGAGGTCATCTCTCTTCTGCAGTAAATGTCTTCTGTGTCCATGTGTAGTACTGATGACACAGAAAGCCACACCACTTCTGTCTTTGAGCGCAACAGTGTCAGGCTGCATGTTCCATGAGAAATAGTTCCAACCAAAAATAAGAATGTTTTTTTTTTTTTGTTTGTTTTTTTTAAAAGCAATCAAGTATTATACACACATACAACATTTGTAGGCATAACATTGCTGTACAAGCTCCTTTGGAGTTACTTGAAGTGTATATTCTTGATTTACCACAACCCCCCGAATCACCCTATACCCACTATTGTAAAGCTGTCAGGTCATCAAAAACTTCTGTAAGAATCTAAAATATACTTAATCTCATACACTCTCTGGGCCAATCAACAACATAGTCTTAACCTGAAATACTGTGAAAAATAAAAAACCTGCAAAGTTAAGTACCCCCTTAACAGATGGACTTACGGGTGAGTGTGCATCATTGATGTGTGATGACATGACATCCTACCTGACTCAAGTCCTCTCATCCCTGGGTGACGCACAATTGGCAGGGCTGTCAGCCAAGGTTGGCACTGGCACGGTCCAGATTTGATACCAGACTGTGTGGCCCATCCATGCACGAGAACAGTGGCTTAACAGGATAAGCCACCAAGCAGCTCCCCTCTCTAAACCTTTGCCGAGTCAGCGACACACATTTCAGAGCCATTTTGCTTCATCTGGCAACAGTGAAAGGGCAACTTCACTCTAAAATCAATTTCTGAAGGTAAATAGATCTGTCCACTGATAATATAAAATTAGAATTGCCAAATACTAATATTCTAGATATCCATCTCCCATCCTAGAAAACTCAGCCCAAGTTATGTGCTTTCATGTGCATAATACATTCAGTGTGGGCAACCACACCGACAATCAATGTATTACTGACTCATTTCATGGCTGAGTCAAAGAGGTGTGTTACTGATACAGGATGTGGCATCACACCTTATTTTTAAAAAAATATTTAAACCACAGTGAAATTATTTTGTATAATTAAATTGTGATTTCTGTTGTTATCAATAAAGTACAATAACATTAGGGCGCAGTTTCCCTAAGGGACGGCAGGGTCCACATCTGCCGCGGCCTTTCCTCTTGCAGGTGTTGAGTGGCTGCTGAATAATGTAGCCGTCGGTTCCTTCCTGCATCGTGTGCTTCCGCGGCCAAGGCAGGCATGGTACTCGCAGGCAGTCAACTGGGGAAAGAGGCGGGACTGGGGGTGTGTCTGCAGTTAAAATGTCAGTGTGACTTCTGAAAAGAGGTGTTAAAGAGGAGGAACAACACAAGAAGACAAATGTACTAAACGGTTCTGAGTGATCAACACCTTTTTTTTGTTTCCATTAAAAAGCTTGGATTGTCCTTTCACCATTCATATTGAACTCACTGTTATCGTTAGTATTGAATGTAAATTATATCTTGCACATTATTTACTGTTCAAGAAAAAAAAAGCCAATTCATACTTCAAATGAAACCAGTCAAGTAACTAGTATACAACAAACAACAAAAATATTTCATCAAGGACACGGACAGACCTTGTCTCGATGACTCCTCTGATGAACTCTTAACTCCTCCGGATTGGTGAACATCTTTTGGCAAAAAGGACAAACTGACTCTGTAACGGTTCTCCAGAAGGACTCCTCTGGATCCTCAGAGTCTCTGAGCTCAGGTCGGCCCCTCGGCTGCATTTGGTCCAACTCCATGTCCAAATACATTCTGTTAAGAGTGGACTGCCTCCTTTTACCTGCCTTCAGTTGGGCTGTTGCCCTGTGAGGGGTCAGGAAGTTAGGCCTTTGGAACTCGCTGCCTTTGGTAGTCTCTGTGCAGGGTTGTCCTTGGCCTGAGCCAATCAGCGGCTTGGCCTCAGGCTGGTCAATGACACGCACAGAGTGCTGGGGCTTACAGGAAGTTGAGTCTGAGACAGCCTTCTTCTGGACAGGACCAGGACTGGGCCCTGGGAGGGCAGTGTCTCTGTCCCATTTTTGCCCTGATGCCAGGCTGCCCTGCTTCTCGTTCGCAGTGCTAGGTGGCGCTGATGATCCTGTTCCCAGCCTGAGGCCGCTACTACCCACTGACCGGGCCAGCCCCGAGCTCCAGCTCTCCAGAGGTGGCACAGACAGCTGCTGGATGCAGTGGTGCAGTGAAGGGTAATCCACATACTTAAATTTCGGGATTCTCTCCGGAGTGTCTCTGGAGCCTCGGCTGGGGGGCCAACCAGCTGGGCACCTCGCCAGCCAGTTCTCCAGCGGGGGTATGGCTAACTGCTGAATGCACTGGTGCAAGGAGGGGAAGTCCACATACTGGAATTTGGGAACCTTGCAAGGCACGTCAGATATGTCCTCTTTTTTCACAATGATAGGTGTTGGTTCTACGGGCTCAGACTCCTCACCCTCCTCCTCTTGCCTGGTATGCTGGGTTTCTTTGTCCAGCTGGGGTTTGATGGGCACAGGTTTGAGCTTCATCTCATCGGCTCCTG
Source organism: Synaphobranchus kaupii (assembly GCA_029718625.1). Taxonomy (NCBI): domain Eukaryota; kingdom Metazoa; phylum Chordata; class Actinopteri; order Anguilliformes; family Synaphobranchidae; genus Synaphobranchus; species Synaphobranchus kaupii. Next base: position 32,221,686 of record CM056389.1, on the reverse strand, counting down.
CCGATGGGAGACCCCTCCACCCATCCATTGTCGGACCTTGACCGCTGACACTCTGTCCTGCAAAATGAAGAAGAAAAAACAAACAAAAAAATTGGAGATTTACTGCTACTGAGGGATTTCTCTGAGACTTTTTTTTTTTTTTGTTCCTGCCAGGATTGTTTTTTTGTTCACCTGCCTGTGTACACCTCTGGGATTGAAAGAAAGCTGCCATTTTGCTTTGTTTTCATTGGTCAGCCTATGATACAGTTGATCAAATTGAAAGTACAAAGCAACTGATTAAAATGCAAAGTGCACGGTTTCCCTTTCAATACATTGGGTGGGGTGGGCAGCCCCACCTAAAAATATAAAAGTGACATTGTCATTGTTTGAAAACTAATTTACTATGATTTAAAAATCAATAGAAAATGTGTTCACGTAAGCGCTCCATTTTGTGATCTGTCTTTCTGAAATTACAGTGTTTTTGATTAGCGGGTATCTCACTATGATTGGCGGCTTGGCGACGGGCAGACGAGTGTATTTGTTTATATAGTTGAGATGTACAGCAGGAAAGCGAATAACTAGCCTAGCTAAATGATTATGTGCTTGCCTCCAAAAAAGGCTCAGGTAAAGATCTAATCTTTCTTTCATGTAAATGTAAACGCGATCAGGGAGAATGGTGACAGTTCTGTTGTCGGTGAAACCACTGATAATACAAAAGCCAAAAACGATACAGGTGCGGCCAAGCTGTCAAAACTCCAGGAGTCTGTGTAGAACCTGGCCTGGCTTGAGGACCGTCGCTACAAACCCTGGCTTTATGAAACAATCCTAGTAGAGTAAATAACTTGTATCTTAAGTTCGTGATCTTCGTTACATAATGAAACTCTTAAATATACCACTCAGAGAGCTGCGTTTAAACGCCACCTTGTTTTACATAACGTTAAACGTAGAATATTTTGTCCTTTCTTCTTGCGCCCTTTTTCATAATTTTCCAGTCTCTTATTTTCTCTGTCTCTTCCATGATATTTTTAAGCACTTGTATTGATGAAGCCAAATGACATTTACTATTTACTATGTGTATGTGACATGTACTGTGCCTACTCCGTACACTCTGCGCACCTGTACACACAAACAGAAAGTGGAAAAATTAAACATAGGGAAATGGGAGTATCATTACACAGGTTGCGTCAGGGCCAGCGCTAGGCAAAAGCTGGCTAGGGGGTGCCAAACTAAGGGAAGAAAATAAAATAAAATGCAAACGGATGCACTCAGGGGGAATGTATGTTGGGGGTGGGGGGTGGGGGGGGGGGGATGCAGGAATTGTGGAATAAAAAAAAAAAAACTTTGAAGCTTGAGTTGAATAAAAACCTGAAACAAAACAAAAAATTGTCCATAGGTAGGCCTATATCTTGCAGATTGTGTTCTATGGAATTTCTATGTAGACCTCCTCTTCCAAATCAGAAAGCGAAGGCACATCATATTCTGGTCAAAGGACAAAAAACAACAAGAATTGTACAGAACAAACACTTCAGTTGACCGGTATCTCCTTGGTAACAGCAATGAAAAGACAAGAATAACTGGCTGGGATGATGCCCTTCAAGAGAGAAAGGGGTACTCAGCTGGTGTTGTATAACAGGGTGGGTTTGCCTTAAGATCAATAACCGTACAGCATTAATGATGGGAAACTAAGACCACTTTGGCTGCTCACACAGCCTTGTGTCAGAGATAAAAATAGCTCAGCAGGTAAGAAGTAAGGAGGAAAAGTAGGTCAGAGCTTGACTGTTCACACAGCCAGGGGCCCACACAGCTAAATATCTGTCACACAGCACAATCTACTGGCCTTGTTACACATGCCAAGCTTGAACCAAGAAACCCTGAAAACCCCACAAACATTGGCTACACTATTCAAACTTTCACAGTAACTGGTTGAACGCTATGCAGGTGGGCTCACTTGTTTTTAAAGTAGATTAAGATTAATTTTAGGCATTGAGGAAAAATATGTACTTTGGCTACTGGTTAATGAAATGTTCAATATTAACAAAGAATACTGTTATTTTTCACTACAGACCAGTGAAGCCAGACATAATAATGAACTCTACCCCCAATGTTGTAGTAAACATTCTTAGTAAACTCTTAGTTACTCTTAGTTAGTAAACACTCCTATATGCATTAAGAAGTCTACCATAGCCTTAGATGTGAAATTATAAAATCAATCTATTCCAGTATTATGAAAATAGAGCTTATGTCAAATAAATGTAACATCAGCCTACTCTGGGTTTACTGTTTTCATTAAGCAGTTAGGTTTAAGTTTCCATTTCCTTTAAGAAATAGTTTTCTAGTATAGCCTACACAAAATAAGGAATTATGTTACAAATAATAAAAAATAATCTAAGACATTAAAGTAAATACAAGTTATTGTTTTTTGTTTCATTATTCAATCATACATCCGTGACACAGTAAGCGAAGCCTGCACTGGAACCGTGCCGAGATGGTGTTCCACATTTGCTCGCGCTATGTTGTTGTACAGAGGAATTGGGTCACGCGCGATGGCCTACATTTCAAGGGTTTGTTGTCTTGGTTTTTCCCTCAGCACATATATCTGGGCTAGCCCCGCCCGCCCTCTCTGCATTACTCGTGCAATTATAACTGGTCCATTGCTTCTACCGCCGTAGCCTAGTAGCCTAGGCTAGACACGAATCGCGCCCCAAGTTAACTGAAGTCAGCTGATCTAAAGTAACGAATTATTTTAATATCGAATGTGTAATTCAGTTTCCAGTCCATATAGGCTAGCTAACTTGTCGAGTTAGGAAACAAAATAAGCACCATCGTCGGTGACTACTTAAATGACAAATAGCCTGACGTAGGCTACGCTAATATTAAATGTTATTGACAATACAGAATTCATTTCACATAGCCTAACGTTACCTTAGCTCCCTAGGTAGTAACAGTAACATCGAACTAAAACTATGACAGGCAAATCAATGGATAGGCTAGCCTACTGTATGAGCTAATACGGTTAAACGAGGTTAATTAAGCTATACATGCATGCCTGTAGCTACATAACATCTGCGGATAGACACGACATGCTATTAAGATTTTTCGAATTTAAACATTCTATATATTTTTTTGCAGGCTTACCTTAACGTTACCGTGGTTCCTGGAACTCAGTGGAATGCGCAATAACTCCTCTCCAAGTTGATGCCGTGTTCTGCATGCTTTGCGATGCAAGACAGCTAACGTTAACTACACGTTTCGTTTTTACGGAATGAAACAGCAGATATGTGTTCTGGTTGGTGAGTAAAACGCAAATTTCGGTATGAATCAGTGGAGTTCTATAACACAATAGGCTAGTCTGCGTTTATTCTGAAACAATGTTAGTAACACTTCCCTGAGAGGAGGGACACTGACACACAGCTTGCGTTTTCGGTCGTGAATCCACCGATTGAACTCCGAAACAAACACAGCAGCAGTTAATAGATACAGTCGTCCAGCGAGGGCACGCCTACAAAAACGCCCATGTCCAACCCACAAGGGGGAGAATTTGACGGAGTTTCCATCGGAAATCGGTCGTTAAATAAGGACAAAATCTAGTCGGCTAATATATAAAATTCATCACAATTTTTAAAATGCAAAAAGGGTAGCCTACTGTGTTGCTTACTGCACGGCAAACAGATCTAAATGTCAGTCTTTGAATGATTCGACATTACGCCCACGCACCCTCCCAGTGTTACGCTCCAGTCCAATCCCAAAAGCGAAGGGTAAATAGGCGGTGTGCGTATGTCCTACTTCTAGTCAAATTACAGTGCAGTCAGTTTAACGAGTGACAAATTAGCATAGGGTAGAAAGTAAAATCAAATCTAGGATAGCCTAATCACAATAATTATGCGGTAACGATATTGCCTTTTTATTTGACCAAATTTCGCTGTATATAGGCTATTAATTAACTATTGATAGCCTAGATATGATACACTGGGAGGGTTCGATTAAGCGCCCAGGCATGGAGCGGATTAGCACTGAATGCGTGCGATTTAAAAGGACCGGCGTACTGTTGTGATGACGACGACCTCGCAGCGATTACGACTGGGTCGGGTTGTTGTACCATGTTTGCTCCGGTTCCTGTTCGATTTAAATAAACAAGAAAGCCCCTTGTTCACCCCTATTTTTGTACGGTCTATGGTTCACTCGTCTTCGCCGGGGAGCGTCACCAATGTGGGCGTAACGGCGCACCAGTCCACCAAATCGAACCCACTCATTGTGCGCGCTCGATTTTGGGGTGCACCCAAACAGGGTAGGATATCTAAAATCTTTGGTGCGCCACAATATTCTTCACTCCCCATCTCCTTTCCTCCACTCACGCACTACCACTCCTCTCCTACCCGGAAGTAGACCAATGTGGAGGAATGGAGGGGAGCAGGGGAGTGGAGGAAAGGAGAGAACGAGCAGCAGTGAATAAAATTGGGACAGCGAATCCGCTTCTTCCACATCAAAATCGCCGTCGACTATAAGTGAAGTTGCTCTATCATAACTTTGACTGACGCCGAGCCCACAATGAGTCCCAAGCCCAATCACAGATCTTATGCACGGCCAGCCCATTTAAAGCTACAAAATATCTTAGTAGCTATAAACATAAGTTAAGTTATACTTTATTGACCCCGTGCGGTAATTTGTCCTCTGCATTTGACTCATCCTAACTGCAGGTATGGAGCAATCGATTTCAGATACTTAACCCACAGTTTGGCTGCTTGCCTCGAGACACTGGGCCTGTAGTGTAGCTGCAACATCCCCTGCTGTCTCATCTCACAAAACAGTATTTTTTTTCTTAGTAGACACATCATAGCTCGCTCCAAAGTGATGACAAACATGTTGAAGATGAGCGACAAGGCAGTCAATTTATTATGTTATGAACTGTGTCCACAAAACATCAGCTTGTTCACGGTAGGCTACTAAGGGATGTTTTCCATCGACTTCCACTCAAAAATACAGTGTGTCTCCCTGTCCTAAGCATAGACTGTATAAAAATAGGTCCCAAGTATAGGTCCTAAGATGCCAGGCTTTACACATTTTAGACCAATGATTGTTGTCTCCCCCTTCTGGTCCCGCCCCTCCGAGTGAGTGCAGTGAGAACTCTATAGAGCCTATCTATGGCAGTGACCCCAGTGACTCAACCTGTCCTGAACAAATGTCAATAGGCCTACCCAGTCCAAACGACACAATAATTTAAAAAAAATTGGCACATGGAGAGGCATTAGACGAAGGAAAAGCACCTATTGTGATTGCATTTTCTTGTGGAAAAAATGTATTGACTCCGTATTTTGACAACATTGACATTCACTTACATGGTGAAAGACCTATACTGGAGCCAACTGCAGTGGCGCTAGTGAGCAACGGCACTATGGCCGCTCCCAGCCCAACCAGGAATTGAGCTTCAAAACGAAAGCCCGGTTTTGGCCCCTTGCTTCAAACTCGGGTGCGTCCCAATACTCAAAAAATGCACCCTCCCTTCCTCCACTACCACGTCCTCTACTCCGTGCCCCAGAAACCGATCTTTGTGTCCTCCCTCCCTCCACTGTCCCAATATTAGAAAAGCAGAGCGAAGCGGCTTCAAACTCGGGTTCTCCTCCCCTTCGACAAAGCGTACATCGATGGCTGCGTCCCAATATTCTTCACTCCCCACCTCCCTCCACTCCCCGACTACCACTCCTCGCCTACCCAGAAATATGCAAAACTGCCTGAACGTTTTGAGTACAAGTATTTGCATGTACAGTATCCAATGTACATGACATTACGGTTTGTGTCGCGACATTAATTAATACGTAAGAATTAATATGCAATTAAGATGTAATCAGCGACATGAGATTAAAACACAAACATCTGTTTCCGGGGCACGGAGTAGAGGAGGGGTAATGGAGGAGGAAAGGTGGCATTTTTCGACTATTGGGACGCACTAGAGGTATCCTACTGCGGAAGTTTTTTCACATTTTTGGGTGACATCATCGTGCTCACGCCCACAGAGATTTAAAGAAGACAACAGTGATGATGCATAGCTAATGCCTTATGAATTTACCCAAGATAATGATGTCCCAATGCAAGATATTTAGCCTAAATTGTGTGTGCTTCAGTTGGTTATTATCACACATAGGACATAGCATCCTACAATGGATTACAAAATGGCAGTTCATTTTTGTGGTTCATATCCTACATAAAATCGGCAATTTAAGTCAGGGAAACAGCTTTATTTGCTTACACATTAATGTTGCTTATTAATGAACATGACTATGCATAAATAACCTAAGCATGACAGCTATAGCCTACCATTTCAGTATTTGAATATGCATTATTAAATTTATTCAACCAATTGTTTCCAAAGAACGTTTTTAAATTTGATTTCATATAGGAAATAGGCCTAATTGTTTTTCAGTGTGACCACTCCGATGAACATTGGGAATAATATCTCCGATAATGTGACGATAATTCGTTCCACTAATCTAGCCTACGGAAATGTTTCCGAATTTGCCTATGTGATATGCAAAGAACTGGCAATAGTAGGCTCAGTAGCCTATATGAGGTGAATTAGTTAAGTTAAGTGGTTAGCACTGTCGCCTCGCAAGATAGAGGTTCTGGGTTCTAATCCCGGTCCTGGTCCTCTCTGCGTGGAGTTTGCATGTTCTCCCTGTGTTCGCGTGGGTTTCCTTCGGGTACTCCGGTTTCCTCCCACATCAAATACATGTATGTCAGGTTAGTTAAACTCCTGCCATTGCCCTAGACCAATGCACTGGCCTCAGAACTGGGTTATGTATACCACTTAACAGCTGTTTGCCATCTGACATCTCTAGATACAATGATATCTACATGCATCATATTATCCCGTGCTGTTTGAATAAAAAATCCACATCCAGAATGAGAATGTTTGAAAGAATGATGATGAGCCAGCACACTATTATTTCATTGGCCAAATGTAAAGCACAACCAATCAGAGACTGGTATGCATTGTTGTTTAAACAATTGGCATAAAATTGACAAAAAGCATAAAACAACCATCATGATAACCATGATACTGTTATAAAAAAAATTAAAATAAAAAATCCACACAAGCAATATGTTCTTCTTCCTTAATATTTGACAGGGCCTTAGCCCATTAATTATTATTATCTGCAATATCTAGTACATTTGTATTAGAAATACTTTTTTGTAGAAACTGTGAGCTTGATGGAGTGACATGATCAGCCATAATACCCGTCACCCTGCTACTCCCCAGGTATGGAAGCATGTCACAGAAAAATCCAAATGAAAATGTAATGTATAGCCTAATGTAAAACGGCAATGTAATCATACATTTGAATTTACATTTCCCACTCATGTATGGAAATTCTGTCTCAAAATTCAAATACAATAACGTAATTTACATTTGCCATTTCTGACATGTCATTTAAAAAGATTTGCACGCTTTAACCTACGATTAGCTTTATTCAAATGATAATGCAAATTTGAAAATTAGAGTGAATTTCCCGAACTGCACGTTTCATGTGATTATACAATAATGGTGTCATAATGATAATTTAAATGTAATGTATTTAGCTTATCTGCATTTGCACTCTCAAAAACAAGAGGTGGAAAAATTTAAATCGAAATGGCTACAAAGGGAAACAGCGCCTCCCAAATTTCCCATTAAATATAGGCTACTCGCTATAAAAGTGGAAACATGGAATTGCAAATGCATTCTGATGCGACTGCATTAACATTCACAGGCTTCCACCTGTCAGTCATCCTATAAAGGCGGGTCTTGTGTTGCGCAATCGGAAGTAACTCCTGTCTTTTTCTAACTAAGAGGTAGCCTACAATACTATTTTAAACCAAGTTATGCCCATGATACATATTAATGAGAAACAATGCGCGGTTTTACATGACACGATTCCATAACAGACATACACAATCAAATTACATTCAAGCTGGCATGAGACCTCTGTAATTTTTTCTTCAAACAAACTACTGAATAGTTTGGTATGCAAACATACCAAACTATTCAGGTTAATGCACAGCGTTTGGGATAATATTGTAGCATGGAAACTCGTATACTTTTCAAAATTGTTGATCTAAACAAATTAGGCTATTGATAATAAATAAATTTTTAGAATTCTGTTCAGGGCCATAATTTGACACAATTAAAACCCACCGTTTAACGATGTGATTAGATAGTCTTTCTTTATCTAAGGACATAATTATCTGTCCTTCAATGGATTTTGTATGGAGTTAATTTAGTTCCAAAATTTAACAAACAAACAGTTTTACAAATGCTCTACGATTCACAAACAAACAATGTGTTTTGCAAATGAAAAACACGATTCGCAAACAGTGTGCAAAACGTAGGCCTAGCCTACCTATTACACATAGGCCTACAGAACAGTTTTCTAATTTTTTAAATAGTGCCAAAAATCACTTGATAGTACCAAAAGTCACGTGATTCACAAATGGAAGACAACATTTTTTTGTACTTGTAATACGCTGTTTGTTTGAAAATCGTGTTTTTCATTTGCAAAACACACTGTGTATGTCTGCGAATCGTCGGGCATTTGTTAAACGTGTTCTGTTTGTTGGTTAAATGTTGGCACTGAATGAACTCCATAGTTTCACCCGATACAGAAACAATCACCTCATAGAATGGTTCATAATCAAGTCCGTATCACACCATTCGAATGGGTAAGCATCAATTATAGTGTTGGACTGTACGTGAACGAACAAATCTTTTTGAACGAATCTTTAAAGTGAACTGAGTGTACCGGATCATCACTCTCAATGTTTCGTTCATATGCTTGCGTGCGCGTCAGCTAACGTTATAGCTATAACGCGGGCCTGATAGCCTAGTCGAAATGAAACATCGAGAGAAGAAAGGAAAACTTGCTGGTTGCCATGAGGAAGCCCGTGTCCCTTTGAATTGGGTTATTCTGACAATCTGAGCCACCTGGGTGGTGGAGGGGTATAACCCTTACCCATTCGAATGGTGTGATACGGACTTGATTATGAACCATTCTATGAGGTGATTGGTTCTGTCACCAAAATGTCAGTTTATTTACTCTGAAGAGGACAGCAGTGCACTATAGAGAACTACCACTAGATGGTGCTGTTTATATAGATGTTTCTGTAGCTACCCGCAGATAGCCTACATTCTGAACTTGACTGGCATGTTCAGGATTTTCCTGCATCTTCAACCCTGACCTAACGTAATTCACTACACATTCTGGACAGTAGGAGGTAGGCTATGCCTGAAATCATACTGGTACAACTTCTGCAAAGTGTGAATGTAAGCCTATCAAGCCCAGCGCAACTAAAAACATTTGCAGTGTGAAATAAATATAAATCAAATTGAACTATGGTCTGAATTTTACATTATAATTAAAACATCAATTTTCATAATTATTGAGGCTTAAATGTTGCGCAATGTGATTCGAACGCAATAGCGCAACTCACAAGTGACAATCGATAAGTCAAAAGGGACAAGATAAATTTGTGCTGGGCCGAGAGAACTCATTCAAAAATATCCATCCAGTGAAATTCGAGACTGAAGGAAATAGGCTACTTAGCTATAGAATAGAATAACTTTTATTTTTCCGCAAGTGAACTTCAGTTGTAGCCCCAGCAACAACAAAAAAGACAGAGACAGTGGGGCAGACCCACAACACACAAACATATCAAACAAAGACATTCAATATAATCATTGCATTAATCAAACTAATTAAGTGAATTAAATTCGAATACAGCCATGATTAAAAATAGCACCCGCTGTTCATGACTATTCGTGACACTAATAGTGCACTTGCAATTAAACAATATTTATTATTGGATAGTCTACAAAGTCATTGTGAGGCAAGTGCCCTGATAACCAAGAGGCGCTCGACTACCTAATTCATTTTCTAAGTGATCCGAGGCGAGCAGCAGTTCCAGCTCCTGTCTGCTCGCCCTCCCCGGATAAAAAAGAGACAAACAGCAACAGAAAGGTTACACTTTTAACTGTTTTCTACCAAATCAGAGATGCTCAGTTTCCAGAATAACCTAGCCTACAGTGTGCAACTGCGGTCAAGCTATCCGCTCTTTGAAAATGCTCGGTTAAACTATCCGCTCGTGAAATTCATTAACATCTACACTGTAAATAGCGGTAGGCTAGGCTATAGCGCAACCATAGAGCGTAACAACCTACATAGAAACCAGAGAGGTAGGTGGCCCAGCGTATTTCCTTTCCTCAGTGACTATAGTCGCCACCTTTCATTATGGAAAAACCTATTTTTATTCGGTCTATGGGACAAACACGTCATTCTGCAGTCTACTGTTTAACTGAACAAAACAAAGCCCCACAATGTGCACGAGGGAAATTTTTCTAAGAATTAGTTATAACAAGCGAACTACCTATCTGTCAATTCTGCAAGTCAAAATTCCGGTATACCTAGGTCAATTTTGCCAGTTCAAAGAGCATGCAAGAAAATGTAGCCTATTTTAACTTTAATTTCGGCGAATACATTTCAACTTTCACACTGGTTTTCACTTCCAAATAACGGGGTTAGATAAAATGGACTTGTTTGAAGTAGCCTAAATTGAACCTAGGCCTATAAAATATGCCCCATTGGACTCCATTCTAAAGCCAAGCAGAGCTGTTCTTTGAGCGACCAAATTTCGATAAAGAAAAATGTAACATTATGATTACCAATCAGCATGGTGGAAATATCTTAAACATATGTCAAAGCCAAAAAAACCTGGAAATACCATTTAAGTATGCGAAATGTTAACTAGCCTAGTTAAAATCCCATATTCTGTACTTATTCCCGGGTTTTCTCTGAAATACAACCCCTGGCAAAAAAAAATTATGGAATCACCACACTTAAGAGGATGTTCACCCAGCTTTTTTACTTTGTAGCAAATAAACAAATCACAGATATGACACAAAACAAATTTTGTTTAATAGCTGAACATTCTGGCTTCGTGAAACATACCTCAACCAAATTAAATTCAATTATTTTAATTAATGGCATATTTTTTTCTAGATCAAGTAGAGGAAAAAATTATGGAATCTCTCAATGTTGAGGAAAAAATTATGGAATGATCTTGTAATTTGCATTTCTAAAACAAGTCTAAAAATGCAAATTAATCTGCAGTTAAAAGAGTGCTTACAGAATTTAACAAGCTGTTGGACTTGGATAATTGAAAGGAAACATGGCCCCAACAAGAGAGTTGTCAATTGAAACAATGGAAAGGATTATAAAACTCCTTCAAGAAGGAAATCCAACACGGAGTGTGGCAAAAGATGTTGTTGTTCCCAGTCAGCTGTGTCTAAAATTTGGTGCAAGTATAAACAAAATATGAAGGTTATAAAAGGAAAACATACGGGTAGACCAAGGAAGACATCAAAGCGTCAGGATAGAAAACTCAAAGCAATATGCCTTGAAAATAGAAAATGCACAACAAAACAAATGAAAAACAAATGGGCGGAAACGGGAGTCAATGTTTGTGACAGAACTGTAAGAAATCGGCGAAATGAAATGGGATTTACATCTAGAAAAGCCAAACGAAAACCAGCACTAACACTTAAACAGAAGAAAACAAGGTTACAGTGGGCTAAAGAGAAGCAATCATGAAGTGTGGATGATTGGATGAAAGTGATATTCAATGATGAATCACGAATCTGCATTGGCCAAGGAGATGATGCTGGAACTTTTGTCTGGTGCTGTTCTAATGAAACATATAAAGAGGACTGCCTGGAGAAAACAATCAAATTACCCCAGAATGTCAGGTAAATGACCAGAGGAGATGGCAATAATTACCTCAACAGTCAATGCACAGGTGTACATTGAAATTCTGGACACTTTTCTCATTCCATCGATAGAAAATAGGTTTGGTGATGATGAAGTCATTTTTTTCAGGATGATAATGCATCTTGCCACAGAGCAGTGTTAAAGCTTTTCTTCAGGAAAGACATATCAACTCAATGACATGGCCAGCAAACAGTCCGGATCTCAATCCGATTGAAAATGTATGGTGGAAATTAAAAAAATTGGTCCATGAAAAGGCTCCATCCTGCAAAGCTGATCTGTCAACCGCTATTCGAGAAAGTTGGAACCAGCTCGATGAAGAATATTGTTTTTCATTAGTGAAGTCCATGCCTCAAAAAATTCAGGCCGTCATAAAAGCCCGAGGAGGAGCAACAAAGTACTAATTGTGATTTTTATTTTTTTTTGATGATTCCATAATTTTTTTCTCAACATTCAGTGATTCCATATTTTTTTCCTCTACTTCATCTGGAAAAAAATATGCCATTAATTAAAATTATTTCAATAAATTTGTTTGAGGTATGTTTCATGAAGCCAGAATGTTCAGCTATTAAACAAAAATTGTTTTGTGTCATATCTGTGATTTGTTTATTTGCTACGAAGTAAAAAAGCTGGTGAACATTCTCTAAGTGTGGCGATTCCATATTTTTTGCCAGGGGTTGTAGTATGGAGGATATTTTTCGCATACTGCATGTCACTGAACAGTACGCACTATACAGTGTGATAGTACACAGGACGCAGTAGATCGGGCTCTGATTCGGACACAGCCACAGTACGGCGGCCATGTTTCTTGCTGCCTGTTCCGGTACCACGCTAGCTAGCCTAACGAGCAAGATTCAGAACAGAAGTGTCTGATTTCGAGCACAACAGCAACCGTCGTCCACCTCCAAAGATTAGCCGACCCACAGCCCACTCAGTCACCGAGGAGACAGGGAACGGAACCTTATCGGATGCTTTCAGAAGCATTGGCTTGCACCCAATCACAGCCTCTTCCGCCTCATCGTTACTGCAACACGACGTTTTTCGGTTTAGCAAGCTAGCTCTTTAGCCAGGGAAGCTGGGCGACTTTTCTTTTTTGTTTTTGGGTATTCTTGCGTCTTGGACTGTATTTCGTAAGTTATGGGAAACCCAGCTGTTACCCCCTACTGGATTTTTGGCTTCTGAAATGCACTTAATTCTCCACGTTTGGGTTATGATTGGTTTAGATGGCTAGCTATAGCCAGAGCTAACTGACTGGCTTTGTTTTGTTATTCCTTCGGCGATGTTGGGTCAAGTCCCACTAGGGCTGGCCTAAAGTGTGAATCCCCAGGCTCGAGTTGAAGACTACCGGGAAATGTACGTTACTCTGCTTTAGCGTATGCTCATTTCTGACACAGGGCAAGTAATGTTAGTTTACTAGCTATCTAAATTATTATTTCCCCGAACACTGAACTTTTTTGCGTTTTCCTATGTCAGGAATGGGCTACTAATAGCTAGCCTACACAGATGTAACCCCAGCAGATTGTTTTTTATCAAGTTCCCTGGATGTGTTTTTTTCTGATCAAGTTAGAAATCCGGTAACTAGCTAACAATAGCTAGGCTAACGTTATATTTTGTAATTACAAGACAGCTAACGTTAACGTTATGTCTATTTTCACTGACGGTTGAAAAAACTTCAGTTAACGTTAGCTGGCTACTAGCTAGCAATCCCCTCAGTACGGACACGGACGGCTACCAGCAAGATACTAATGAGGAATTCAACCTGTTGATCACATTATAGCTGCCAGCTTTCAACTTTTCCCATACTGACATTGCAAACAAATGTGCGTCAGATTGTGAATTTGAGTTTGGTGACCCCATTGCCCCCTCCTCCCTTTTGAGAATTTCTTAAAATGTCAGCACGGACGCCATTGTTAACAGTCAATGAGCATTCGTCAGACCAGGTAAGACTAACGCGTTAGCTGATATTAATAACAATTGAAAGTGTTTTTGCCTGCTTATTCGAGAGATTGCTGTAAATTTGGCTCACTACTACTTGGCCTTGTTAACTAACGTTACTGCTGCTAGTTAGCGTGTTGGATATGGATCATGCTTACTGGATTACCTAGCGATGGTCATCTGGCTTGATAAAAAAATTCTGAAAGTCGTTGCAGCACAGAATGAATACACTGCTAACTGGAAGCTCGCCATATCGGTCTGGCGAGCACCGTACATATATATTTTAACTAGGCTACGTAAGTAACTAAGTTAGCTAGCTAACCTCCCAACCTTCTAGATTCTAGCGCTAAGTAGCGAACTCTAGCTACTTGAACGTGGCGGAGATAAACACACCACGTTATTTATCGTCATTTAGCAAGTCTATGTGTTGAGGTAGCTGTGGTTTCAGTTGTTTTGGTTACTAGCTAACGTCAGATGCTAGCTAACGTTACGCATCCCGTAGCTGACGTTAACGTAACTTACTGCTTTAATGTCGACTATCTTTCTCTTAGCTAGCGAACGTTATGTATCTAACGTTAGTACCATATGTTATATGTTATACATGGCTACATTATCGTGGTATACCTACGTTTCCAAAACATTTACGTTATTTACAACAACATTTGATTGATTTGACCGGATTGAAACGTGGCTAATCTCAGCAAGCTCTATCTTGAAACGCTACATTAGCCTGCTAACTTCTATCGTTAGACACTCTATGGTTAGATACCATGGTCCATGCAGTGTTCGCTATCAGGCTCGTGTGGTGACCGAAATGGCAACAGCAAAAGGCTACGGTCAACGTTGGCTAGATAAAAAAATAAAAAATAAACTTGCTTTGATATAATTTTTAATATGAAATGCAAAGTTTTTATTTTTTTAAAGTTAGTTAGCTATCGTTATTCGTAGCGAGACTATGCTTATCATTGTCCTCGGGTAATGTACTGCAAGATACTTGCAGTACTAATTTACATAATTGAATTAGGTTGTAATCAGACCCAGGAGTGTAACGCTAGAGTAACGTTAGACAGAGCAGCCCCCGAGTTTTATTAGGCTATGGAAACGGGACCGCAGCTTGTGGCAATGAAGTGTTCACACAGGGTTAGAATTGGATTTGAAAGGGTCTTTGAGAAAGTGGTTTGTTCTACGGGCTGATAAAGTATACAGTCAGTCTACCAAGTTTGTCGCATTCTCCTTTTTTGTGTAGCGCATGATGTCAACATGACCAGCTTCCATACCAGTTCGTCGGGATTTTTTTTCTTGCTGTAAACTGTCAGTGTAGCTGTGAATGAACCGCAGCGTAAACAACTGACGCTTATAGTCTATAGTCCTGGCAGAGTTAAATAGAGTCCATTAAAATCTCGACATAGACCTACTTATAACTGTAAGAACAAGCCAGGCAACAAGCAAGATGGTATTTTTAAAAAATAGGTGTCAAGAAACTAAGATTAGAACACTGCTTTACAGTGAAGTTAGAGGGTTTTCAACATTCAGTCATATATTTGGAAAATGGTACTTGTTTGTGTTATCTAGATGGCTGCTAACATCTTGGACGTGATGTTATTACAATGACCTCAATTGATAGAGAGGGAGGAAGCACACCCAAAAATGTAGCGAGGTGCAGTCTAACAGATCATAAAATCATAAAAAGGGAGGATAGTCGCACACTTTATAATGCTCACACACAATTTATTAGAAAAATACCAACGTTTTGACAGTGTCTTCCTCAGGGTGTATGCTGTGCAAATGCTGAATGAAGTCCTATGGAAAAGTACAGGTGATTAGTAGTGGGCGTGGCCTGTGACCGTGACGCATGTGACAAATCGATACCTATGCTAACGGTTAAAATATTGTAGAATGTTCTCACATCTTGTATATAATTAAATATCTGACAAACTAAAATTATGTAAGTACAAAAATGGATACACGTGTATTCAGAGGTCTGAGCATTTCTGATGCATTTTAAAAGAATAATTCAACAGAATAATATCGTGCAGTCCATATACAGTTGAAGTTGGCAGTTTACATACACTTAGTTGAAGTTGGAAGTTTACATACACTTACAGTTGAAGTCGGAAGTTTACATACACTTACAGTTGAAGTCATGAACTAATTTTTAACCACCCCACAGATTTCATGTTAGCAAACTATAGTGTTGGCAAGTCACAATTCCAGTGGGTCAGAAGTTTACATACACTAAGTTGACTGCCTTTAAACAGCTTGGAAAATTCCAGAAAATGATGTCATGGGTTTAGAAATTTCTGATAGGCTAATTGACATTATTTGAGTCAATTGGAGGTGTACCTGTGGATGTATTTTAAGGCCTACCTTCAAACTCAGTGCCTCTTTGCTTGACATCATGGGAAAATCAAAAGAAATCAGCCAAGACCTCAGAAAGAAAATTGTGGACCTCCACAAGTCTGGTTCATCCTTGGGAGCAATTTCCAAACGCCTGAAGGTACCACATTCGTCTGTACCAACAATAGTACGCAAGTATAAACACCATTGGACCACGCAGCAGTCATACCGCTCGGGAAGGAGACGTGTTCTGTGTCCTAGAGATGAACGTACTTTGGTGCGAAAAGTGCGAATCAATCCCAGAACAACAGCAAAGGACCTTGTGAAGATGCTGAAGGGAACGGGTACAAAAGTATCTATATCCACAGTAAAACGAGTCCTATATCGACATAACCTGAAAGGCTGCTCAGCAAGGAAGAAGCCACTACTCCAAAACCGCCATTAAAAGCCAGGCTACAGTTTGCAACTGCACATGGGGACAAAGATCTTACTTTTTGGAGAAATGTCCTCTGGTTTGATGAAACAAAAATTTAACTGTTTGGCCATAATGACCATCGTTATGTTTGGAGGAAAAAGGGTGAGGCTTGCAAGCCGAAGAACATGTGGATATATTGAAGCAACATCTCAAGACATCAGCCAGGAACTTAAAGCTTGGTCGCAAATGGATCTTCCAAATGGACAATGACCCAAAGAATACTTCCAAAGTTGTGGCAAAATGGCCTAAGGACAACAAAGTCAAGGTATTGGAGTGGCCATCACAAAGTCCTGACCTCAATCCAATCGAAAATGTGTGGGCAGAACTGAAAAACCGTGTGCGAGCAAGGAGGCCTACAAACCTGACTCAGTTACACCAGTTTACCAGAGGAGGAATGGGCCAAAATTCCAGCAACTTATTGTGAGAAGCTTGTGGAAGGCTACCCGAAACGTTTGACCCAAGTTAAACAATTTAAAGGGTAACCACACCCTAGATCACTTCTTTTTTTTATCTTTTTTTTTTTAGCTGTAAACCTGTTTGTATGCCTACCTTATAATGAAACTTATTCATCCATTCTGTTATTTCAACAATTCTAATAATAACCTAAATCAGGAGAAACTGGTAGAAAAGCGTCTTTGTGCTGCCCCTAACGGTTGAAATTTCCTTTCTGCTGGCCCCACCCTAATCCTGACGTCTGAGTACCTTCGTACTATTACGTCATATAGATAATTGTTGTCGCCCACAACGGAAAACAGCCGGCACCTGATTGGTTGGACCCGCTACGTTACTTTCGGCTCCACATTTTTAAACCGGAACAGCATTGCGTCCTGTTCATAAACACTCTTATTCCACCTAAATAGTCCACTAAAATATGTTTCTGGAGATATTTGAGGTGAGAAATGGGCCATGCGGTTGCTGAATCTTGATTCAAATTTGATGTGCAACGTCTAGTTTGACAGTTTGATCCGAGTTATACAAAATAATTTGTACCATCCTTAATTTATGCAAATGACGGTGGACACAGCTCCTCCGCCCCCCACCCCTCTCCCTCGCTCACCCCACAAAGTATTTTTCTAAATTGTTTCGTGGGCGGAGACAGGCTGAAACAGTGGTGTTAGTTACCCTTTAAAGGCAATGCTACCAAATACTAACATAATGTATGTAAACTTCTGACCCACGGGGAATGTGATGAAAGAAATAAAAGCTGAAATAAATCATTCTCTCTACTATTATTCTGACATTTCACATTCTTAAAATAAAGTTGTGATCCTAACTGACCTAAGACGGGGAATGTTTACTAGGATTAATTGCCAGGAATTGTGAAAAACTGAGTTTAAATGGATTTGGCTAAGGTGTATGTAAACGTCTGACTTCAACTGTAATTGTATAATATGCTGAGTCCATCCATAATTATAATGAATACCTACTCAGATTCTAGAAAGGACTTATTATGGATAAACATTTTTATAATAAAATGTTATATTCAATGTAGACATTATAGTTACTCAGCATTTGAGTTATATAAATATAATGTAGGCCACCAGGGGAGGGAAAGGAGAAGATAATACTGGAGAGGAGTGAGGCGACGACTGGGAAGGCTGATGCAGTTCGGGTGCTCCATTTCGACAGTGTACAGAGACCGAAACACTGCGTGTATGGAGGAACGTCATGGAGGCGGAGTTTGTGTGTTGGACTGCTTGATAACACTGGACATCTCGGGACAGCGGGGGCTATTTTTAATCATGACGTTTGGCTGTAGGCTAGTACACTAATTAACTTAATTAGTTTGATTAATGCAATGATTATATTGAATGTCTTTGTTTGATATGTTTGTGTGTTGTGGGTCTGCCCCACTGTCTTTTGTTGTTGCTGGGACTACAACTGAAGTTCCTTAGCAGGGAAAATAAGTTATTCTATTCTAAACAACATGGGTCAAATAATTATAGAAATGATGAAGGTCAAAGTCAATATTTAAACCATAGGGGTTAGCGTTCTCAATTCTGAAACCCAGTAGGCTTCCCTTTGTAATACAGGGTTATAAAGGTCTTTTCCTCTCCTGGGGAGAGACGCTTTCTATATCCCAGTATACTTGGGGGAAGAAATGATATGGTAAGGCATCGGCTTTCGAGCAGGGACTTTGGATCAAGTTACCATTACCATGACCTAACCATGACCTCAAAGTGAAAGCAACAACTACTAAGAAATATGAGGACAAATGCATAAACTGATGCATAAAAACCACTTGGAAAATCTGTCTCACCATAGAACCTGGGTGCAGTATCTATGTACATCAAGTGTGCATTCTGTATCGCTGAAGGAAATGTAAAGTCTTCTACATATGATGCATATAATTGCTATTAGACAATTGCTATTGGACCAGGGGTCCATTTTAAGTGTTTTATAGGAAAACACTTGAGCGGTTGTTTAGCAGTTTGTTTACTAGATTATAAAGTTAGAGAGCTGTAGCATCTTAAAACTTTGGCAGTGTAACCTTATGCAAGCGCTGCGCTAAAGGTGTTGCCAGTGGCATTGACTACCCTTGAAATATTATTGACCACCCTGTGTGCCACCCAAATTAAGTTTTATGGCTATTTGTCAATGACCGACAAATTGACAGCGCTTCAAGTCAAGTAAAAAAACTATTGTTTTTATATAACCTAGACGGAGTGGCTCCAGACTGGAAAACGAAGACACTTTGGAGTAGAATGTTCCTGAATCTGAACCTATCACACAGTTTGTGAACATTCCATACATCAACAAGCAGTGAAATACATTACATTTGTATTTGGCACGAGGATAGCCTATCTGATTGTGCCACTGTTGAGGTCTCGGTTGGTTATATTTCAGTATTTAGTAGTAGCCGTGACAGCTACTTTAGGTATGTGACAGCAGGGGCGTCATGCAGGTAAAAATGTTTTTATGGCAAAAGTGAAATTGAATTGAAAATATAGCCATAACTCAATATGGACTTGCCAGCCAAGCAATGTTGTGGTAAAAAAAAAAAAAGGGTAGCCTAGGAATAGGTACGTATCCTAGATGCGAGGCCAATAGCCCAAGTTTCAGCTGATTCTGTGAGTAGCCTATTTATACACATCTGAATTACCATTTTTTGCTTCACAGTAGCCAAACAGCTGCTACAACAGTCACAACCACTGATACAAGAGGGAGAGGGATTTACAGAAGATGCCATAGCGTATTTATGATATGGTCTAATTTCATCTAGTGTTACAAGCTTGGACTTGACATCGCTATAGAATGAAATGGATTATGAAAACAATTTCAAACAGGAAGTGATTTATGATTATCATACTTTGGTTCAATTTGTTGTTTTCCCAAAACAATAGGCTAAACATTCTTAGGCTAACTGAAAACACCATTTTGGGCAAAACATAGGCCTATATATTTAGTAAAACAGTTTGTTACTTAGTCCACGGTAGGTGAATATTGACTTAAATGATCAGGAACCTGTTTAAAACTATGGAATAATGAGAGTGCAACAATGATACATGAATAAATAATTAAATGGTTCATAGGGAAATATGGAAATAAAGTAAATGGGGAAATCAATTGGGATATATATGTATATATAAAAACAGTGAGCACCATAATTCATTGGACAGTGACACATTTTTTTGTTATTTTGGTTCTGTACTTATTTTTCCATAAAGTTCAATAGGAAAATTTGTCAGGAGAAACAACCCTTAGTGATCCATCCATATCTACTGCATATCTGGCAGCAGAGTGGTGGTTTGCGGCTCGTTTGATACCTCAGACCCTTGATGACTTACGGCCATTTCGCCAACCATGCATTCCATACTGTTACAGCATAATTTACAGCTAAATCTAGTCCCACCCCCCAATTCCCATAGAGATCCATTCAAATGCAGAGAAGTTATAGTATCGCTTGTAAGAGTACCAGAAAATAACATATCAAGAGTCTTTTGATATCGTTGGGTCACAGACATCAGGAAGTCATAGCATGTAAAGGATATGCGACCAAAATATTAAAAATGATTCCTTTATTCTACATTGTTAAACTGTCCAATATTTTTTGATGCCTGAAAATGGGGGGGAGGACTATGTACAAAAGGTTCTATAATTTCTAAACGGTTCATCCGATATGGATGAACATACCCTCAAATTAAAACGGACAGTCTGCACTTCAACCTCATTGTCATTCTATACAAACTCAAAGTGCTAGAGTACAGAAGCAAAATAACAAAAAATGTGTCACTGTCCAATGAATTATGGTGCTCACTGTATATATGTATGAGAACGCACACAGCATTAACTCCATTAACACCTGTATTTCTCTTTCTTGTGACCATCACCCCTGGATAGCTGTGTTTACAAATCAAATGTGTCTGAAGCAGATCATGAGCTTGACAATCTATAGCAGGGGTAGGCAACCCAGGTCCTGGAGTGCTGGAGACGTTTCTGGTTTTTGTTCCATCTGAGCTTAATCACAAGAGTTTGATGAGTGATTAAAAGTCTGAGCCTGACTACTTCCAGCACATGGTTACTGCATTCATTACACCTGATTATTTCAACTTAATCCAGTTATATAGTATTAGCTATAGGTTTGGATGGCTCTGACTGCACGCATGGGCAGACGTAGACTGTCACACTGCATGAGCCAAAACATCCAACAATTTGCCCACAAAATTTAGTCTTGGACTGCAAAATCGTGTAGTCCTGCAAGGCTTCAGGTTGCCAATAAGATAATAAAATGGTGTATAGCAAGGCTGTCCTGAATATTGGCAAGACTATGGAATCAGTCATGATTTTACGATTATTACATGTCACACTGTGCGATGTGACCAAATTAAAATCTTTTATCAATCTGGCCAGATTTGTACAATCTGTTCTCTCATACTCATGCAAAAGGCTTTGCGAGGCTATCAAGCATGGGGTCGATAGAACAACAAGGTGGGGCTGTAATGTTGGCATTGTTTTGACTGGAGAAAACAAGGAAAAGGCGAATAAAAAGGGTACGGACCCATTCATGGCTGGAAAGGAGAGGGACAGTATGGGCTGTCTATCCTTCAAAAGAACTTGAGGCAATCTTTCAAGTAACTTCATGATGTTCAGCAATGGTGCTTTAGAAGTTATCTTTGACTGTTAGCGAATCGAGCTTGTGAAACATGGTTGCATGTATGAGGGTTTTCACCCTCTTCCACAGGCAGTTTGAAACTCAGGTTTCACTGTGCACTTGTGTATTTTATGACCACAACAACTGTTCTGAGTTTATCTTATCTGACACTGATGCTTACCCAAAGCATTATTTGGGAAAAGAGCTGAGACTGATCTGGGGCAGGATGTTGTGCTGTGGGGCAGCAGGTGTCCTCTGTCTCTGTCTCTGTCTCTGTCTCTGTCTCTGTCTCTGTCTCTGTCTCTGTCTCTGTCTCTGTCTCTGTCTCTGTCTCTGTCTCTGTCTCTGTCTCTGTCTCTCTCTCTCGCTCTGTCTCTCTCTTTCTCTGTCTGTCTCTCTCTCGCTCGCTGTCCTCTCTCTCTCTCTTGCTGTCTCTCTCTCTTGCTCTGTCTCTCTCTCTTGCTCTGTCTCTCTTGCTCTTTCACTCTATGAAAACCAGCCTTTCTGGATGAGCAGGGTGTGGGAGCAGTACATAGAGGATTGTCGGTGCTCTCCATTTTGTTGGTTCATCACGGCATCATTGTGTGCATGTGAGAGAAGGGATGAGACTGTGGTGACATGTTTATGTTTTAGGTGACATCGTTGTGACGACAAACGTTGTGTCAGTGTTCTTTCCCTTCATTGTTAGTAAGTCTTAAGAGCCCCTTTCTCATTTCCCATGTTCTGGCCAGTCACATTTTATGCATGGTAACTTTATCTTGTCTGTGTTGCATTTGGTCTCTCTGTTCCTCTAAGTTTTCTCCATCCCCCCTCTCTCATGCACACTCAGTTATAAATAGCTGATGAGGGGTGTGCGAGGGCGAGTGATTGCTTTAGAAGCTTGTGTTGACTCTCCCTCCTTCTCGTTGCTTTCTTTGAAATGTAGATTCTCCCCCGTCTCAAACTGACCATCGGTTCTCCCTCTGTGCCTCTCATTCTAGCCTTTGAAGCAAATGGTGAAATACTATCTTGTTTCATCTTAAAGACAAAATAAAGAAAATAATCCACACACTGCAAAATGCTCCCTTACGCCAAATGTATTTATTACCAAATATGACATTTAGAGCTACCATGCTCTTCATCAGACATTTTCTTAAAAAAACAAACAAATAAATAAAACAGTCCACAAAGATTATTGGATGGAAATGCATGTGAAGTGGTGTCCCCCTGTGTTCACTGCTCACTTAATAACCTGGGCCTATATCCCTGCTCTTTCTCAAGCTGGACTATTCTTTGTTTTGCGTGCCC